>VWZT01012186.1:746520-825828 GCA_013397055.1 Pachycephala philippinensis
ATTTCTTAAGATAAAACATTGTCAGGGAAACATATTTATTGTCCTATTTTCTAAGGCACTACTTTTGTTTAATTTTTTTTTCATTTGAAGGGTATTATTCAGCTGGAGAAAGAACTGGCAAATTTAGGAGGATCATGTGCAGCAGCTTTGATGAAGAAAGATTTAGCGCTTCCTATTGGTAAGAACATACTTCATTATTTCATCATTGCCCATGTTTTCTGAATTAATAGTACATTTAAAGCTTATTGTTGCTTTTAATTAGAGATAATACAAAATTGATTCTTCAAACTGAATGGATCAAACAAGATCATAAAGTTGGTGGTATTTTCTGCTTACACTTTTCCCTTTGTGTGCATATGAGGAGGAGGAGGACGTAGTCATTTAAATTTGAATGGTTCTACCCATCCACTGGTAGTGTATCAGTGTATGAACTGAGTCCCACAGTTCCCTTGTGGTACTTCATAAATGTGCAGGTATTATCTTTGTATTTCTCTTTCACTGTTTTTTCTCCCGTCACTCCACACCTCTCTGAATAAAAAAAAATCCTGCAGCATTGAATTGCAAAATTTGAAATTACTAGTTTAAAACTGGAAGTGACCACTGCATCTGTAGACCTTATAGCTAAAAATATTTCTACTATAGCTTTTTTTAAAATAAGAAATTACATACTTTTACAGCAGATGCAGCAAATAAAGGTTTATAGTAACCCAGCTGCAATTTAAAATGTAAGGAAAAATGAGTTTATGAGAACTAATGGATACAGAAATTGGATTAGAACTTCTAATGATGCAGCCATATTATGTGTAGTATAATTTCTCTTAAATAGCATCAGTATATAGGAAAAACAGGCTCATAATATATAATAGGGTATCTTTTTGATGGTTTTAATTTAGGGGCACAAATGAGTGGTCGGATATTGTTACACTGGAAGCGTAGATTAATGAGCAGGAGAGCACTGATCAGTGTGGAGTTATAATCACAAAACCTACTTTGTATTTTTTAACCTAGTATTTTGCTTGTATATTTGGATTGTGTATAAATTTCTTACTCTATGTTGTAAGGAGGCACCTCAGTTGCACTGGTAGATCTGTATTTCACTCCCCAAAGTGCAGGCAGTTCTGCAGCTTAAATAGTGCCCTCATCTGTTATCCCCCAAACTCCTTAGTTTTGTTGACTTCCACAGCACCCATTTATCTCGCTGTTCTATGCAACAACAAAAAGATGAAATTGAAATCCTTCTAACTTAATCTCCCATATTTTATAATACTTTGTACTTCTCTCTAGGGAGCTTTTTTTGCTTGTTCTGTTTAAATGCCTAAAAGAAGAAGGGAAAGTAGGTGACACATAGATTGACTTTATGCTATCACATGGAAATTTGAAATAAAATACGCAGTTAAGTTACCTTCTTTGAGAGTTACACCCAAATACTGTTTGAGTTACCACATTCAAAAGGTTGTTCTTCCTTCTTGCCAGTTCAAGACTTAAGATACTTCTTGCCAAGAGAGAGATCTGGTCTATGACCAAGATCGGACTTAAACAGCAGTGTGAAATTGGTTGATGTATTTAACATTATTACATTCTTAATTGTATCAAATTTGGTAGATTTCTGAGAGCTGGTTTTATATATCTTTATTTCTTTGAATTTTAAAAAATGCCTTGAGACTTGATTTTTCTTATTTCTCTTCTGTCTAGTAGAATTGCCTGACATGTTTTTAAAAGAGAGTAGAAATCTGGTAACCTTATTTGTTTTACTCTTCTGTTAAAGGATTGTGTTTGGCAGTTCTGGTCACCCTGGAATCAGACTTTTGAGTTGTATTTGTGAGAAAGAAATATTGTGTAATAGTATGTATTTGAGCTTTGTGTTTTAGGAGGAATCATAATTTACAAAGTTGTACAGAGTTTATCAGGTTTTCAAATAAGTTTACGAAGGTAAGCTCTTAAAAGGGAGCAGCTGTTGCATACTTACAGGTACTGCTTCCCAGAAACCATCTTGACCTCCCAAAATCTTTCTGAAAGTATCTAGTCACATCTGAAAACTTGCCATACATACTGTCTTGGAGATAGCAAGATAAGCATCAAATTTTTATTCTATGTAACTTACGGTGTTCATTCATGTGTGCACTGAACTACACAATAGTGCATGTTTATTATGTTATTTGAAAATATTAGTATTTCAGCTGCTGATTGAACAGTATGACCCATCGTTATGCAAACTTGAAATTCGTAATATAAAAGGCTTTGCAAAACAGAAATGAATGTCATATTCTATGATATGTAGATAAGTGTCAGTATAACTGTTACATTTTTCTAGCAGGTAGTGAGTTTGAAGAGGATCTTGAGATACTTGAAGAGGCTGCCTTACAGGTATGCTGTGGCTTTTTATCCATTGCAATATACTTAAGCACATAATTTAATTGAAACTTTTTGACTGCTACAGAAGAAAGTAATTTGTACTGTTTATATCATAGAATGGAATCCAGCTTGTTATGAAACAGTTAAAGAAAATCATACAGATTTTTAATATTTACGTTAAATAATATTTTATAATGAATCTGCTTGGAAAAAAATGCATAAAATACCACATAGAAAGTTAGATGACCAAGTACTTAAAAATACCTATTTGGCTGAAATTGCACTATTTAGCAAGTTTTAAATGTTAACCAAAATCAGTCTTTTACATGTGTTTGTAATTAGAGAATTAGCTTTTTCAGCTGAGCAGTGATGTTAATCAAGTCCCAGATAATGTGATTGCAGTTGTTCTGGTTTGCTGATGGCCTTTTGCTGAGTGCAGTGGGAGCTAATGCTGAATCTCCCTCAGCTCAAGGTCATTTAACCTCTTTCGGCATAAATTATTGTTTAATAAACTGAGATGACTCTTTTTAAAGCTTTTATCAGGGTAAAGTTTATTCTTCTCCTTGAATGGTTTTCAATGCCCAAAATGTCTGTACCAATTGTGTCATGTTTTGAAAAAGTGTCAACATGTTACTGAAAAGCTGTTCTATGTCTCTCTCTTTTCACCCCCAACCTCTGCCCAAAAAAAAAAAAAAAAAAAAAAAAAAAAAAAAAAAAAAAAAAAAAAAAAAAAAAAAAAAAAAGGTGTGCAAATCTCACTCAGGCATTCTTGGGAAAGGCTTGGCACTATCTCACTCACCAACCATTTTGGAAGCTCTCGAAGGAAGTCTTCCACTGCAGGTACAAAGCAACGAGCAGTCGTTCCTGGAGGATTTCATTGCTTGTGTACCAGGATCAAGTGGTGGACGACTCGCAAGGTAAAATTGCACTGTTGCTTGTCTATTTAACTGGCTATAGAACTGTCATCGTTATTTTAAATATTAGTTAAATAAAACTATTTGGCTATACTGTTTCCATTAATACATTTGTTAAAAACATATAGGCATTCGGATATTCTACATCCTTTCTTAGCTCTGTGTCACATTTGCACAGAGTAAGAATTTGTCTTTCGGGGGCTGTAAGAGATTTTAATGTTAGGTGGTTTTCTTTGCTGTAGGTGGCTTCAGCCAGATTCATATGCTGATCCTCAAAAAACATCATTGATTTTGAATAAGGATGACATTCGATGTGGTTGGCCAACTGTTATTACAGTACAAACAAAAGATCAGTATGGGGATGTTGTTCATGTTCCTAATATGAAGGTAATTATTGTAATCTTGGCTGTTCTGCTTCATCTTGCTGTGTTTTCGTTTTAATTGTAGGTATTCCACAGAATGCTCTTGTATCGGACAGAAAGTGGCATTCATAAATTCATTGTAGTCAGACCTTTCTTGCCTCTAAATCCACAAAACTACCAAATTCTGTATCATGCCGGCACCATTTCATGCAATTCATAACTTGTCTGTAATGAACTACACATGTGTAGTTGCATAAATAATCAGTCATAATTAAGTTTGATGGTGATGATGTGTTAAGGTGACAAGAATCCATTTTTTAATTCGTAAGCCAGGAAAGACTGTTATAAACCATAGACTTTGTGATGGAAAAAAAGAATCAGAAGCACATTGATGGACCACCTTGTAGTTACTTTATTTTAGACTAGAACAATACTCTTCGCTTTTCTGTTTCTAATACTTGGAAGTTCCTGTAGTCCTTGCAATTAATAAGAATAACTGGCAGACACTGTTCCTGTGTTCACCTTCAGCCTCTTCAGTTAACCACTGGTTTTCACTACTGGAAAGGAGGTGTTCTTGACAGCCTCAGGTAGAGTTAGGAGAACTTTGCACATTTTGGGGTAAAACCTATGTGGAATGTATAAAAGTGGGCAGCTTGATTTGAAGTAGTAAAGCAATGCAAACAGAACAAACACAAAATGGTTTTCATGTAGTTCTAGTAAATTAGATTACTTCTGTGTTTTAAAGCCCACTACTACTGTGGAGTAATTGGTTTTGTTCAAGCCCAAATGTAGATGAAATACCTTTTACAAAGGCATGATTCCTGTGATAAAAGCTCTCAAATCTGTTCTTTGTATATGATGCGATAATTGAGAGTTTTCTTACAGTGAGCTGTAAACCTAATAATGAACACCATTTCTACAACAGTAACACAAGAATCAGCTTAGTCACAAACACTGCTTGACTGAAAGTTGCGTGTGTGATTACTGACTTAAACTAGTGACAGAACATGTAGAAAACTCTTAGTGATTTTACCCTATCAGTCAGGAAAAGGATATGTCAAAATATCAAAATTATTGCTGGTTTTATTGTTTAATTACTGTTCACAAATGTATTAAAATGACAAAAATCTTAATTTATCATTCTTCTGGACTTATTCAGTGTGCAAGGCAGTGACGTAACTTTTGGTAAATTAGGTCAAATTTTGATGAAACGGTGTGTGAAAACTCCAGTATTTAAATATCTGTACTTTATTGCAGATTTAGGATGAGTAACACACAATTTTCAAGGTAGTCTGTCTGTCTTCCTCAGAAAATTGTGTACTGCTGTCACCTGCACTAACGGAGATCTGTGGTACCTCTGGGGGAAAACGTCACTTAAAACATGCATTGAAGAGCACAATATAAACATACAGTGCTTCTGTGAGGTGGCAGAGGCAGCCAGGATGCGATCTGGCCATTGCTGATCCAGATCTAGTGGTCATGATGATCCACTCTGAAATCTGTGCACTCACCTGAAAGGCTCTCTTTCTACTTCATTGCACCTTTCTGTTGTGGGAAAACTTCTCCAGGCATACCAGACTGTGTGCTGCTTCCCAGGGAGTGCTCTGGGACTGGCCGAACTGACACCAGCCCCTGTGCTGATGGTGTGCCCAGTCAGCGGGGTGCTTCTCCCCTGTAGATTGGCATCTTTCCAGGATGCTGCTCTTGGCTTGGCAGATTAAGTATAGACACACTGGGTTTTGACACAGCTGGATTTACAGTACTTCAAGCACTTCATCACTGTACTGCATCAAATTTAAAAGAATGTGTGTTTTCTCACTAAATCACGTGCCCTCTTCCACATCTTATTACAGGTAGAAGTCAAAGCTATTCCTGTTTCCCAGAAAAAAACATCTTTGCAACAAGAACAAGTTAAAAAAGTACCGCGTATACCAGGGAGTCCTGCAACAGCTGTTTCCCCTAACAGTGATATGACCTTTGGAGGACTTCCTTCACCAAAGCTTGATTCCTCCTATGAGCCTATGATAGTGAAAGAAGCTCGGTATATTGCTATTACAATGATGAAGGTAAGTTACTGCAATTTTAGCAGTATAACTATAGAATTCAGCATTCAAGTTTGTAAAGGTATGCAACAGAGAAGGAAAAATGTATATTTACTTTTGGTCACAATATGAAAATATATTCAATGCAAATTACTTTGATTATGTGTTAGTTTAGCAATAAACTAAATACATCAAAAGGGCCAATTGCCTAAACTGTAAAGCAGTTAGACTGGGTTAGCATAAAAAAGAAAAGTTGTCTTTGATTTTTGTTAGGCAGATTAACAATTTAGTCTGAATCACTCAGGAGAAACAAAAACAGATATTGAAATGAAGGGAAAGTCAAACCAATATATTTATATGGAGTTGGAGTGTTGCAGTGAATTCATATTTAAAACTAGAACAGGTGAACGTAGGAAAAGAGAAGAGCTCAATATCGTAAAAAAGGTCATACAAATGATGTACATATATCAATGCATATGTATTAAGCAGCATCTGATGAAATGAGCCACTGTTAAATGGATCAGCTCAGACACTTTTCCAGGAACAGTTTTTAAAGAAGTGAAAACTGAGCAGCTAGTGTTGATTTGATTGAGTGTATTATAGCACATGCCATAAATTTACATATGTGTACCATACTGACCCAGTTAAGAGATGTGACATGATGAGTACAACTAGCAGTTGCACAGCTTAATGAGACAGGATTAGCCAGGAGGGTAGAGAAGGATAATACTTAGTATAATCAGTATGGATTTGTTGGGGGGCAGAACCAGCAAACTAGCACCTTTTAGAGGGTACATGGTTTTTTTTGCAAAGGATAGTGCTGCAGTACCTGCGTGTAAATAGTGCAACTGGGTACTGAATAGTGTCTTAATAGATCAATGAAAGAACTATTAAATCAATGTAGTGTACAACAAATCGTTTAAGAACTTGCTAAATCATGTGCATATCAAGGTGTGATTTTGGCTTTTTTATTTGGGCTACTGCAAACATCACTTCTTGGTTAGATGCTGCTTGCTGCTTTTAAAAGTGACTGGAGGGGAGGCAGAAATACATTGTTTATTCCAAGTTAGGACTTAGATGGTATTTCTGATAGCCACTGTCCGCAGATACCGGCTGCTTCTTTTCCAGTGATGGATGCCAAATCCACTCACATGACTCTCAGAGTGGTGTATCTTGTAATGCATGAGATGCTCTGGGGTAGCTGATGGTGGTGCAAGTGTAGGGTGTTCAAAAACTCTTTTGTAGATTTGATGGAGTGAGGAATGCTTAATATCAGCTAGTTAATATGTAATCATTTTTTAATTGAAATGAGGCTAAGGGAAAATGAAAGGATTCATTTAAAATCCTCTTAGTAGATATTAACAGTATGAATCTTCATAAAGATAAAAGACACCAAGGTTAAATTTAAAAAGCATCTCTCTTGTTGAAACATGCTTGATTTCTGTATTTAGTGCTTTTCCAGAGAATCTTCCCAAGGCTGCTTTCAAGTTAAGTCCTTTCCACCCAAAACTTTATGAATTCAAGACATTGTAAATATTCTGCTCTATTTCCCTTCCTGCATTATTAAGCACGTTCATTTCAGTCTAAAATGCAAATGTCCCCTGATATTTTCATTTTATACAAGCCTGAATATTGTATCAGTACTTGATACAAACACCTAAATATGATTATAAAATCTAGTTTCTCATTTCATAAAAATATACATAATAAATTATGACATGTTTGGGGGACTGATAACCCAAAACCTATATCCTTATATAGGGACCCAAAATGGCTGATCTGCATATATGTCCAAATGTTCTTATCCCACCTTTTGTTGGTTTTGACTTAACAGGGAAATCTGATAACTCAACAACTATTGCAGCCTAGAGAGATTCTTGCTAAGGGACTTTGTGCACTTCTAGGACTACCACTGCTTACTTATGGGGCTTTTCAGAGCAGTGATTTCATAAGACACTATGGAAGTGAACCAGGTCCTTTTTGTAGTGGGAATCAGTGGAAGTACCACCTCAGTGTTGAGGGTATTTCATATTCACTTGGAGTTTAAAGAAAAAGGATCTCAGATTTCTTTGATAAATCCCCTGGGCTGGTTTGCAGGTTTGACCTGCAATATATTTGCTTTCTTATCTTCACATGGTCTTCAGTGCACTGCCTGGATTCAAAAGGGTTTTGTACAAGTCAGATTTGAAGAGATTCAAAGACTTAACAAGGTTTTTGTTAGCAGTAGCAATCTTTTTTACCTAAATAATGGCTGTTTACTGAGATAGTGAAGATACTCTTTCATGTGTGCATATATATTTCTGTGTTTTGAAATTTGTTTCTGATTCCCTGATCAATGCTTCTGGGGTGTATGAAGTTAGATTGATGTGTTCTTTAAGAAAATATTCTGCTTTCTTTTATCCAAGACAGTGGTGTAATTGATAACTATTAGTTTTATGTTTGAATTTAATCTGTTTATAGGCATATGAAAATTATTCTTTTGAAGAACTACGTTTTGCTTCACCAACACCAAAGAGGTAAACATTAAAAAATTTATTTTGGATAGGAACTTAAATTAACGTGTCCTGATACTTCTGTTTACACCCAAACTCCCAAGTGTGACTGACAGGTAATCATGTCTGAAGGTAGAAACACAAAAGTCAAGTATTATGTTTTCTTACATGTAGCAATTTTATTTAAAATCTTTTTTTCTTAATTGTTCTAATGTTGTTCCCTTATTTGTATTAGCTACTCTCTGAATGTGTTCTTTTATCATTTGCTATAAATAAATGTGGCAGAGGATTATATTTTCATAGTAAATAATAGGAGGCTAGTACATTGGAAAGGGAAAAATTGTATTTAGATGATCTGCTAGAAAAAAGAGTAGTTTCCAAACTAAACATTATGGTAATTATTATATATATAACATATATGATGTCCAAGAAGACAATAACTGTTAATGATCTTAATTGTTTTGTTTATGCCTAGACCCAGTGAAAACATGCTGATCAGGGTCAATAATGATGGTACATACTGTGCAAACTGGACTCCTGGAGCTGTTGGTCTCTATACCATTCATGTTACTATAGATGGCATTGAAATAGGTACTTAATTTTCACTACATTTAAGCATAAATTTATATTATATCCACTTTGTATACTGACACATTTATGTCTTGGTGCTCATAAGATTTAATGTTACTGTTCATAGCAAAACTTAGCAGACAAGTTTTCATTCAGAAGCCTTCTAGCTAAAACGCTCTTTTTTTCAGAAGAAAAAAACACCACAGATAGCCTCAAATGGAAATAGGAATATGTGTTGCAAATCGTGTATTTATAATGTGGTTAGACTACCAGATTAACAGACTCGCCTATTCTCAACTCTCAGTGTTGAAAAAAGAATGTCTTGTTTCAGCTGAGGGTGACAGAGAAGTATAGTTAAAGGGGAAAAAAACCCAGCCCAACACTGAAGAACGTAAGGAAAGGCAGACTTGTTCCTGATGATGCTGGAATATATACTGTCATTTGTTCTGGAAAACTGAGATGTGGTCTTAACTGAGACTCTACCTGAGCTCTTAATTATTTGCGCTAATTTTTAAATGCTTGTGGTTCATTCCTTGCTGGAAATCTTTTCGTTATCTTGCCAATCTTGGGGACTGCACTATGAGATACTGTAGCATGTGGTGGAAAGAGTGTCCTTCCAGAAAGCACTCTGTATCTTGAATGCGCTCATGTTAGCCTTACTGGTGATATAGGGTGAAGGTGGTAGTAGAAACGCTGAGTGTGTTGTAGCAGGACCCATATCTGATAAGAGGGTTTGGGTGAGTTCATGAGCACCAGCAGTTCCTCTTTCCCAATACTGTCCAGCACCTTTAGTAAAGAACACATAGTGATACTCATAAATACAAGAACACATAATTCACATAGAAATGGAATGTGATTTGATTTTGTGTTAACTACAGAATATAAGATGTATAAGATATTATAAATGGTTATCTCTGTTCCTCAAACAGGAACATTTGCCTTCATAGGAGCCTGCAGTGCACTCAGTTGTATTTTTTCCAATGTGTAATTTCTGAAGCAGACTTTACTCTGTGGTTTAAATTAGCTGCTGGTATATTTTTACACAGGTTCTACCATCCGCAATCATTGTATAGGGTAAACTTTTAGAAATGATAAATATAACTGTTAAACTTCATTATTAAACAGGTTTGAGTATACTCTAATACTTACCTATGCCATTTTTTTGCAATTGAACTTTCTGGCTCAATCATTATATTAGACTATGCCCTCTGAAGCTTTCATGTACCTGTGCTTGACCCATAATTCTGTCAATTTTTGACTCCTTAAGTACTGGTAACAGTTTTCTCTTTGTTTCAAACCTTTTATGTTCTTGATGCTTGTAGATTCCTTCTGTTACTGCCATGCTTGTTTAAAGGGATGTTAGTGAAACAAACAGGTTTATTGCTAAATTGTCTGGATGCTTCTTTTCAAGATGTTGTTCTTCAGAGAGTCACTGTAAAATGAAACAGTGTTTGCTGAGGCAATTTCTCTGAAGGTTATTACTTAAGGTTATATTCATCTATTACTTAAATTTTTGTGTCTTTCTTCACATGTATTTACATGTATTTTTCTTCACAAACAAGAATGTCACGTTCCAGTGCCTTCAGGTTTTATAACAGCATTGGTAATTAAAGATGCCAATTTTTTACATTATAGGCCTTTTCTGGTTGTGTAACGTGGCTTTTCAGGTTCTTATATCTATGTCTCACAGGTAGCAATTAGCTTCTGTAGCAGTACAGCATTGCATAAGCTACTGCCGCTCCAGAAGCTTTCACTTGCACCTCTCAAACATTAGACTGTGTTGACCATTCCTTGAAACATAACCCTACAGACGCTATTAGCATACAAAATTACCTGGTAGTGCTTTGTACATACACTGTGGCAGATATCTAATAACAGCATGAAACTACATCTCTGTAAATTTCCACATATGAAAATAGAAATGTTCAAAAATTAATACCTCCCACCATGAAGCAACTGCAAGTGTTGATTTTGGCAGACAGATAAGTAAGTGGTTATTTTGTTGACTCTGGGTTGTAGCACAGATAAAAATATAGTTACTGTTTAACTGAAATATCCCTTTATATATATATTTTTTTTAACTTAGTCTTTGTTTGCTTGTAGATGCTGGACTAGAAGTGAAAGTAAAAGATCCTCCAAAAGGAATGATACCTCCTGGAACCCAACTTATTAAACCAAAAGCAGAGCCTCAGCCAAACAAGGTTTGGAGAAATGAAAAAAAACCCAAAACAGATAGTTATGTTTGGGTGGGGTTTCATTATTGTTTAATATGTATTTTATCATACAGTAGTGCTGCAGACTTAAGGATATTTGCAGATCACTTTAATGTGCTGAATGGAATGAAATTAACATACTGGATAAAATGAAACAAATTAATTCCGTTTTCTTTGTGTATGTGAATTCATAAAACTGTTAGAAGCTCTACAGAAACTGCCTTTGCCTTGGCTTATCACACAAACATTGCACAGCTATTAAAGCCACAGACAAAATTTTACACTGTTAATAATTTTTTTCTTTGTATCTTGTACTCTGAAATTAATTGTGCACAAAATTTTCTAAAGATTTTGTTTTGTCATAAGCATCTTCAGTCACTATAAAATCCATAACCAGTTTCTTTAGTGATATTTTCCTTTCTTAGAATGGCATGATTATGTTTTCTAAAGGTATCCTTTCTGTAGCTTTTGACATCCCCATTCACCTTATCATTCCACCCTGAAGGACTAAAGTAGACACAATAAAGCAAGTAAGCTGACATGGGCAGCAGTGGTACAAGGACAATGCCCAGATGAGGGAACTACCTTGCACTTCCGCTTAGATGCAAAGGAAGGGATATTAAATGGGGTGCTGAATTTTTTTTCGTGGAATAAACCTGTATTAAAAGATGTGGAATTCTGAAATACCACAAGGGTGTCTTTCCCGTTCTACTGAAATTGGGAAGGTGGTTAAAAAATTAATGGTTGCAAAAAGGATCAGATTTTTGACAACTTCTTACCTATGCAGTGCGTACTGATTTATTTTTTCGATAATCCAGGGGCAGTAACTTTTTTGTATAATTTTCCAGCCTTTAAAATACATCCAGCATCTGCTTCTGCCACTAACAGGATTCTTTTTCCCTGCAGCCATGCCTCAAAATAAAAATAATAAATGTACTTTTAGTTTCAGTGCAACATTTTATCCCCCACTGGCTCGCTCTCTTATTTTCTTCCCAAGAAGCTTCTTTTAGACTTTCTCCCTTCTCTTGGAAGGAAGACTTCCTGGTTAGTTCATTATCTTAATTAGAACTCCCAATTCCTACTGAGGGAGATTTCTCACGCAAGTTAATGACACCTCCACCCAAGCTGATCGTCATATGTGTTGTTTTGCTGTCCCCAGGTTGAGAGAATCTGGTTTGATATGAGATAAATTGCTGAACAGAAGTTCTGTTTTTCAGTTACTGCAGTGGAAATTGGAGTGACTTGTTCATACATAATAACTCCGTGTTGTCAAGGAACAGTCTTCATGACAGTTAAAAGCACTTGACAAAAGCTAGTCCTCTGGTGGTCTGAGACATTATTTAGTGTTTAATCCTCTCCCTGTGGTGTTCTACTTGTATGTCTCATTTCTTGTTCCAAGTAGTCTCTTTGAAAAAGGAGCCATCTTTGTCCCTTACATAGTGTCTGTAGAGCCTGCTGAAAATTTAAACTAGGCCTTTCATGGTAAATCATTTAGTAAGTTATCTTTCTTCTGTGTCATAACAAATCAGGATAATTCTTTGTGTATCAACAGCAGTTATTGTAAGTAATACAGGAGGGTAAGAATTGTACCGTGCTCCATGTTTCTGAATTTAAGAGTGCGGATTAGACATGTATCAGTCAGAGACAGTCCAATATACCAAATCATGTTTTGCTGATAAAAAGTGCTTAGTTGAGCTCTACATGCGTGTTCATCATCTTTGTCAGCCTGAAATTTCAGATAGTTACAACCAAAAGACACTAACAGTGCATTCTCGGTGGTGATCTGTTCTCAACTGGAAACACCAAAATATTTTCATTGAGGCACTGGACCATTCCAGTTTTGTAGCCAAACATTACTTGAATTGCAAGTTGAAAATGGGTACTGTGTTATGATTTTATCTGTGTATTCTTCATTCTCTGTTACTTGAAGTCAGATGAAAAATCTGAAGGAGACTGTGATAGTGATCTGTATTTAACCTGGGGTATATGATCCATAAGAATTGCTGCCTCCTTATTGGCTGCAAAGCTTAAATTAACTTGCAGGAAACTTCATTCTACATCCTATTGAGGAAAACATGATTTTTCAAGCCATGTAATGTAATTCAGTGTAGTTGGAACCAACTAGAAGAAAACGGTCCTAATTTAGCTCAATTTGAAGGAGCAAGACTGCTACCAGAATGATTGGTCATTAACATGTTTTGATGGTTTCTACTGTACTGACACAACAAGTAGCTAGCGTTGATTGCAAAACCAAAAAACAACCACCAAACCCAAAAGCTCTGTGCTGGGGGTGGTTTTTTTCATCCCTTCATAGAAGGTCAGCCTCCTTGTTAAGGTTGCTTTATCCTATACAGCACCCCTTTCTGTTGTGTGAGGTGTATCTCTTCGTAGATTTGTCAGATAAGAAAGCACAGCTGTGCACAGAAAACTGCTGTGCACTGTAGGGGTGATGTACATCCTAATTGCTGAGCCCTTTTGCCTTAGTCACTTCCTTAGTTGGAATCCAGTTTGTGTATGTTCCATGGAAGAACTGACTATGGAGGTGTTATTGGACAGAGTTACAAAACGTTCGTGCTATACAGAAATATTCCAAGCAAAGAGGTGCTGTATCAGAAAGAAGACACAGACAATAAAGTTTTTCATCGTGGTCAGAAATGAGCATAAGAGAACTCTTAATTTGTTTTTTATTGTGTTGTCTGTCAGTGGGTCTGATCCTTAAGCAGTTTCTAGTTATAGGTTGAAGTTTTTTATTAATTAGTTAGGTTAGCTGTTGCAAAAGGGAAATGGGCTCTTTCCAGGCCTGTGCGTACTCAAAATCTTGAATGTGAGTTTTTCCTCTAAATTAAAGTTTTTAATCCAAGTTCTAGCAAACTGCCATAATGATTTTCTGAAGTAACGTGATGCAAGGACCCCTAATTTGCAAGACTTTGTTTTTGGCTTGTCTGTGTTTAGAATGCTGTCAGCAGAGATTCAGGTTTATGCTTGTACAAGGACCTTGAAAGTCTTAGTTTTGTCTGTTGCGAGAATCTATGTATTATGAGTAAGAGGACTGCTAATAAGCAAAACCGTGCACATTTTGGAGTAATTTATGTGTGAAATCCTTTACATGCTTCTGGTTTTGGGGTTTTTTTTGGTTTTCTGTTTTTTTTTTTTTTTTAATTAGCCTCAGAGTAAATACCATTTCTTAAATAATTTCTTTAGGGGAAAAAAGATTCATGCACTTAGTTGTTACCTTTCATTATGTATCACTGAGTTTATTCCTTACCTGTCATTCTGTGCTTTATGTTAAGTTACAGATTAAATCCATACTGCCATTGATACTTTTATCACTTTTACCTGTGGAATTTGAAAATAAGCTTCCAAGAAAATGGTTTTATACCATATGCATAGAATATATGCATCTCCGGTTTTAAGAGACTAATAGGATGGCTTACATTTGTTCTCTATGGGACAGGTGCCTGATAATGTTTGAATGGTAAAAAAAGTGATAGTGAATAACAAGTGGGAGATTTTGGGGTGCTGTAGTAAGTCCAATGAATAGCAAGGAGCATCTGCTCGTACCTTCCTATGAAAAAAGGAGAAACTATTGAAATAGCTATTTGAAAGATAAAGAAGTAGAAAGAACATTTTATTTTAAAACAGCTAGTTAAACTCTTTAGTTAAGGAAAATATCCAAATTTTGGTCAAAAAGCTGACTAAAGAGAATACTGCAGTAGCACAACTGAGAAATGGTAATCCCAGGCTGATCAGTTAGGAGAAGTAATAAATTTGAAAATGCAAATCTGGTGAAATTTTCAGCAGTGAATAAAATGTGTGTGGTAAAAAAATCAGAAGCTTGTACTGATTATTGTAGGGTGTAACAGAAATACTTCCAAGTCAATGCATGCTTACATTATGTTTTTTTGGAACATTATGATTTTATTGATTATAGGAAAAAAGTGAAGTTATACACAGCAGCCATGGGAAACTAGCAACAAACTGTAACTCTTAAGACTGCTGTCTTGTCACTGGCATTTCAAAATCTGTTAAACCTATTTCTTTTTACTCTGAGAGCTCTGTTCCAATTTTTTTTCTTCCTTACTGTCTTTCTTTGCTTCTCTTAGGTTCGCAAATTTGTGGCCAAGGACAGTGCAGGGCTTCGTATCCGTAGCCACCCTTCCCTTCAGAGTGAGCAAATAGGCATAGTGAAAGTCAATGGATCCATCACTTTCATTGACGAGGTAATCAATAAGACACTTCTGTTGAAAATTGGGCTAAGATGTAAAGGTAACTCATGTAAATAATGGGGGTTTTTTCCATGTTTAGATGTTGACATATACAACTTAAGACCATAAATTGCAAAAATCTAAATTTACTAATTTAGTTTTTCAAGCTGTCATTTCCTTTTAATTTACTTACTTCAAAACCTCTGTAACAAACATGTGAGACTGATACAAGAAAAGACAATTCCTAGAGTTCATCTTACAATACTACCACTTTAAGATTTAGCTTTTCACTACCTAATATTTCAACTCTACACAATTCAGATGTAGATGTTCTTTTCATTACATCTTTAACTTACAGATCTGAAAGATCACTAATAGTGTGTTAGACTACTATGCATATATTTTTCTTACAATGTAACTTCATATACAAGAAGTATTTTTGCAATTTACTAAGTCATACCAAAAAAAAAAAAAAAGGAAAAGTGGGAAGTGGGGCATTTATGAAGCTTATGAAGGCTTGACTTTCTTTCCTCTTTTATTTCAAAGCAATTCTTATTACTGCATGATCTGATTTAAATTTATCTTCACACCTTGACTTATAAGAAGATATGCTTCCCATTGCTTTGGAATTCTGATTTTGTCAATATTCCTCTTTACCTCTACTTTTGTTGTATCAGCATTGTAAGGATTATTGCTTCCTTGCTGCTATTGTCTGCCTGAATTCTGTTAATCCTTGCTGGCTACAGAACAGTTACAGGAGGGCATGGCTCGTTCTTGTTGCTTGTTTCCCATAGATCCACAATGATGATGGTGTTTGGCTGAGGCTGAACGATGAGACAATAAAGAAGTATGTTCCTAACATGAATGGTTACACTGAAGCCTGGTGTCTGTCTTTTAACCAACATCTTGGCAAGAGCCTTCTGGTACCTGTTGACGTAAGTAAAAGGTGCCTTTGAAAAACATCCAAAAGTACACTCTATCCTCATTACAAGACTTTCTTTAATTAAGGCTGCAAAAAGTCCTGAGGTAAATGATACTTTAATTATCAAATACAACGTGTTTGCATTTTGGAGGGCTGTTGTGTAATGAGGGTGGAGTGTAGAAAGGTATGAGGCTTTCTATGTTGAAGCCTCTTCTCCTAGAAGAGAAACAGAAATGCAGGGACTGCTATAACAAAAGCAGAATAGTATTAGATTGTGGTCTGCACCAGGTGTTTCTTGTGCTTGATGGCATTGTCTGTGAAGTGGTCCACTGGTGCCGTGATTTCAGAAGAGGCTTGCGGCCAACAGTGAATCAACGTAATTGATGCTTTTAAAAAAAAACAACCAAACAAGCAAAAAGTTCTTTAGACTCTGGGTTTTGTCGATGTTTTTTGTGAGTTTTACACCTGAATCCGTAAGTTATCACTTCATTAGCTAATCAAAGAATCCCAGAGCTTCAAGACAAATACTGAATTTATAATAAGAGTAAACATAATTTTTTAAAATAACTTTAATGGTTATCATCATCACTGCAGTTTAAAGGTTGCACCTTTTCTGGAAACCAGATACACTTTTTTGAAAAGTGTAAAAGACAAAAAGGAAAAACTATATTAACCAAACCAGTGTTTCTCAAAAGATTCATGAAAGTGCAGGCCTTTCTGGCTCATCTGTTTTCATTCATTCCCCAAAGTGGGCAGTATCTTGTTTTCTTCTGGCGGAATGTGAGAATCAGATCTAATTGCAAGTAGTGCTATTTAGATTTGATTTGTCATCTTATCTGAGTGAGCTGCTGCTGCAGCTGAAGATAGTTGGGAAATATTTCATTAAATTAAACACCTGCAGCCAGTAATATCATGCTGTTCATGTTTTTTGGTTATAGAAAAAATGAGATATTCCCAATTCCAGTGAAATTGGGCTAATTGCCAGTAGTTAAATCTGGAAATTCATAATTCCCTGTGGCTGTTCCGACAAACGCTTATATGATGTGAACAGGTCTTTCTGTCTACAAATATTTTGTTGATATATTTCTATTTGTAGGTTTCTTTCAATAGGATCCTTGTTTGGGAAATTGTTTTGATTTTGCATTTGGGAAGCAAATTATTTCTGTACTCAGGAATCAGTCACTCAAACATGCCTGTCATCACAGTGTTTTTCTAGTCTGTTGTAGAATATATGAAAACATGGAAAAAATTAAGCTTTGTTTAAAATCTTGCCTGTATTTTTTGCCTTAGAAACTGGTAGCCATTAGAAAATTGCTATATTATACTTCTGTAAAATATTAATATTTCTATGCAATAGTTGAATTTTACCAGTTCACCTATGATAAAAGTGAATTCATCTTGACTGAGTAATTAAGTTCAGTAAATATTGTATGTCTAGATGGATATTATAGTCTGCTAGATTTTTCTTAGTTGTATAGTTTTTTGGGTTTTTTTTTTAGTTTAACCATCTTCAATTCCTTTTTACTTGTTGAAAGGGAGTATTTTTGAGCTCAGCAGTTGTCTGTGGTTAGCAAGAACTTACTGGTTGGCAAATTTCATACAGCTCTGGTATATGTGTAGTTCTAGGGAAGAGCATATGCTGTGCTCCCTGAGAGAAGCCTGAAAAGAACTGTCTGACATGAATAACTGAACAGTCAGTGTTGATAATACGATTTTGAGAATTCAAATTTAATTTGAATAAGGAGGTCAGGTATGGTCAAATGTGAAAAACAATATTCAGTTTTCAAACGTTTCATTCTCTGTGTCTGTAAAGTTCAGATTAAAGATTCTGTCTTGGTTTTGGGGTTTTTTTAAACACTCTTGTGAATTAGTTTTGTTACAATTTAAGACTATTAGGAGCTGTTAGATATGCTTAATTTTCTTCTAGGTAGCCAGTCACATGTCTTGACTGACACAAGTTAAAAGTCACGTGCTTTCTTAGCTTCTGCTCTGTAAGTGGCAGCCAACATAGCAAAAGGCTTACACAAGCAACTGTTATAACAATGAACAATGCAGGCATGTGCCAGAGATCTGTTTTGAGCTACTTTCAGAAAAGTTTCCATGCACAGCTCTCATTTTCAGATTTTTAAGAGGACTTAGCGTGTCCTGAAGCTATTTGATTTCATTATGACAGTATATAAGCCATAAGATTTGGTTTGATTCATAGTAATAAGAGGGAAGAGGAAAAAAAATAGTTCTCTAACATTTTATTTCTTAAAGGTGACAAAACATGAGGTTCAGAGGCTGACTTTTGAATGCCTTAAGTCTTTACAGCATGCTAGTCTAGCACATACTGCTTTCTTACTAGATACTTTCTTTGCACAGATACTGCTTTCTTGGTAGAAAGTTTGAAAATCTTTTTTATGGTGATTACTAAGTTGAAAATATTTCAAATTATACTTTTTTTTTTCCTCTGAATTTTCCAAAAAAAAAAAAAAAGGCTGTGTTATTAAGTTGTCAAATTTGATCAGTACAGTCCTTTAGAGATGAATGAGTTATGTGGGAAAGGATGTTCAATTAATGAAAGCTAAAGTTTTGTTAGATTAAATTGTGATATAATTCGTATCTGCTCAATCCTGTCGATTTGGGTAGCTGAATGACACTGAGTAGAATGCAGTAAAAAAATTGTTAGTGTGCAAGATTTTTTGGAGCCAAGCTGTTCAACCAGTTTTGGCTTAAAAGGAAGTCTGGAGAAAGTCTCTTATGTGACTGAAAATGCAAAGGGAAAACCAAATGCTTGAGTTAGGCCATGTTCAAATAGATGTCACATTACTTCTACTAGACTCCGTTTTTACTAAGTTCTGTTGAGTGTGCAGACTTGTCATCTCCAATTACATTGCTTTGTCATGTTTAAATATACAGGCTTTTTATAATCAATCCCTTAAGTAAATTAAATTTCTCAGTACATTTTGGAAAATACATAAAAGGTGCATTTTTTTTAAAAAAGTTTTAGTTGTTCAAAAAACAGTAGAGGTTCTCAGCAGTGTTAATTGTGACCTCTTCATCTTGATGTATATATTGTATCTGCATTTTATGTACATTTATTAGCATTAACTACATATTTTATGCTAAAGCAAACACTGGGTATTGTGGATCTCATAAATGCACTTTCTGTATTTTTATCAAAGCTATTACATTTAAAGATAAATGATCGTAGGACAGCAGGGATCTGTGGTAGTTACCAGTGTTTTATTTGTTTGAGCTGTTGTCATTTACCTTCTTAGAAATTCTTCAGCTCTTCCTCTGTTGCTCTTGTCCTTTCACAAGGAACTGCTTTGCAGCCCCTGGTCTGAAATTGTGCATCCAGTCCATTGTAGGTAATATGAGTTTGTGAATTTAATAGATTGTGATTTTGGATAAGCCGTTTCCATCTCTAGTAGTTATTTTTCCTTCTGTCTTACGGGGTTTAGGTATCTGTTTTTGAAAAAATACTTGTAAAGTTCCCTATGCAGGCAGTTATTTATTCATGCTTACACATGGTACCTATTAGAAAGGTACATATGATACAAAACAGTGCACGCTAGGGAGAAATAGAAATTTATCTTTGTCAAGCTCTGGAACTTGTCTTTTAAAAAATCATATTCTAAGTACGTTCTCATTACTTCATTTTAAATGTAAAACTTTATAAGAAGGCCTGATGGCCAGCTACGATACGACATTCCCCAGCCACCAAAGGCAGTCAAGGATTGAGAAACTGCAAGTTTTTGAAACCATTATTGCAATGGAAGAAAGAATCAAAATTAGTGTGTAGGCTCCAGAGTTTGATCACAGACCCTCAGAAAGCTGAATGTTCTGTGGAAACACTGAAGGACATTGACAAAAGATTTCTACCGTTGTTTTAAGCATGATGGAAAGCAATTGGAGAGTAAAACCATGTTGGATAAAATGTCAAGATGGCTGTTTAAGATAAGCCTTAGTTTTGAAAAATAATAATTTTAATTTAGATTTTAAATACTTTCTAATGGTCAGATGATTTTTTTGTGGCAAAACAAATTACATTTTTTTTTAATCTCTGAAACTTAAAATTTATTGGGAAAATTATGAATTTCTAAAATTAGTTTTAGGTCTTGGAAGATAAAGTCTTGAAGGACAGCATTAACTAAATCTACAGATGGTAGCATAAGGACTAAATACAAATCTTCTATCTAGTAGTTTCTTCAGAATGAAAACTTAGTTCTCAAATAGATGCCTGATCTATTCATCTAAACTGGTGTACAGTGGTATAATAGCCAGGAAGTTCTCAAGCTCCCAGAGCAAAGGAGAGCTTCTAGTTCTTGGTGTTTCTAAGCCAGCATGGTCCCACTTCACTGCTGTTGGTTTCACCTGTATGTTTTACACATAGAGCTCTATGATGTAGAAAAATAGATCTTTGAAATGATACCTAAATATTTTAGGTATGGATTGTCCATGTTTCTCAGTGGAAGTCCATTAGAAAAAAATAGCTACGCTGGAAAGTAATATAATGAGAGAGTCTGAGTAGTTTGGATGCCTATGAAGTACACTCATTAGGCAAATATAGGCTTTTTTATAGTTGCCATGGTTTTATGCCAAATTGATATGCCTTTATTTTGCTAATCTTCTTATCTAACACTCTCCCCAGTGCCCTGGAGCATATGTCATTAGTGCATTGCTACCTACTTCAATTCTGGGTAAAGGTTCTCAATTCTAAAGAAATGCTAGTGTTTTGACAATTTACCTCTCTTTGTCAAAATGGCAGATAATTTCTGTTACTGAAACTTGATGTTTGCAAGCAGTACATAGTAGATTATTTGCTTCTATCATGTGATAAAAGCTTGGATTTACTTACTTTTAACATGTTAGTGCTTTTTCAAGGAATACAGATAGGCATGCCAAGGGTGTTTTGTACTTGTTTCTGCCTGAAAGGATTTATTGCCTTAGCTACTGTTAAATTTTAATGTGGCTGCTGAGCAGGGATTTCATTTGGTTCCCGTATCAGGATGGGATAGGGAATTAGATTTTGTTCATATAGATGAAATGGGTGCTTTGGCAAAGGGATTCCATCATTAATACAATTACTAGTACTGCTATATAAACACTATTCTTTCGTTTGACAGGAACAGTGAAAATTTCTTTGAAATGAGTAGAAACTAGCTTATGGAGAAAAGATGGCTTCTTTTTCATGTTTTCCAGTGATTAAAAAATGTTGTCCTCACTGTTTTGTGGGAGGAAAAATTGAACAGAACAGCAGTGCTTATTTCTGTTGTGTGGGCAGTTGGTTATAAAATTAGCAATGTCTCTCTGGCAGCTGTATTTGGGTTATGATTATTCATAACGAACTAGTAAATGCATTGTATGTTTTACAAAACTAATCAAGTCTTAGCAATTGTTCTCCATATAGCACTGAAATTTTTGGCTCTGGTAAAAAGCATGATTTTGATGTGCAAACTGGTGAAATCATTCTGTGAAGTGAACTGCTTTCAGCAACAGTGAGTTTAGCCCTTCTGCATCTCCTTGGTTCTGACTGGGTGATTAAAATTCCATGTGCACTTGTCCTGCGCTGGTTGAAATCATCTTTCAGAACAGGAGACTGTCTTGCTAGAAAACTGGTTTGTGATGGGACCAGCTACAGTTTCTTTGTAACAGAAATACGAGATTTCTCTGTGCATGAAGTCTCAAGCTTTATAAGAGATGTCTGGCTCTTAATTTCAGTAAATGGCATGACACACTACATCCATTTTGAGCTTTTGACATACTAAACTGTTTCTGTGTAATGGATGATTTGCCATGGTGAGCAATGGATTCAGGTGACTTGATTAGGAAAACAAAACTTTTCCCTTTTGCAAAACATTCTATCAGTAAATTTACTTGAGGAGAAAGTTTGCATTGTAGTACCTTGAGCTTCTTCCTCCAATATTTCTTTGTTCCCATTTCTTTGTTGATATATGTCTTTTTTTTTCAAACTTTGTTGCTCAGAATGTCTTTAATGCTAGCCAAGGAGTAAGGGATTTGGACTTTTTTTCATGGACTTCCAAAGCTTTACCCCCTAAGGTGAGTTAAATTACAGGAACAGTCATACTGTATCTTGTGTTTTCAGAATGCACCTTATGACTCAACTGTATGCTAAATATTCTTTGAAGTCTATTTTACTGTGAATTATTTTTATAGGAAATAGCAGATTTGCCTTCAGTGCTGTATCTGTGTCTCTTTCTAAAATGAGAAAAAATACCAGGGCAGATTATTGAATTTTTATTAATTCATGAGTAGCACTCTTCATTTTTAACAAACCAGGTTAGAAATTCAGAGAGGCATCCTAGTAACATAACAAAGCCTTTCATTCTCCCTTAGTGTGGAATTTACTGGTAAAATTTTTTTCTGTTATTGGAGGCTCCACATGAAGTTGCAACATCTAATACGATCATATTTGTATGAGTAAAGCCACAGATATTTGATAAATACTCTGCCCGTTCTTAATGTTTTTTTTTAAATTATGTAGTCCTAGGAACAAGTTATGTTATGTACAATTAAGCTGTTTAAATTGACTGTGGAGGTGTTTGTCTAAATATCAGTTCTGTAATGTTTTGAGATGGGTGGTTTTTTGTATGAACTTTGTCATGAAGATGATAATATGTTGTATATTTTGGCTTAGAGATTTTAAAACTTGTTTTTCCCCAGAATAGCAGACTTTGTTATATCAAGATCTAAACCATGTTTAAATTGTCTTTTTTTTTCCCCTCAAACCAGTTTACCTCAGCTTGCATTAACTTGCTTTGTAAGTTACATATTTACATAACAGAATCATTTTTGTATAAAGGCTTCTTGAAAAAACTGTTGTATTAGTCTGGACATAGTGCACAGACTTCCACACCAAAAAAAAGCTGAAAACATGATAATTAAAGAGATCAGAGGAAATTGCATTCATTTAAAAGGAAATAGCATAAGCAGAATTTCGGTTTAAATCTGAGAAAAGAAAGTATTCTTTCTCACAGCAGCAAGTGAACTCCTGGAGGGTGTTTTTATGGGAGCTTGTCAAGGCAGAAAGTAGCAGCATATTCAGAAGAAATTAAATTTAGAGAAATCAGATTCATAAATAAACACTAAAGAAGACAGGGTATACCCTGTAACATCCATAGTAAAAAGGTTTTAAATGCTGTTGGTATATAAGGGACAGGCCACTAATAAACATTTTTATGCTGCTTCTAAAGAGCATCTCCTGTTGCTGAACACAGTAGACTGGATGAGGTGAACCACTGGCTTCGTCCAGTAGGACATTATGTAGTTTGTAACTTTCAGATGTTCCTTTAAAAGTACCTATGACTTTCAGTATAATAAACCTGCTTCTGCTTTGCACTTGCATTCTTCTGAAATAAATGCACATCTGTTACTTCCATCCTTCATTTTTTTTGTACAAAAACCTCTTAGTTAAGCTGTGGCTGGCTGAAAAATCCATGCTAATTTTTCTTTTAATAACTACCACTTTTCTTGGTAAGAAACTCAAAGTGTTTTCTTACTTCAGGTTTGGATTTATGTTTCATTGGCAAATAGTGTGAGGTGAAATAAATTTGCAGGCCCTTTTTATTGTCATTGTGAAACAATAAATACACACTAATACTAACATGTGCATTTGAAAGTCTATGGTATCGCTGTTCCTTGTTGTCATAATTTTGCCTTGACTCTAAATTAACAATATATTCTAAATGTGAAATCAAAAAAAGAAGCATGTCATATGGAGAGAGATAATATTCAAATTCCCTTTACACAGCCCCAGACTTTAACAAAATTTCACAAACAGAGCAGGAGGAATGAATGTATATCCTGAGAAATGTCAGCACGGATGAAGGTTTAGTGAAAGCAGTTAGATTAAACTATTCATATCTAATGTTAGATATGAGCTATTATTTTTATATAAATGGTTACATTTATACCACTTTTGCTTTAAGAGTAATGTCAGGAGTAATTCAATTAATGTGCAGTTTAGTAGTAGTTGTTGTTTAGCACTGCACACTAAAATTAGCAATGTAACTAGGATCTCTTTTAGCTTTGAAATTTACCTTTTGTAGTCTTGAAGTATTTCTTATCTCAGTAGTTCAAAGGTGGTATTAATAGGTTTTATTCTGTTCTGTTTTGCCTTTTCTTTTTTTTTTTAATTTCTCAGGAATCTAGGTCTAATGCTGATGATTTTTTCAAAGACCTAAATTCACACTGCCCACAGGAAGCAGTGATGCAAGAACAAGACATGCCATTCCTTCGAGGTGGACCTGGAGTGTACAAGGTAGTGAAGACTGGCCCATCAGGTCACAACATCAGAAGCTGCCCTAACCTTAGAGGTATCCCAATTGGAATGTTAGTTCTGGGAAACAAAGTCAAGGCAGTGGGCGAGGTATGGATCCTTGTAGCTTCAGTTCATGTCTTCATAGATACCAGTATATAACAGTAGTAAACGCAACAAAAGAATCTGCCTCTGTACAGGTTTGCTTTTTCCCTCCTCATGATAAATACTGACCTTTGAACTTGGTTTATATGATAAGTACTAATGCAGTCATGTCTTTTGCCTTTTTGCATTGATTGAAATTATGTTAAAATTGCACTGCAGTTACATATGCTTGCTTATATTTCTGTTACAGTATTCCTTAAAAAATTGTGTTTCTTGATGTACTTTTTTGTCATATTCTTTGAAAGAATTCTGTTTCATTGACAAAATGTTTTCCTAGGACCTAACCATTTAACAAATTCCCGTGTTTCTCTGTACTGATTGTATTAATTTGTTTAGTTGCTGAACTATTGTTATTGTTCTGGGTTGTCCAGTTACAGTGTTTTATGGTTAAGAAGGGCTTAAGGATGAAGTGTGTCATGCTATTTCCTAAATATAGTATCAGGAACAAAATTAATACTCATAAAAACTTCTCATGTATATCTTGGTGTTATAATCCTACTGTTACCACCATCAATTACAAGGTGTATCTTGGTGACGATTTCCCTCAAGTTTTTATTTAGGCTTATGGGGATTTTCTAAAGTTGTGGTGTTGGTGTTTTACTTCTGAACATAAATGGGTCTAAAATTTTTGGAATTACTCCTAAATGTAAATGTGCCATAAATGGGTCTGGTACTTCAGTCTGCCTCAGCCTGTGGCCTTAATTTAAGAAATTTTTTTTTTTTACCATTTACTTTGTAATAGAAAGATTGAAACTTAATATGTTCTCCAGATACTCTTAAATTGCTGAATTTATACTCTTAGCATTGCTGAATCATGCTACTGAATTATTTGAGAAGTCAATAAATTCTGCTTTTTTATGTGTGTGCATCAGGTGACTAATTCAGAAGGTACGTGGGTGCAAATGGATAAGAACAGCATGGTAGAGTTCTGTGAAAGTGATGAAGGCGAGGCATGGTCATTAGCTAGAGACAGAGGTGGAAACCAGTACCTCCGACATGAAGATGGCAAGTGGTTGTTTTGTTTTATTTTTTTAAATTAACTTAGAAAAAAATAAGCAATCTAAACAGGAGAAATAAGAAGGATCTGAGTTTTGAACAGGTATAACATTAGCTTATGCGTTTTCATTTGCGTTATGTTGCACAGCCGGACTTGAAAGTTGTTTATAAACATTCTTTAAATGATTTCTTAAAAGAGCAGTTAAAATATTTCCATATGAATTCTTCTGTACCAGTTATGGTTATGGACAATAATTTTAAGCATCTTTTTTCTTTTAGCTGTGGGGTTATTTTTTGTGCATCTGTTTTCCATAAGGTGTCTTCATGAAAAGCTTTGACCTCAGCAGTCGTATTCTGCTTGTGTTTTTAGGTCACACTTATTGTCAGCCTCCTATTTGTTCATTTTAAAACACTCTTTGCCATTTTTCTGGTTTTGACATGTGGTGCTGAAATTCATTTCACACATAGATACTCTAACAATTATCATCATATTACTGTATTAGAACAAAGTAATTCCTTGCTAATACTTAAGTATTTTCTGTAGACTGTTGTGGCTTGACTTTCAGGTGTAAAACCTTCTGCAAAGAAGGGAAATAATGAAGGGGTTTTATAAAATAAATAAGTGTTTACATAATACTTCAAACACTTCTTTAGAAGTCATAGCTTTTTTATTTTTAGTTGCGTCTGATAGTGTCAAGTTCTGAGGTGCTCAAAGAGCCCAAGTAGATTCTAGAAACTAAGTAATTGTGAATTGGAGCAGTACCTTATTGTTGAAAGCACATGTATTCAGTAATAGGGTTAATAAATTCATTATTTTCTATTTTTATATGGGGTTGTTTGCTTTTCCAGTGGAAAATCATTTCTCTGAAATTATTAAATTGAGCAGTGTGAAAAATTTCCATTCCAGAGTGCTTTATTTTGAGAAATACATTTAAGTAACTTGACAGTATTTTGCATTTTTAAGTAGTGTTTTCTTCTTCAGTTATTGATCTGTCATTTCATATTGTCTTAAATTTCTCAAAGTATATGTGTGCTCTAAGAAAGAATTCACAAATCAGGAAGAATTTAAACAAGACACTTGTTTAAAGGTGTGGCTTCAGATTCTTGATACTTATGCACTGTTACTGAAGGACATCTTCATGTATATCATTGCTCTCACAGAAAAGCAGAAATGCAAGCTCCAGGCTTCGAGGACAAAATTCTGTAGTAGGATTTTTGCAATACAGCTCATAGGAATACCATCTTAGAAACTTTCTGATACCAATCCCATGCCTCAGTATACCTGGTTTTAGTCTTTTCTAGATGAGTCTCTTTTTATAGGTAGGGTGAAGATGGATGTTTCTTGTGCATCTAGCTAAAGCAGCTTAAGTAGTTATCAGTGCAATTACTGAGATTTTTCAGCCTCTTCTCTGTTCCTAGTCCATCTCAGTGCCATGTAAAACTTAATGGGCTTAAGCCATGTCTGAAGGTTATTCTAAACGGATTGTTTTTACTTGCCATGAAATAATTTAGAAATAATTTATCATCAGTTTCAATGCTTTTGCTAGGGGGAGATAGTAAGGATATGGAGGAGCTCCAGCTAGATTTGCAAGTGTCTATTTTTTTACCCATAAATAGCACCATCTTTCACATTACATTCGTATTTTCATTATTTAATAAATTTATAATTAAATTCCCATAATGAAGTGGGATTTCTGTTAGAGACAAGGCAAAAGTCATACTGAATAGCTAGGTCTGTAGGCAGGTATCCAGTTAAAATACTACAGCAAGATCTAGAGTAGCCTCTGATAGAGAAAATTCTAGATACTATCTTTTATAAACTGGCTTTAAATTTCCAGCTTTCTCCCTCATAATTTTTTTTTAGCTTGAATATGTGTTATGTGAGGTTTGCCCTCTGACATGCAGTTTTGTCCTGAAATGTAATTGCTTAAAAATTACTTTTAGTAGACTCGTGATTTTTTTTTTTATTTAATCCATGTTAATTTTAGTACGTATACAAGAAAAAAAAAATTTCAAGGTGCCAGCTCAAGCTTTTAAACCTGCATATTTCTTCTGAATGCTTTCTTTATATATCATCAGTTGGAATGGTGTTTTTTACCACATGAAGTCAGTAACTTCTGTAAATCTAAACAGTCAAGTGGATTCTGTCTCATTTATTTTAATTCTACTGTTGTCTTGAATATTATGAAATAGTCCCGGTTGGTTTGGGTTGGAGGTTGCCTTAGTGTCATATAGAGAGCAAAATTTTAGTACTCATTTACAGATACAAATAAATCTGTCAGGAAAAAATGTCTTGTGTCCCATGAACTATTGGGGGTAGTCACAATTAAATGTTTATTGGCTCAGAGTTGGCTACTCTGAAGACTGTCCTTTCTCCACCTTGCTTTGTCAAAGGGATTTTAACAATTGCTGTCCAAAGAATAAACACTGCTGAATGGAGTGATGTTACTGGAAAAAAAAACAAGTGTCAAATAATGGCAAAGCTGGCAACAACTTGGTCAAACAAAAAACAGTCTACATGGTATTAAGTCTTCTGTCTTTATATTTTTAGAGCATGAGCTCTAAAGAACAGATGTGGGGTTATTTGAAGATAATTTAGTCGAGAGGAAGAGTGCTATCGGTGGAAATAAATATCACTCTTGCTTTGTGACTCATCTTTCTAATGTAAATCAGTTACTAAGAGGTCTAACTCCAAAGTGATGTGTTTTTTTTACAGAGCAAGTCCTTCTAGATCAAAATGTGCAGACTCCTCCCCCAAGTCCTTTTTCAATACAAGCTTTCAGTAAGGGGACAAGCTGTAGTAATGGACAAGGGTTTGATTATGGCCTTGGAAATAACAAAGGTATGTTTTTACACTCATATTTTAAAAAAATTGTATTTATCTTAACTTTGCTTATATTTTATTACTCATTTTCTGCTTTTTTAGGCACCACAGGTCTTCTCCAAAGTAGTAGTACAATGAATTGCAAAGTGTGAAAACTGCTTTTTCCTCTGCTGTACTTTCACTCAGTCTAAGTATTCTGTATAAAAAGGATCATTGAAGATTTGGAAGTTAGTTGTGGATTTCTGTAGTGGTAGGCACAAAACTGAAATGCTGAAATGAAAAATACATACTTGTAAAACAAGATTAGAAACTATTTGATTTAGAAAGCACATGTTTTAAAAAGTCCACAAACATTTTTCATCTGTCTTGACAATTTAAGTGACTTTAACGGGTTGACAAGATAAAACATGCCAACATGCCATTTAAAATTTGTTGTGAAATGAAAAAAAAAATTGTAAAACTGAAGTTACCTTTCAGTCATGTGGATACCAGTTACAGCTGCTGGGCAATAAATAAAATCTAGTTCATTTTACTCATATAAAATGATTGTTTCTTTTAATCATGGCTTATTTTGTTGGCAAGATCTAAATACATATATAAAGCCATCAAAATAAACTCAATCTGCACGCTTTCTGTTCATTTCTTGATTAGTTCTAGCAGATTTAATAATGCAGAAGGGACTTCCATTGAGGCAGGTGTTCTTGAGAAATATTCCTGAACCCTGGAGCTCTGTCATTGTATTCTTATATCACTATGTGGTATCACTCTGTGCCACTACAAATAGGGGCTTGAGGTGTGCTATGTGGTTTTTAACACCAGCATATATTTCTTTGTGGTCTCCTAAATAAAATAACTTAAAACTTACTTTAAAGGAGAGAAGATTAGGAAAATAATTATTCCTAAATAGTCTGGTCTGTTAATGTCACAACATGAAACAGTTTTATGTTATTTTACAGTGGTTTACTGTGTAGAGAGTGGTTCATACTTGTCCATGCATTGTTACAGGAAACCCTCTTTTGTGGACAAAGGCTGGATAAGTTGAAGCATTTTCCTTTTGTTTTACAGAGCCTTTTAACCCTTTTTTTCCCAGTTCATCCATACTCATTTCAGAGTAATGGTGGAATCACAAAAGTGGAAGTATTTAGGATGTGAGGCAGTATTACAGCTTATCTCTCAATGTCAGTTGTGTAATAGTGCAAAATTATCTGTTCTTTTTTTCTGCAGATACAAATTAAGACAACAATTTTTTTCTTCTGTGTTGTCCAAAGACAAAATCTTAGAGATGAATACACTCTGTTAACAGGCATCCTGATTTCTGAAGACACTGTGATGTTCTTTACTATATCTTAGGCAGTTTCAAAGGTGTTTCTTTGGGATAATACAGTTACAGAAAGTTTGGAGGCTGCTCCTGGCATTGAATTCCATACCATTTTTTCTCAGTATATTATATTTTCTCAGTATGCATTATTTTCTCAGTATACCCTCAAGTTGTGATGCTAAGTGTGAATGAACAATTCGGCTACATGACTTTATTTATTCTGTGTACTGTATTTCCTTCTGAATTGCCCAAAAGTGGAGAGTTGTTGGCAAAAAATATTGAAAGAATAATGGTCTTACTTTCCCAAAAAGAGAACTCTTCAGCTGTACCGTTACTGTATATTCAGTCTTTCTGTATTCTCAGGTCTAAGAAGCTTTGAGATTTGTGAAGAATAAGAAAAGGAAGGCACAAGCACAATCTCTTAGGGGAATTTCTGAATGAAGCACTTCTTTTGGAGGGGCTTGTTTGTAAAAAAGTACTTCTGTAGGGATGCCCTGGTATTGATGAAAATTCAGTCCCATCCAACAGTGTTTCAAAATGACTGATCAAATGTAAAGATCCCCGTAATAGGTCTGTGTTTACAGTATTATCTGCAAGACAGAAGACATGACTCCCACAATGAATCTGTTTGATTTAGCTATGTCTTCTCTCTTCCAGGTTTGTTACAGGCAAGTTTTTAATATTAGTCATGATTCACCCTACCGACCTCCATATTTGATTATTGTGGGCAGATTACTTTCAGCCTCTTCTCATATGTTCTTCCCTTTAAAGTAATTACTCATTTTAGGAATTAGGTGTGTTGCATGTAAGAATAATAGTTTGACAAACATGTAAATCACGAATGGCTAGGGTTAGAAGGGACCTTAGAGATCATCTAGGTCCAAACCCCCCTAGACCAGGTTGTTAAATCACTTCTAGGTTTTTAAGGTAGAAATGATTCCTGCTGAAGTACAGATCCCGGTAGTTTTTAGGTATGCTATGTCCAAAACAGTGAAATAAAATTGATTTATTGATTCCTGTAGATGGTTATTTAGAAGGGCATTCCAGCTATTTTCTGGTATTTTTGTCTTTTTGTTTTTTAACTCAAAATACCAAGAAAATAAATTTAACTTAGGAGTTTTTATCAAACTGCTGGGTTTGATACATCCGCTGGTCTCTAATTCCTTAAAATGACAGTTGATAATAAGCCAAAAACGTTGTAAATTTTGTGAGTTGTAAATTCTGTGTTAGCTGCTAAATTTTTTTACTAGGTTTTCTACAATGCTGTCAAAATCATAGGAATTCACAGAATAAAGTGATGTTGTTATGATTTGCCTGGTGATGGTTCAAATCTGAGATTCTCTCAGATTCTTGGTGTCTCTTACCTCATATTACTAAGTATACTTCAAGTTACAACATGGTGTGGCCTTCTTACTGAGGCGTCATGTATTTCTAATGCTCACAGAGAGTTTTTTGAAAATTGGCATTCAGAAATTAAAACTCTTGTTTTTAACATGCTAGTTTTTTGAAGGCCTTCATTTGCCTCACAACAAATGTAGGTAGTCCTTCAGAAAACCAGTTCCAGTTCTTAAGTGGTACTTATGGATTTTTAAATTACCTTCAATCTGACCTCAAAAAACAGCGTGACAGAATACTTTCAAAAATATTTGCAAAAATGAGCAAATATTTACCAAAGCATTGGCACAGAAATACATTTGCCAAAGCCTATTTACATGTTAGCTTTCCCTTCTCATCAGTTTTTCTAATCTTTTTTCTGCATGTACTGTTGCATGTGTGTATTATTGTAAATGCTACGGGTTCCTGTTTTTTTCTTTGGCTGCTCTTCATTTTTTTAGCAAGGCAAATATAAATCTCTATTTTGAAATGTTTAAAATAATTGCTGTAGAAGATCCATGATCCTTAAAAAACAGTTTTCTTATTGGCATGCATGAAGTGAGATTTTTATGTTTAGCCACAACCAGAGTTGAATGTGGCTAAATGAGATTTATGAGCTTTCTCTATTATCATTTAAACTTTGAGTACCATTTTACTCTGCCTTTCTGGAGAATGACAGGTAACAGGTTGTAGTTTTGACTGTTTTGCCCACTACAGGTGACCAACTGAGTGCCATACTGAATTCCATTCAGTCACGGCCAAATCTCCCAGCTCCTTCCATCTTTGATCAAGCTGCAAAACCTCCCTCTTCCCTTGTCCACAGTCCATTTGTGTTCGGACAGCCCCTTTCCTTCCAGCAGCCTCAGCCACAGCTTCAGAGTAAGTTTGTCAGCCTTACCTGCCTCATCAGTCCATTTCTGCAGCTTTGACATTGCTGTTCTCAGTTGCTTACCAGCTACTAATCATCCCACAGTGCACCTTTCTGGTTTTGTTTTTTTAAGTTTTTCATGATTCAGAAGCATGTGAGGTAATGCTCCCAAAGAAGTATACTTGTTTAACTTTAATTTTTATATTGACAATATTTTGGTTTTGTATGTGTTCTTCACTGTAGACAAGTCATGAAAGTGCATTTCCAATATTTTATGCAACTCTGATTTGTAATTAAGGTAAATATTTCATATAGTAAAAAATGTTGATAATTCTTTTAACATCAAAAATGCACTGCAGTAAGTTCATAGGTATTAACTTGTCTTACCTCCTAAATTCCTATTTTTGTCATTGCTCCTAACTTCATGGATGTAGATGGACAGTGGGAACAACTTGGCACTATTCATAAGAAATGTTTTGTTAGTTTTCTGTTGGGTGCTCATAGGATTGGCGTGGACATGAAAGTTTGCTCCTTGAGGTGAATACCAGCTAACCTGATTACTAATGGACAGAAAACTATTTTGGTTTTGATTAATGAAAACGAAAAGCTCAGCGTTCATGACGGATAACTGATACTGCACTAAATTCTCTCTTACATGCAGAACAGTTATAGCACAGGTCACAGGAATACTATTGAAGTGACACTGAAATCCTTCATGTGAGAACTAGACTAAAATTTCCAATCCGCTTGTACAAGGACTGTCAGAAATATTCTGACCCTGATCTTCCATGGTTTTGCTGGGCTTACATTGACTTCCTGAAAGCAGAATATTCCAAAAACTACTCAGATAAAACAGCTGATTGCCAGTGGCATCAGTGCATGCTCATTGAGAATTTGTCAACATTTATTCTTTCCCATCACTTTTAGGTTTTTTCTCTTGTTCAGAGAGGTAAAGTCAGTTATTCAGCTTTGCATCACGAATAACCATAATTGTCTTATTTCACATTTCAGATGATTTGTCCTTTAGCATTTAGACCTGTATTGTATGAAGACAAAAAACAGCATTTTTGACTGCCCAACAAGATCTTGCTCAATAGATTTCTCTGTCCAAGAGATGTAGATAAACTACACTACAGCCATGTTTTGTCTTTTAATAAGGATCCAATTCAAACAGAAGCCTTTTTTTGTCAGGTTGGCGGGGAGCACTGATGGTCTAACAAATAAAAAAATGATGAAACTAGAAAAATTTTTCACATTTATGTCTGATTTGCGATCTTGGCTTAGTATGACGTCTCAATCAATTTGGTTGTTTGCCCTTTCAGAAAGGCAAAAATTGTCAACCTGAACTGGTGTACTGGTGCAATGACTGTGATTTGATACAAGGACATTTTTTTAAGAAGTTTATTATCCGTTGTCAGGTTTGATGCAGATAATGGAAATTATTCACAAAGGAGAGAAATATTAACATTTTTGTTTTCACAAAATTTAAGAATAATATGAGAGAAAATTTCCTGTTTAAACTTCCTTAGACTATTGCAGACTTGCTAATCCTCCATTTGCAAGTTTATCCAAATTCAGCATATTGTTAGGGAGGCCTGTAAGACTGTATCCATATACTTGTTCATTTAATAGTCTGATGCAGTTACAATAGAACTGTAACAGGAACTCATTTTAACTATGCAATTTTAATTCATTATTTCTAAATCACTTTATAACCTCCTGTTACCAAACATGTAATTAAAACTTAAATCCATTAAACAACATATCCTAAGAGTCCTTATCAAGTCAATTGAATTTTTGCCCTAGACATGCTGGGTTTGTTTCAAATTATGTGCTCCATCCTTAAGTGCTTCCTGCAGTAAAGTTAGATTTTAAAATTGAAATGAATGTTTATAGTCAATATACTGTTATATTAAATGGACTAATGATAGTCTAATAGTAGAAAGAAGTTGTGCCAACCTAGATTTCCATGTCTTCAGAGGTTATATACTAAATACCAATCTCGATTGCAAGTCAGTCTAAATAGTTCAGTCTACTATTTTCTGTTCTTCGTCAGATATCTCTACCCCTGGGGAGAAATTTGGTTTGGAAGCATAATTCTGAGAAAAGTTAAGATCCTGCTGAATGCCCTCCAGAATTACTTCTGTAATTTAGATTTTTATAATAGGAAGAAAAATGTTGATCTGATATAATCATACTTTGTGCTGGTGAGAGATTATAGTTTTCCTTAGAAGTGTTTGGAGGTAGCTGGTTTTTTAGGAGCTTTTTCTGCCCTTGAGGTTTGGTTTGCAAATTCATTTAAGGAAGGGTGAAAGAGCTTGTCACAACCTTTTATCCTCCAACACAGTGTCTGGTTATTTTTTTTCAGAAATACTGCAGTTTGGGACAGTCACCTCCTGAGATACAATGCTTGAAGAAATAAAAAGTGTCTCTGTTATTCCTTTCACATCATAAATAAGTAACAACAGTGCTCTGTGTTACATCAAAGAATTTGTTGCAGAAGGGATATTATGAAAATCAAAAGGGAAACTCTGTTTCTCAGTTTCATGTCACTTGCTAGAACTCTGTGAAGGGATGATTGTTCTTTCCTGCTTAATTCCTTTGCTAATTTTCAGACATAGTTGTACAAGAGATTTTCTTTTTCCCAGGGATAGACAAAATTAAGGTCCTCTTGCCGTTTATTTTAATTCTTTGCCAGTTTTGTACGCAACTAAAAGTTCAGAAAAGGTACAAGAGCTGGCAAAACCTACGTGGAGTACAAGAACATCTGTATTGACTTGGACCCTTAGCAAGAATTTTTTTCCATTAACATCACAAGTTTATGTACGTTTCTTGCTTGAACATTTGACCAAAACAGGCTGCAATTACTGCAGCTTGCTTCTGAGAAGTTTGTAAGATCATCAGTAACAGGTTTGCTTGTGACTGCAACCTCCCATAGCCACAAGATTTTTACTGGTTGCTTGATTTATTTTTCAATGAACTTTGTTAAAAGCATAGGACACTCAAATTTCTGTTTGAGTTCTGAGTTTAGGGGAAGTGTGGAAGAATAGAGGGTCATGGAAGATCATGTTCCTCAACCTTCAGCAATATGTGCTGGGTCATAAATCTCCTAAGATGTGGCAAGTGTGGGTAACAGGATCTTGGCTTGCTGTCCAGCATCAGTTGCCAAAATTTGACAGTTAGCTGTTGAGCTCTGAAGTTAAGGAGGAAAGTGTGAGACTTTGCAGTCACCAGTTTCTGTGTGTTTATGCTGTGTTTCCTCACACCTGAGTTGATACTGCAAATGAGGAATGGGTTTCTGGGTTGAAAAAGCCAGACCCCTGTGACTTCTGATATGCTCACCCTCTTCCAGTGCAGCCCTGGCAGCTTGCTTGAGGTACTGCTTCCTGGTCCATGCAGAAGCTGCAGTGCTGAGCTGCCATTCAGTACAGTGTCCTGTCAGGCTGCCTCCTTTCCAATACATGCTGCAGAGCTGCAGTCCAACCATCCGTGCAGGAGTTCCTTGATACATACCTTCAATATTGTGCAATCAGTTTCTTTTTGGTTTTGTTCCTTTCCCTTGTAGATGCTGGTTAAATTGCATGTAAAACCGCAGTGCTCCTCTCTGCGTTTTCTAAAACTTTAGACAGGGCACAAAAGACCAGCACACATATGGAGCACATAACCTTTCTTGGTAGTGTTTCAGTAAAATGAAGGGAGAGAATCTTCTCAACCAGGCAATGGTGATCTCTTCTGTGTTGTGCTGAAATTACTTAATCATCAGTTAAACCGATGACAACTGCTCTGACTGTTTTTTTGGATGCTGCATATTGCCAAAGCATCATTCCTGAAATTTTGAGCTAAATTAAATGGTCTCATAACCTAGGCTTTCCAGATTCTATAGGCAAGGATACATATGAAACATACATTTGTCCAGGTCAACCCAAAACCATCCGTGGGGGACTGGTATGGTAAAGGTTGGAGGAAGAGTAGAAATTGTGTCAAGTGTTTTTTAAGAAATAATTTTCTCTTATCACATCTTCAAAAGTTGTAGTTACAAATTAGAAAACATAGAATTCTTTTTTTAATCTACCCTTCCAGCACAGGAATGTTTCTTTCAGTTAGTAAACTTAAGTGGCTCAGGTTTTGGTGTTCCAAACTCCACCTTTGGTATAGAATACTGCTAATATTTTTCTGGTGATACCGTAGTTCAGCTTTTGCTTTCATGCATTCACTCATTCCCTACTTCAGCCGTATCAAATACTTTTCTCTCTTTTTAATATTCAGACTTTTTTTTTCTTCAGTGCATTATTTTATTCATGGAAAAACAATTTTTTATAAAGTCCTAGTCCTGCTGTCAGTATGATATTTGGCATTTTCAGGATGTGAAAAGAGATAAATTGATTGCAGTGCTTGAGGAAATTCAACAGCTGTACTGTAGCTTCTGTGTCAGAAAAAGTGAGTGAAAGAATATATTGTTTTTGAAGAGGCATCCATTGCTTAGGCAACACAGCAAAGGCAGGTCAGTGCTCTCCATCATGATGCAGAAAAGCAGTGGCATTTCAGAAGAAACTTGAACTTAACTCTATTTTCCAGTGACGTTTTACGTGTTTGTTATAGAGTTTAAAGAAGACTCCCATGAACCGGTTAGTGGTGTGTCTTGGTTCCTAGGTTTCCTCAGAAGAAGTAGGCACAGCTGTTAAAAGACTGCATCCTGCCGTAGAAATTGAATTGCCTCTTATGTCTCCATATTGTGTAGCTTTTCAAACTGGAGCTATTCCCATGTTGAAGGAAAGAGCATGACTAAAGATACACTGTCACATTCGAATGGCTCATGAGACAGGCCTTGCCTGCCTTGTATTTCAAGTCTTTGTATTCTTTGAGGATGTTTCAAAAAGAGGGAGTCCTGATCAAAATGTTTGTCCCTGAGGCTGACCAGTTATCCTGGGTACACATAGATTGTCATACTCTTCAACCCACAGTCCCCTTCAAATTATTTAGTAGTAGTAGTACATTGTTCAACACTAGATTACAACATTATAAAATGTAAGTATTCTCAGACACAGAGTGAAAGAATGAAGTATAAATGTGCATTCATGAAAGTGGATTTAGTAATGATTTTCCTTTAATTATTCATAGAGAGGGATGCTAGTGTATCAAATTGACATTTTTAGGTTTGCCTGTACTATTTTGTGCTCCTAATGTTTGTCTGCCTTTTACCCTTAAAAATTGAGAGTGACATTCTGTTGCTCAAAAGCTGTGTAGTTACGATTGGATCTCTCCAAATCATTTTTAGGTATCAACAGGAGGTAATACTGGTGTTAAATCTGTGTTAATATTGTGTTGAGAAATTGAAGATTAGTTTCTTTTTTTAAAGAATGAAATTCTTACTTCAAGTATATGAATCCCTTCTCATTGCAGAGTCTCTAAAACCATAGCTCATTGCATAAGGTATCAGGGTTAGTATGTTCATGTGTGCAAGTTAGTAAATGTAGTACCAGAACAAAAAGATGTCTTAAGTAGTGTAGGAATTGAAATTACTTATTTTCAATACAACTACCTTACTCCGTTTGTACAAAAGGGTGTATCTAAAACAGAGTGTCTTCTAACATACACATTTTCTTTAAAATTATTACTTCAGTAAGATTTTTACCTTTTTTTCCCCCAAAGCAAGGAATAGGAATTAGAATTAAAACCAGAAAAAAATCGAAAAATTACAAAAATAAAATGATAGACTGAAATGAAAAGTCCGTATTATTTCTCTCCAAGTTTCATTGGTGTAGAGCTGTACTTCTAACAGATTTGGTGTCAGTAGAGTCTACTGAAATTCTCTTGGATGACATCAGAATTTTTCTTAAATCAAAATTATTTTAAGAGCTGATACAGATCTTTTTTCATGTGCCTACTGTTGACACTCATCTATTGCTAGTTATGTCTCTTGTATTGAGGAGCTCCATATTACATAAGTGAAGTTTTTCAAAACATTACTTTATTGAGGTGCAATCACTTTTGAGAACGAAGAGTTTTGATGTGTTTAATACGTTTTTTTCATTCTTTCCAGTGATTAACAAGACTCCAACACAAATTTTTAGGTGTTCTCTAACTTCCACAAAAGAATGTGTAAACTGATCATCTGGAAGGCCATATGGAAGTTCTAAATAATTAATCATGGAATTTACAGATTAAATGTTAACATTTCAAACCCAGGTTCAGTTCAAAACTAGATACTGCTGGTTTTTATAATAAACCATAAATCTCATCAGCTAGCCCCCATATATTGCACTGTTAGATCCTAGAAACAAATATTGAAATCACAGCATTTTCAGATCAAGGAAGCTGATCTACTGCTACTATGTTCTACTACAAACTACTGTCGTTTAAAACTAATGTAGGAATCTAAACACTGAATTTAGAATACGTAACAAAGAAGATGCATATCATTTGAAATGCTTGTTTTTATCTTTGCTGCTTTTCCATTGAATCTGTGCTGCTTCTGTGCAACTGTTTTCCACTGTAGAAACTCCATCCTGCTGCCTTGCTTCTCGTGAGCGTATTTACAAAACTAGTGATGTAGCTGGGCCTGCCTCTGCTCTTTCATCTCTCTCTCACAAACTGAAGGGTGGGTATGCATGCCAACATAGCAAGGTTGTTCCGATTTTTTACCTGCAAAATGTTTTGGGTTTCTTTTTTTTCTCCTTCCATTCATTTTCATTTCATTCATGTAGTAAAATAATGTTTTGAAAGCGAATGTTCAAGTTTGGTATTTGTTGGGAGCTCATCTGATGTAATCATTCAGTGTTGCCTTCCTGAGTTGCAGCAGCTCCACGATACACAATCTAGCTGTCCCTGCTTTGTGAACAGGAACGTGACTTGTAATCTAATTACACCTGTTTTCAAACAACAGGCAAAACAAGTATGTAAGAAGAAACAGGAAGCAAAATCTGGGATTTTTTTGCTTACAGACAAAGCAGCTTGCTATATTATGTGCTTTTGCCTTTGGGAGATTTTTCTTTTTATGCTGATACCCTAGAATGCTAATTAGGATTATTTACCTGTATATGTGCAAATCCAAACCTTTTTTTTTTTTTTAAAGAAGCAAGATTTTTTTGTTGTTGTTGGAAGCTGTTTTTAGGCTATACCTGTCATAAGCAGTTTTATTCTGGAATGTTTTCCTCATTGGTACTTGCTAATCGTTGCATGTACTTTAAATTTGATACTTTGCTGAATGGCTTGAAGTCTTCTATGTCCTCTAAAATGATTGTCATGTTTTCACTTTTCTCTTTCATGAGGCATGCTGTAAAAGTTTCTATCTAAAGTATTTTCTCATCTGGCAGACCTTAAATTAATCTTTTCATTTGTTTCTGGGAAAAATGTGTATAAAAGTAATTCCAATTTGCATTTCAGAATTAATCTATTGCATTTCAGAATTAATCTGTCACAAAATAAGCATCTCAAAATAGCTCATCAGTAAAAATGGTGAATAACTAAGCTGGCATGGTTGAAATGCTTGGACTGATATTTCAGAAACTTTTTTGTTTTTCTTTTAGCAAGAACAGTCATTTTATAAACCACAATGTACCATGTTATTTCTTGCCTTCTTATTCCATCTCCCGTCTCCAAGTGAAAAACAGTTATAGAACTCATAAGAAAAAATAATAAAGATGGATTAGACTCTCAAAATTGATTAGGTTGATAAGTATTTGAGATATTTGCATTATATTCTACTGCTTACATTTGATGTTTTATTCCTGAATATAGACACAGTATTTCTTCTCTGCTCAGAAAAGCATGAACTTCTGCCATGTTCAGGAAGGCAGGAGAGTATCCTAACCTTGAAGCTTGTTAAATATTCCAATATTTACCTTCACTTTTTCCTGTTGTTCATTTTATTGTAAGGTATTTGAATATGGAAATAGCAAAATAGTACTATTTTTGTAACCTGACGAAGCACCTGGGTTGCTGAATTTTGCTCAAAATTTTTCTTTTTTTTTAATACTGTGCGAGATAATAGTAGGAACAAATTGCATCTGTATGTTTTCTAGCATAGGGATAAGGGTTTGTGATGGAGAACTGCATGAAGTTGCTTCAGATCCCATAATGCATAAGAAAGTAAACACTGATTTCACAGCTTCTAGTACTGAAGGTACTGGATAAAAGGTGACTGTCTATCCTGTTCCCACTAGAAATCAAGGCCTAAATTTGCAAATTTTCTCTGATTAATTGAAACTTTATTTTTAAAAATAAATATAGTCGCTTTCCCAAAAATAGTTGCTTTCCCAAAAATGTGCCCAGACGAGTGCAAGCAACCTTTTAATATCTAGAAAAGTAAAATATTCCTAAGTACTGTGTCCTAATTCTGCAGGCATTACTAGGGAAACACTTCTCGTGTTTAATTAATGAAAACCCATCCAAATCAGACAGATTTAACTCTGCGTTCAAGATTTTGCAGTGTAAGGATTTATGGAGGGACAGCTGTATTAACTGCTGCCTTGCTTGCCAGTAATTTCCATATTGCTTGAATTAATTTTCAAAATACCATTCTACAAGAGAGACTTGATCACAGAGGTGTTAGAGGCAGATTGCCTTAGTAAGCTACTTTTTGCATAACCTTGTTTTGGATGTACTTGTACTAAGCTACCTGTAGTTCTTACAGCTCTTATAGCTCTGTAGATTAATATATGTACAAAGTCAATGTGGATAGGAACACTAAATTTGTGTATCAAAGTAAGAGGACATCATTGACCAGAGTTGCCCATTTAACTTAGTGGTTGAAAAAAGTGGGTTTGTTGTTTTGGCGGGTGGAGGGGTTAAGTGTTTTGGTAGCAGAACATGGGTAGATTGTGGTCTTAAAAAAGTAGATTCCTCAGATTATCAATTTGAGTAGTTTTGAGCATATTTGCAAGCCTCTTGCCCAATTTGCCTTATTAACAGTGTTTACTTACTACAATTCCTGACTTTTGAGCATTAAAGAAAATAAATTCGGCCATACGTTTGATCTCTGTCCTAGTCTCCTCTTGCAGTCAGCTTGTCACACATTGAGATAATAGATAAATAGTCCTGTTGCAACTGTGGTAAACTTAGTTAAGTCCTGGAATTTTACCTAAGGATGTAAATTGCACTTCCTTTACTAGTGTTTTGTAGAAAGAGTGAACTGTGGCTTTTGATACCTCCATAGTAGTGTTTTCTCTGTAAAAACTTCCTAACACTTGTTTCTGTGTATCTTTGGGAAGAGAAATGTATTGCAAGTATTCTAGGGGGAAAAAGATCCCTTCATGTTTCCTTTCATTTTGATGTGCACAGAAGTATGTGTTTGATCTTTATCTTGTGTTCGGGTCTTTAGTCCTTGTTTTGTACTATTAAAGGTGTCACTGTCAACAAGTAACAATTCAATTATAAAATATTACGCAGGTGACCGAATGAATTTCACAGGAGCTGCTAGACCGATTTCTCCAGCAGGAAAATCAGACATGTCATCAAAACACAGAGCTGACTGCAGGTCACCCAAGCTTGATGTGCGAATGAACAGAGCTGCTGCCGAGCAGAAGAAACCCAGAAATACTGACAGCTTATCAGCCAGTGAGTGTCTGATGCTGAAATCAGACGCCGCAAAGTTGCGGTCAGACTCGCACAGCAGGTCTTTGTCGCCGAATCATAACACTTTGCAAACACTAAAAACTGATGGAAGAACAACTCCTGGTCTGAGAGCTGAATCTCCAGGGCCAGGAACCCGGTCATCTTCTCCAAAGACAAAGACACTTACAGGCGTTAGATCTGGTGCTAGTTCTCCACGATCCTCATCACCCCAGGACAAAACTCTACCTCAGAAACCTTCATCCCCTGTAAAAACAAAGCTTGATCCTCCTCGAGAACGCTCCAAATCAGATTCTTACACATTAGATCCAGACACCCTTCGCAAAAAGAAAGTGCCACTGACAGAACCTTTAAGGGGGAGGTCCACTTCACCCAAACCAAAAATTATTGCAAAAGATGGAAAACCTGTATCAGAACCTGAAAACAGAGCTCCTTCCCCTCATGTCGTACAAGAAAATCTTCACAGTGAGGTAGTTGAAGTCTGTACTTCGAGTACTCTGAAGACTGACAGCATTACAGATACCACCTGTGAAGACAACACAGAATTCAGAAGTCTGGACGATGCTTCTAATAAAGTTCATTTCAGCATTGGAAAAGCACCACTGAAGGATGAGCAAGACATGAGAGCATCTCCAAAAGTGAGCCGTAAATGTGCTGGCAGGCACACAAGACCCAAAAAGGAAAAATCCAACTTCCTTTTCAAAGGAGATGGATCAAAGCCCATAGAGCCTGCCAAGCAAGCAATGTCACCTTCTGTTGCAGAATGTGCTCGAGCCGTGTTTGCCGCGTTTCTTTGGCATGAAGGAATAGTTCATGATGCCATGGCATGCTCATCTTTTTTGAAGTTTAATCCAGAACTGTCCAAAGAGCATGCACCCATACGAAGCAGTCTTACTCAACAACCTGCAGAGGAAAAAGAAACCAAGTTGAAAAATAGACATTCATTGGAAATATCATCTGCTCTTAACATGTTCAACATCTCACCTCACGGACCAGATATATCTAAAATGGGTAGCATCAATAAAAACAAAGTCCTCTCAATGTTGAAAGAACCACCTCTGCATGAAAAGTGTGAGGATGGAAAAACTGAAACTACCTCCTTTGAAACATCCAGTCATCACACAATGAAATCCAAGTCTCCTCTTCCATTAACACTGCAGCACTTAGTAGCTTTCTGGGAAGATATTTCTTTAGCAACTATTAAAGCAGCTTCCCAAAACATGATTTTTCCAAGTCCTGGTTCTTGTGCAGTGTTAAAGAAGAAGGAAAGTGACAAAGATAACAAGAAAGCTAAAAAGGAGAAAAAGAAAAAAGAAAAGGTTGAGACTAGGCCAAGGGGAAATCTTTTTGGTGAGATGGCCCAGCTTGCAGTGGGAGGACCTGAAAAAGACACCATCTGCGAGTTGTGTGGAGAATCCCATCCATATCCAGTGACTTACCACATGAGACAAGCTCATCCAGGTAAGACTCCATATTTTTAATTCCCATGTCGATCTATAAAGTATATTTCACACACATGTTCTGGTATTATTTACTGCTAGGAAATGTATCAGGCTATCCTTTCTATTATATACACTAAATTAAAAGTTATACTTGCACGCAGATTATTTGCACATCTTTGTGTATAATTTTAAGTAGCTGTGGATCTATAGTTTCAAAATTGTTTGAAACAAGGTCAAAATAATGCTCTGATTTTACAGTAGCTCTTCAGAAACATGCTATTTTTTACACTTTGGGATTTGAAACTGTGCTGAGAAAATTGAAAATAAAAAATGAGATTGATCAATTAGAATTTCTACATTGCCCGAAGTTTTCTGTTACTGTTCTACTGTCAAGAGTAGAAAACTTCTGTCTGCTGTGTCAGTACAGGGTATCAGTGAGTTAATTTTTTTGGTGTACTTGTTGGTATGTACTTTTTTTTAGCTCTGTGTGCAAAGTTAAAGTCCTGAATCTTTCTGAGAAACTCTAATCAGCAAAAGAATACACTCCATTCCCTCTTAAGCTTTGTTAGCTAGGAGGCAACAAAGGCTAGGAGGTTTTTGTTTGTTAAATTACAGATGTTGGCTAACTTATAATCCTGACCTTACCATCACGTAGCTGTCTGACTAGGGAGCTGTTCATGCTTTGGACAAGTTCATTATAAAAACTTGAAAACTACAGGGCATTTGGATTCTTTAGACAGTGGTGGGAAACATGGACAAAAACCTTGTTTTGTAACCAATTCAGACATACAGAAAAGTAGAAAATTAGGCCAGGAAAAGACAAGCATCTTCCTTCTCCCCTCTTCATCCCTCTCTTACAGCAATAAATAATAGAATAGGAATCCTTCTTTTGAAATAACTAGTTCTCACCTTTCCCCTGCTGTAGGTTGTGGCCGCTATGCAGGTGGCCAAGGTTACAATAGCATTGGGCACTTCTGTGGAGGATGGGCTGGGAATTGTGGCGATGGTGGCATTGGAGGGAGCACGTGGTATTTGGTGTGCGATCGATGCAGAGAAAAGTATCTCCGTGAAAAGCAAGCAGCAGCAAGAGAGAAGGTATTTTCAGCTCATGTGTTTAGCTGTCTGTTTGCCTAATAGTGCTGTGTTCACAACTTGAAAAGAAGGGCTAGTTTAAGAAATTTGGGATTTCATAATTTGGAAAGTTTGGAATATCCTCTTATCCTCATTGATAGGTTTAAGATAATAAAATAGAAACTTTGCTGGCTTCTGACTGGATTTCTTCTCTTCAGATGATAGTGTTCTCAAATTTGTAAAGTAATTTTATTTTTTATCCCAATAGAACCACAGGATTGAATGTAATAATTAATTCTTTTAGGTATCTGTCAGTTCATTTAACTTTGAATGGTTTTGTTTTCTAAAATGAGTGCTGTTTTAACTTCGTGTTTATAGTTTCTTTAATGATCCTAATAATCCAGATCATTGGATACAAGATCCCACTAGAGCAGTTTTTAATTGGAATAGTACAAAAGGTATTTTTCTTATATTGGTCTTCAAGGACTAATTTCAAATTCTTGCTTAAAGTATGCAAATATGTTGATGTTTCAAGGTAAGCAGAACAATGCTAATTTAACTTTATTTTTTAACTAAACTTTTTGAAACTTTTTGCATGCAAAATTAATCTTGAGGCAAATGTCAAAATTATCAGCTGTTTATTAAATGTTTGCAAAGGTAGGAAAGTAATAGAAATGTGTTTTGTCATAGAAGGTATTTCACAGCAGGTAGAATTAAGCAGCTGTAGTATAAACTGGGTTGTCAGATTTTCCTGTGGTGAATTTAATTATGCCTTATTTTAATTTATCTAGATTAAACAATCTAGGAGAAAACCAATGCAAGTTAAGACACCTCGTGCCTTGCCAACTATGGAAGCTCATCAAGTGATTAAAGCCAATGCACTGTATTTACTGTCGCTGAGTAGTGCTGCTGAGCCCAGTATCCTCTGCTATCACCCTGCAAAAGCATTCCAGTCTCAACTTCCCAGTCTCAAAGAAGGAATTTCTGAAGACTTTCCCATTAAGATGCCATGTCTCTATCTACAGACATTAGCAAGGTAATTAAAGGAAGTGTGTGAATATTGATTTTAACACTCATCTATGTGTAGTATTGGATAAAAAAGTGTGTGTAAACTAAACTAACTTTTTCTGACATAGAAAAATGCATCCTTTCCTAATTCTTTATGATTTTTTTTCTTCTGTTTTGATCTGTAATCTTGTTCAATTTTTTAGATTGTATTTTCTCTTAGAGTCAAATATGCCCTAAGTAGCTTTCAGATGCTAAATATTTTATAACAGTTCAGTTTCTGTCCAAAGAATTCAGAATTTCCCAAAGAGTTTAACTTAGTGTGTTAGTAGCAGACATATGTGCTACTTTTTTCTCTTCACAGCTAAAAATAGTAAGAAGGAAACCAGAAGAGTTGTGCTTTCTTGGTGTTTCTAATTTCACTGTAGTGTCTTGTGTTTATGTCGGGTAGACTTTTGGACCTAAAATACATTCTGGGAATACCTAATGAAAATACTAAAAGATGGAAAAGGGTGATCCCCACTCCCTGTTGGTTGAAAATGCCACTGTATTTTCCATGAACACTTTAAAGTCACAACCAGCTTAAAAGCATTAACAGGTGAAGAGTAAGAAACTAGCATTGGCTGATGAAGTGTATTGGCAAATGACTTGTGTGTGTGTGTTTCAGCAATTTTTAATCTTTAATCCTAATCTAAAAATCTGATTTGGTGTAGGCATCATCATGAAAATTTTGTTGGGTACCAGGATGACAACCTGTTCCAGGATGAGATGAGGTACTTGCGCTCAACTTCAGTACCTGCACCGTACATCTCCGTTACTCCTGACGCAAGCCCTAATGTCTTTGAAGAGCCAGAGAGCAACATGAAATCTATGCCCCCAAGGTACTTGCTTGTAATTCTAGGTACTACATACAAATGTTAAAGCAATAGCATAACACCAATTTAANGCTGAAGTATGAGATCAGTCTCTGAAATGGCAGCATAAAAGCTGAAAGCGTATCAAGCTGCAGTTAGGAAATTTTCAGTGAATCATAGCATATCAGGTATATTTTCAACTGTTAGCAGTGGAATATGTTTTAATATGTAAATATACAAGGAATATACAAATCAGAACTGAAACTTTTTACTGTACTTCAAACCAATTACTTCTCCCTAGAAAGACCCTGGGTTTACAACCCAAATACGAAAAAAATTTGTTCAGTTGATAAGGACTCAGCATACAGGGAAATTTATCCATAGCCTCTGCTTCAAGCCTGCTTATTTCCCCATAGAGACAATTTTTCCAGAATCTACAGAACTGAAGAAGTGATCTAAAGATCAATAATCCAAGGACTGTAACTGTTGCAAACTCCTTGAAAATGTCGCAGATTTTTTGACTGTATATCTATTCTTTATCACAGCTGATTGAGTGCAGATTAATGGTCTTTTTGAAAGGAAGTAGCTGTTGTTCTCCTTTCAGGATTTCATTCTGAAGGGAAATTTGAAAAGGAGGAAATTTCATTATCTTACATGTTTCAAAGCAGATGTTGCTGCTTTGTTCTGTGGAACATAAAAATGTCACTGAAGAAATGGCAATGCTATCTAGGACCAAGAGTGCTAGATGGTTTCTGTCAGGTTAAGCCACCTTCTTATCTCCTTAAGTTTACTGTGATCTAATTCAAGCAGGTATAAAAATTTTTGTTTTCCCAGGGAAAAATGGCTCTTACTATTAATAATAGTCCAGAATCTACTTAGGTGCTCAGTATTTTCAGGTATCAGTGATTCCTCATATTATAGTGAGGATGTAATGAAGAGAAAATTTGCTTTTAATTTGTTTTTATTTCAATTTGTTGTATTTCATACTGACTGCACAAATAGTTTATTGGAATACTACAATCTATAATGTAGTCTTTTCAGAAATAGAACTTTTCTAACAAAACTCCTTAAGAGTGCATCGTATTGGTATATTCCTTTATTAAAACTGTGGACACCATGGTCTCCTGAGGCCTATAGGGACAGCATAAGCTGGGAGTCCTTCTGCAGACTGTAAGAAGTCCACTGAAGGTAAGGAGTAAAACATGTCAGAGGTATAGCCATAGCAATACAAATTTGACTTTAAGGCTAATGATGTTAGAAACTATTACTTCGCATAAAGTTCTAAATTTCAGTTGGCTTGCATATTAAAAATTCACTTCATAGATGTTTTCACATGCATTCTCAGGAGAAGTTTGGTCTGAAACTTCAATTTAGGCATGATCTGAATGTTTGTATCTCTCTAAAAGAAATACCTAAATTCTTGGAACTCATCATGTCCATCATTACATTTGTTTATAAAGCACTTGCATGCTTTTTCACCATGTGTAATTCTAATACGTGCTCCTTCTTTTCCAGCATTTAAACAGTTATTAGATACATAAGACAAAGTTTCATGCAGTAGTAACATTGTGATTATGAAATGCATGTATCCTTATTAATTATTGGTGTATAATTCATATATACTCTATATATTTGTTAATGGCTGTATTACTTCACTGATTTCTTCGTAGTTTGGAAACCAGTCCAATAACAGATACAGACCTTGCAAAGCGCACAGTCTTTCAAAGATCATATTCAGTTGTTGCATCGGAGTATGACAAACAGCACTCAATTTTGCCAGCACGTGTAAAGGCAATCCCCAGGAGACGAGTCAACAGTGGAGATGCGGGTAAGAGCACAGATGTCAGAAGCAGGGAAAAATTATTCAAGGATTTGCAATTCTTCTTGGAAACTGTAGGCAAATATATTTTTTATAAATACATGCAGTGACTTTTTAGTTATAAAACAAACTTTAGTAAACATTAGGTGTTTATTGGCACAGCATTAAGCCAAGATTGGTTTAGGATTTACTGTAATTCTGAAATTTGTGGTGAATCTTCTGTGCCTGATTTAAAAGTGAAGGTGGTGTTTTCTTTCTCAGTTGAAGCATCATTTTTCCATATTGCTTTTTTAATGCAGTTTTCTCTCAGAAAAAAGAATCAATTCTAAAAGTGCTTTATTGCTTTTCATTTTTACTGTGGCTGTAAAATTGAAATGGACAAGGAATCTAATGTATGCATATTTTTATGCTTTTGAATAGAAGTGGGGTCCTCTCTCCTGAGACATCCATCTCCTGAACTTTCTCGGTTAATCTCCGCCCACAGCTCTCTTTCCAAAGGAGAGAGAAATTTCCAGTGGCCAGTATTGGCATTTGTAATCCAGCATCATGATCTGGAAGGACTTGAAATAGCAATGAAACAAGCCTTACGGAAATCTGCTTGCAGAGTCTTTGCCATGGAGGTATTAATGTACTGATGGATCTTGTGTGATTAAAATGAGATGGTTGTAAATTCTGTCTTGGAACTTCTTTTTTTTTAAGATTATGCATGTTCCCTGTAATATGATTGTCATTTTAATAAACTATTTTAGCTACAGAGCAATAACATCTTACTTTAAGACGGTTACATTGTTATTTGCCTGTCCAAATCATCAGTGCACCTCCTTAAATAAATGGTTTAGGAAATGGTTTTATTCCAGGTTTGCTTAACCAATCGGTAACTCCTTGTATGTAATTTGTTTTAGGCCTTCAACTGGCTTCTTTGTAATGTCATTCAAACAACTTCTCTTCATGATATTTTATGGCATTTTGTGGCTTCCCTGACTCCTGCACCTGTAGAGCCTGAAGAAGAAGAGGATGAAGAAAATAAGTCAAATAAAGAAAATGCAGAACAAGTAAGTGAGGTTCTGCACTCCTTTCTGGAGTGCAAACTCTGCTGGTTTTGTAGGCAAATTAGAAATATTTTTATGGGCAAAAAAATTCCTTAATCCTCTCACTGTGAAACGAAACCTTAAATTGTAGTTGAACTCATTTTGTAGACGTAGATTAATTTTTCTTCTAAATCATGATATTCTGTGTGCTAATGAATTACGTGGTCTTTTAATGCATTATTTTTTAATTTTCATAGGAAGTAAGAAAGCAAAAAAGCACAAGCACTTTGCTCATCCATTAAAAAAAATTTACAGTTTGCTTTTTATTCTTCCTTTGCCCCGCAAAGAGAAGAGAGAAAAGAGAAAATATTTTTTAAAGAAACTTTGTGGTTTATTTTACACTCTCTGTGTTCTAAGAAAAGTCCATAGTTAATTATGAAAATGCATAGTTAATTTACGTACTGCTGTGTATATGTGTATGTATAAATAATTACATAAACAATTACGTGCACTAGGTATACTTAATTTAGTGGTTTAAGAAAAATCTATAGTTAGTTCTGAAAATGTAGCATGTAAAATGGTATAGTCTAACATATCACACTTCCAAAAGATATCTTCATACAATGTCTTCTAGACTTAGCTCTGATTTAAAACATTATCATGTCCACAAAGAATAGCTCAAAAAAATCATGCTAATGCTGTTAATAAGTCAGTGTAATCTTTATCACTTGAAATCTAATCCAGTTTTGAAATGAGATGGTCTGAAATTAGTCTTTTTGGCAGTGTAACCTGGTACACTGCTTTTCTGATACTAACACATTTTAACTAAGAATTATTATTTTCACAGCTCTAATGAAATGCAGCAACTGGTAACATTAGCTTAGTTATCAACTTTGCTATGGCTGGATTTTGCTGCTCAGGCAAAGTTGGTTTCAACAGCTGGAATATGTTATTTATTGCTGGTTTGTTTCTTTGTTTTCAGATTATTGCAGTGTAATGTTTCACAGCTTTAAACGATGAGAAATATGTGGCAGTATACAATATACTTCCCAAATTCCCTGTTTGAGGCTCATGTGTAACATACTGTAAAAATTCTCTGACAGGAACTGCGTCAAGTTCACATTCATTGTAAGATTGTTGCAGTTACTCTTAAAGCAAATAGCATAAATGGTTGTGTTTACTTAACCTTTTTTTCTCAGAAAGTCTGTTAATAACACACGAATTGCTTTGCACCGTAGGAAAAAGACACAAGAGTGTGTGAACACCCTCTGTCGGATATAGTGATTGCTGGGGAAGCGGCTCACCCCTTACCCCACACCTTCCATCGCCTTCTTCAGACAATCTCTGACCTTATGATGTCTCTTCCCAGTGGTAGTGCATTACAGCAAATGGCCTTAAGGTAAGCACAAATCAAGAAAATTCTTGAAAAGGCTGGAAATGTTGTAGAACTACAGTTAAAAGATTTTGCAATGTAAGTAGGATGCTTGAAAACTTTGTGTGAGAAGGAGCATGTCTATCCTTACCACTGGGAAAGAGATACATAGAAGACAGATACGTGTCTATGCGTATAAATAATAATCTAAAAGACTTTGTTGAGAGAAATGTACTTGCTTTTAAGTTCTATGCTGTGTCCACTACGAGAAAGAAAACCTCTTACAGAATAATATGGTAGCATCTGCATGTACGTGCATGGTAGTGTAGTGCCCTTTGCTCAGAAATCTGTCACCTGCATAGTATCTTTAAACTTTGAGATTTTTTCTGTGTATCTGTCTCAAAGACATAAAATGAATAATAATGGTTGCATTTTCTATTAAAATTCTAAGAAAAGTTTATTCCTGCCTTTCTCAAAATGGTGCACTAGAAGCACTTGAGATCCTGCAAAATTTGAAGTTTAATTTTTATAGAAAATACTTTGAGAAGCAAAAATGTAAGTAATATTTTCATTGGTAAGTTATGACTTTTAACAACAGTCAAAATTTCAAAGTCCTCTAAATGTGTTTTCAGGTGCTGGAGTCTTAAATTCAAACAATCTGATCACCAATTCCTGCACCAGAGCAATGTTTTTCATCATATCAACAACATTTTGTCTAAATCTGATGATGGAGATAGTGAAGAGAGTTTTAGTATCAGCGTTCAGTCTGGTTTTGAAGTCATGAATCAGGCAAGTATTATAGCTCTGGCTCAGAAGCAGAGATCATTTGTGAACAGTCTGTACTTCTGATGATGATTTTCTTTAATTTAAAAGATTCCTTATTGCAATGTTGTATTTCCTTGAACATAGCTCAGTTTGGGATCTTGTTCCTGCTATTTAGGCTCTCATATTTAGCTTCAGAGGTTTAAATATTGACCCTTAGCCTGTAAATCACTCAAACCTAAATTTTGGAGCAGTGCTTGTTAGTGCTTGTTTGCAAGTGAAGTTTTTGGGGAATGTCTTGGAGTCCATTGTGTCATGGAGTTAGTTAACTTCTTAAATGTTGTGTTCTTCCAGTTCTTCTTTGCTTACATCTTTTTCCTTCTGTTATTCCAAGGAGCATGAATTAATACTTCTGTTTAATATTTTTGAAGTGTTTGCTTCCATTTATTAATATATTTAGGCATTTTCTAATATATTCAGCTCTTAGCTATTAATATTTCCTTTGGTTTAAAGGACTGAATAATTTGAATCAATAAAGCACATATTTCTTGGAAAGCCCATTCCTCAAAAGAGAAATGCCTGTGTGGTTTTAAAAAATTTAAATCATGCCTGTATTTGGGCTTACTCTCAAGTATTTTAACTATTTCCATTTGTTTTCACAGGAACTGTGTATAGTGGTTTGTCTGAAAGACCTAACCAGCATTGTTGACATTAAAACATCAAGCCGACCTGCCATGATTGGTAGCTTAACAGATGGGTCTACAGAAACGTTCTGGGAGTCAGGAGATGAGGACAAAAACAAAACTAAAAACATCACAATTAACTGTGTTAAAGGAATCAATGCACGTTACGTTTGTGTTCATGTAGACAATTCCAGAGATCTTGGGGTAAGAAGAATTTAAAACTGTCTCTCATTGAATGTGCATAGTCCAATCTGTATGTGTTTATCAATCAAGAAGTGCTGTTTTCTTTGACAGTTGATAAACTCTAATTCAGAAGTTCACATTTCAAAGTAAAGTTTCTGAATTCTGTGATTTAGAAAGCAGAAACTGTTATGATTAAACCAGTCTGTCTGAATTTGCAGTTGCATAAAACTGAAACTAGGAAACTTAATTCTCAGTGGTGTGTTCAATTTCAGATGCATTTTCAGTCATTTAATTAAGTTACTTTTCTTGCTCATCGTTTTTGCAGAAGCACTGAAAGAAGGAGCTTTCATAAAATCCAAATTTTCTAGACTTTCTACAGTTTTTTTAATTGATCTATACAGTAATTGATACAAATATATCTGTATTTCAACCACAGCTTTTAATACAAAGAGCAGACTGTTTTAGAGAGCCATATTTTGGAATTCTTTGTGCTTGCTTTAGATCACTTTTTTTTTTTGTAATGAAGCAACTTTTATGTACGTACTCTCTTAATACAGAAGAAGTAGTCAGAACTGTCTCAGATGAAGTGTTTCATTCTTCTTTTGCTTGTCTGTTGCAGAACAAAGTGACCTCTATGACCTTCCTAACTGGCAAAGCAGTAGAAGATCTCTGCAGAATAAAGCAGGTAAACATTTTAACAGTTGACATAGAAAAATTGCTGTCATTTTTTGTGCACATATCAGAGATTTTTCTAAGCAAATAGTTTCCATTTTTTACAGTAGATAAATTACTTCGCAAATATCAGGCATCATAATAAGCCTTGGAAGATAGTGTGGTATTAATGACAGAATTCAGTCGTGTATACAGACTATTGATCAAGCTTTTACTTTTCTACTGAAACAGAACAGGGTTAGGTAAAATGTTCCTTAGATTAATTTAGTTTTAATCACTATATGGTAACTTAACCTTTCAGCTGTAGAAGGTTTCCAAAAAGGACTCCCAGAACACAGGCAGGAACTGATTTAGCTTTGCTCCCTCTTTGCTCTGACACTCCTCCAGCAGCTTTTTACCTTCCAGCACACGCACATACTGTATCCTGTCTCATGGTATTAAAAAAAAAGTTAGCCTTGTCTGCTGCAGCACAGTTCAATGCAGACACTGAGAATTAGTGTAGAAATGGGAAAGAACAAATATTAGTTTGATGATAAATGAGCCTGTGGATAGGAGAGAGGGCTCCCTTGGCTCAAGGCTTGGGTTTCTCTGAGGAATGATGTGAGGCACTGCACCCTGTCAGTGCTTGGTTTCCAGTAGTGACATTGCAGTTTCATATGAAATACATGATTTCATATAGTGTTATTTATGTTCTTTTTTTTTAAAACAATACTACTTTAAAACAAACTTAATTTCTTACAGTTCATCTCTCTTTTTTATGCTTAAGTCCTGCTTGTCTTGATAAGGATAGCAGATACTGACTTCCACAGAGTAACAATTTCTTTAGCAGGGATTTGTGTGAATAGAGATGAAATAATGTATCTACTGGTAATTGTGTGTTATATTTTCAGTTAAATTATAGAGGGTTGTTTGTCTTTTTTCAGAAAAGTGGTGAGCAAATACTAGTTTTAAGAGCTGTTTTCTTAATACATGAACTGTTGCTTTGAGGATAAAAGGGATAGGTAGGCCACTATTTCTAATAAGCTTTAAAGACAAAACAGAAATGGCTGTATGTCATTTTTTTAATCTGAACTCACGAAGTTGAATATTTTTATAATTAAACAAAAGTCTTACTGCTGCTCAGGTTGAAATTTTCATTACAAGCATAGTATTTGTTACAGTGATATATGATGGTAGGTGACTTTTTGTTTGATATAATGTCAGTTTCCGACTTTATATTCCTCTTTAATAGGTAGACTTGGATTCCAGACATATTGGCTGGGTAACAAGTGAACTTCCTGGGGGTGATAATCACATCATCAAAATTGAATTGAAGGGTCCGGAGAACACGCTAAGAGTTCGACAAGTAAAAATTCTTGGCTGGAAGGATGGTGAAAGCATTAAAATAGCAGGCCAGATTTCTGCGAGTGTGGCTCAACAAAGAAACTGTGAATCTGAGACACTGCGAGTATTCCGACTTATAACATCCCAGGTGGGATTTTAATGATGACAGCAAAAGTTATTATGAATTGTAAACTTTGAGTGCTTTCTGTTTTAATGTAAAATGCCACATCTGCACAAGTTTATCTTTGAGATATCCTAATTATCATTGTCTTTCTTCCAGGTATTTGGAAAACTCATCTCCGGAGATGCTGAGCCAACGCCAGAACAAGAAGAAAAAGCATTGCTGTCTTCCCCAGAAGGAGAAGAAAAAGTACACAATGTATTTATTTGTATTCTCTCAATAATACTTTGCTGAAAAAAATGATCCAGGATGATTTTCAGTATTTGTTCTGTTTCTTATGCTGCGTAATTTTCAGATCAAAACAGAAGTAAAATGTCACAATTGCTTATTTTTAAAAATTCATAGTGTATTTTTAATAGTAAACTATAGTGTCTTTTTTTTTTTAAGTAAATTATAACTGAGGCATATGCCTTTAATGGAAACATCGCAGTAATGGTGATGTAAGTGATGCCTACAATTACAGAAGTACTTAACACCTGTGGTAATAGACAACCTGAATGTCCTTGCCTATTATCTTCTGCCTCAAGAGAAGCTCTGTTAATGTGTAGAGAAAAAGTATGAAGAAACTGCAGTCCACTTGTTTTGCCTATTATTTCCTTTCATGCTTAAATTCCTCTTGCAAACAGAAAGTAACTACATTGAAGAGGTATTTATTAACCATAGTTAAATTGATCTTGCTTATATATCTCCTCTGTAAAAAAAAAGCTACCAACTTCTAAAACACAGTTCGTTGATACATTCCATGTTAATTGCTGCAGTAATTAGGACATGTTCTTGAAACTTTGGATCTAATATTAAATATGCTTTTTATGAAGGCAACATCAGATGCAGACCTGAAGGAGCACATGGTAGGGATCATATTCAGCCGGAGCAAACTGACAAATTTGCAGAAACAGGTTTGTTCCTTTTGAAATTATTTGAGCATTAAATATTGGTGTCTTGTAATAAATAAGCTCATTTTCAGTGAATATTGCAGTGAAGATTTTCACAATAGTAGAGCTGTTGATTAATTTTGAAACTTGTTGGTTTAGTGAGTTAAGCAAAATCTACTCTTCTGTCGCTCATCTTAGCAAACATTGTAATCTCCTAAAAATTATTTTTACCATGCTACTCTTTCTAAAATTTTTTTAAGCTTCCTGATTATTAAACTGAACAAGAGGCTATTTTAATATAGATGATTTTCATTTGTGTATGTTGAGTAAATGTATTTCTTAGGGGGTTTATGCAGAGTGGTTTTTTTAGCCTGAATTCTAAATAAAAAGTAAATTAAAAGGCAGGATCCAAAAAACAATAAAAAATAATTTCAATTAAATTTTCCAGAACAAAGATGAGCAAATTCAGCATTTTATTCTTCACTTGAATTTATGTTAAAAAGTAATTTAAGTACAAACCAAATTTCACAGGTTTCCCATTTTAGCCATACTTGCAAAGGTACCTAAACCACAACGTTTTACACTTGCTGCAAGTTTTGAAGAGCTATTGTGTGTTTGGCTTCTGTCTGGCCAGGTGTGTGCCCACATAGTGCAGGCCATCCGGATGGAGGCGACGCGTGTCCGTGAGGAGTGGGAGCACGCCATTTCCAGCAAGGAGAACGCCAACTCGCAGCCCAGCGACGAGGACGCCTCCTCGGACGCCTACTGCTTCGAGCTGCTCTCCATGGTCCTGGCGCTCAGCGGCTCCAACGTGGGCCGCCAGTACCTGGCCCAGCAGCTCACCCTGCTCCAGGACCTCTTCTCCTTGCTACACACTGCTTCTCCCAGGGTGCAGAGGCAGGTCAGTGCTAACCGCTCCTCAGATGTCTTGGTGTTCCTAGAAAAACGTCTCCAGAATCCTAAAATCATGTGCATGTGATGCCTTAGGTTTTAGCTTTTATATTTTTCAAATTCTGTATTCCTAGTGTGTAACTCTGCAGTGTCCTGTAGCCTGCTAGTTGCTGTTCTCTCATGCTGAGACAGACAGAACAAAGCCTCTCCAGGCTTTGTCTCCAAGGACACCCAGCCTGTCCTAGGCCCAAAATGTGTAACCCAGCATCTTGAGAAGGGGGGCAAGCTGAGGCAAAATTACATCATTAGCTAAAGTTTAATTGGTGAAATTGAGTTGATATGCAAATGGACCAAACCTATAAAAGTGTGAAGAACTCATGACTCGTTGTCCATCTTGGGTGTACCCTTTGGCCTGCCCAGGGTGTAGCTTTGAAGGTCTTTCAAATAAATATCCACCTTTATTCCCGTACTCCTGTCTAGTTTCTTGTTTCTAGGTTGGCCTCTTTAGGCATCACATGAAAAAAATACAGAATTTCTTCCAGGAATTGAAGCGTCAGGTTTTAGGGTGTTTAGTTTTTTGGTTTTTTTTAATAAGTAGAGTATGGTAGAAATGTCTGTCAGATGGACAGCACCTAAGTATCCAGTGGTTTTTGAGTATTTCATATTATGTGTGTATAACGCCCATGTAGCCTGTGTAGCTAAGATGAGAGGTTTTTAATTAGTGGAGTCTGTTACGGATCTCGCACAAGTCCTTAGCATCTGTGTTGTACACTCAGGCTCCAAGTGTAGTAGTGTGGAACTAGGCAGTTCCTTTCTGCTCTTGGTATCCTCAAGGTAAGTTTTAATACCTGTTTCTTTCTGAATTTGAGTGCTGTCTGACTGTATATATAGTTATGTGCACATAATATATAAACACATATAATATATATGTATTTTTATAATGTTAATAATATGTAAACATATAAAATATTTTCATTAGTACAGTTAACGCACTGTTTTGCTGCTAGCTGCTGTGCCACCTTCAGGTGGATTTTAAATTTCTGTTGCAGAAGTTTTTATGTCTCTTACTCTCAATTCTTCCTTTTACAATTTTTGAACTGTTAAAATCTCACATCTCAACTTGCCTGGCGGCAAATAGTGCCCTGCTTAGTAATTGTGATGCATTGCAGATATGCAATAGCTCTTCAAGAGAGCTTTGAAGGCTTCCACAATGAGATATGAAATGTTAAGTGCTTAAGCCTTCATCAGCTTTCATGCTGATTTGGACCAAACTTGGTATGATACGTGCAATTTCAACCCCATCTTCACCCATTGGTGATGTTGGACCATGGCATTTCAAGAAAACTCCTCTTGGGTCCAGAGCAATTGGCACAGCAAAAAATTCCAGTTAGACTATCAGAAGGAAAAATAAAGGAGTGGGGAAAGAGCATTATAATTCTTAGTACCTCAGGACAAGTACCTTGTTTCTAGAAGTCTAAAGTGTCTCTAACAGTTCTACCACAGTTTCTTACATCTCAATAATGCATGTGAAGTGGGTGACACGTCTGTACCATGCAAGCAAATCAAGAGTTGTACAAACATCTGTATCACCGTTACCCTAAATCCAGTACCAAACATAATTTTGTTATTATGTGAAGACTAAGTATTGTTTGAACGAGATCAGTTCCAGGTTCTTTGGCCTTGTCTCACTGCTTACATTAATAAACACTTCATGGCAAGATAAAAATACTGCAGAATTTCTTACAGAAGTAATTAAGTACAGCAATTTGATTCAGTCCTTCTAACTGAATGAAGAAGAATGAAGACTTTATTTGATTTTTGCTTGAAAACTCCAACTGTCTTGGTAAGAATTGTGGTGTTCTGACTTTTTTCTCCAGGTGACATCATTACTGAGACGTGTTTTGCCTGAGGTAACCCCTAGTCGCCTGGCAAGTATTATAGGGGTGAAGTCTCTTCCACCAGCAGATATAAGCGATATAATTCATTCAACAGAAAAAGGAGATTGGAATAAACTAGGTATCTTGGACATGTTTTTGGGATGTATTGCCAAAGCTCTCACCGTACAGCTAAAAGCCAAAGGGACTACTATCACAGGGACAGCTGGCACTACTGCAGGCAAAGGAGTTACTACAGTCACACTTCCAATGATCTTCAATTCCAGGTTTGTTTAAAAAATATGTAACAAAATACAGCCTACTGTATGCTGAATATGTACACTATTTCTTTGTGGTGGATTTTGACAAATACTAACTAATTATTTGAATTTATTTCATCTATTACCTTTTATCCTTTGCAGCTATATTCGGCGAGGTGAAAGTCACTGGTGGATGAAGGGGTCAACACCTACACAGATTTCAGAGATCATCATCAAACTCATTAAAGACATGGCAGCAGTGAGTTTCTGTCCTTTAAATGTGGAGGATATTCCAATATTTCTGATAATGAAAAGTACATTTTTTCATTACTTTTATTACAGTTAGTATCAGATTGAGCTGTTAAATGTGAATTGGTCTCAAGAAAAAAACCCATAGTTTTCTGGATAGAGTCTAGGGCTAAGAGCAGTAGCAACTGAGTTCTGATTCTGCTAAACAGAAATCCAGTTTTGAAATAAGCTTTTTTAATAAGTTGCTTATACTAGAATTTTAAGAGGTAAACAATAATTGTGGGTCATTTTGTAACATTATTAACTTTAAAGCTTGATTTTCAAATCTTGGGCACTCAGAACTTCAATTCAAAAGTAAAACTTACCTGTGAAGTAAAATAATAGTGTTGTTTTCATGTAACTGTATGTAGACTTAATGTATGGATTTTCTCGTTGAGATTGACTTCTTTCAGTCACTGAAGTCTACATTTATAGTTGCTTATTACTTTTAATTATCTGGGCTTAAACTTTCCATAGTTGTATCTGCTTCAGACAACTTTTTTGGCAGAAAAATTGATGAAAAGTGAATCGGCTATTTCCCAGAAACAATATTGGCAAAAGAGAAAAACGTTTTCTATATGTTTTTGGGAAAGGAATTTAGTTGGGAGGTTGTTTTTGTTTTCCTTGATTCTGCACCTATTTCAGTGAGGTGCTCTAAATGACCCAGATTTTCCTCTGTGAATACCCTTTGAAAGGTTTTTCAGTATCTTCAGGCTGGGAGTCCTATTTTCTAAACCATTTGCTGTGCTTAGGTCAAGGAGGTTCCTTCTCAAAGTTGCTGAAGCTGGATGGGAGTTCTTTGCAGTTGCTACTGTTGATTCTGACTACAAGATTTTGGAATCTCACAATTGATAAGAGTTAAAATTAAAGTCTGTCTGTGTTTGAAAACCCTTTTTTGAGGCTTTCAAGAGCTGCTAATTATCAGCAGGGTGGCATCAGTGTAACTGTCCTCTTTATAACAGTTACAAATGTGATTCCTTTCACATAACTTTTTCAACATTTGCAATGTGTAGGTACCTAGATCTGAGTTAGTCACTATAGCTTCCTTTTTAGAGTCCAGTGAATCTCAGTTATGTGTCACCTTCAGCATGAAGTTCAGAACTTTAGAGATTACATTAAGAATTGAAGGATGCAGTAGCCTTTGAATCAGAAACTTGAGGGTAGGAGTCAGTGCCATAGGCTTAGAATGTCACAGATTGGAAAGTATGCTGTGGTTCTCATGTTTGCTGTGTACTCCTCTTTATTTCTTTCTAATACAGCAACTGTGGAGACTATTCAGGAGGCTGAGCTAGGCATGTGAAGCTCATTTCTCTAGGGAACTCATTGTGATCTGTGTGCTGGTCACAGTCACTTATCCATGCTCCAGCTCTGCATCTTTCTTTCTCCAGAAGGGGTGGGGGCACTTTAGGAATAGGACTTCCCATTCTTCAAATCATATGCCCTCTACCTACTGCAACTTAATTATTCCAGCAGTTGCTCAGAGACAACCTCAGTCAGTCATCTCAGTATTTAAGGGCTAATTTTTACCGGATCTGTCTGATTTGAAAATCAAGGCCAGGTTGGATGGAGCTTTGAGGAACCTGGTCTAGTGCAAGGTGTCCCTACCCATGGCAAGGGTGTTGGAACTAGATGATCTTGGAAGATCCCTTCCAACACAAATAATTCTGTGAAAACACCCGATTTATCGAAGTCATCCCCGATTTCCCCTTTTTCTGTTCTAACTTGAGATACTAACCTAATGTTTTTTAGCAGGTCTAATTACAATTTTAGTTGCTCTTAATCAAAGCTGTAATAAATTGAGTTTCCTCTTTAACAGGGTCATCTGTCAGAAGCTTGGTCACGTGTGACAAAGAATGCTATTGCTGAAACCATCATAGCTCTGACCAAAATGGAAGAAGAGTACAGATCACCCGTGAGGTGCATTGCAACAACCAGAGTAAGAACTTCACTAAACTTAGCATTAGTTCATTGTAAATCTGCAGTAGGAGCCCATTCAAGAACCTTCTGATATGTCAGAAATACACAAATCAAAACTGAAATAGAATTAAATATGCATCTTGGGTATTTCAGAAGTAATGAAGAGTAAGTGTGATGCCTCTATACATTTGGGGTTTATTCGTGAAATAATTCTGCTTGAAGTTTGTCACACATGCGTTACACTAAATCTGAGATCATCTGTGTGGAAAATTGCACAATATGTATCAGCTGTCTTCTTTCAGCTCTCCAAGCAATTATTTTAAGTGGTTTGACTTCTAGGTAATCAGCTGCCCACATCTCAAGGCTATTATGAAAACACTCAGTAACAGATGTTCTCTAGGACAATTAAGCTAAGCTTCACCTGTGTTTTTCTCAAAAAATATTTGCTCAGCTCTTTATTACTGACCTGGTGTAACAGGGTGGTTTTCTTTTCTTGGTCTTTACTTTTTCTGTGAATCTTTTATAGAAGCTAAGGACTACTTCAACCTTGACAGATTGCTTGAAATACCATGAAAAGCATATTTGTAAATTTTTATATTCTTGCTGTCTTAGGGAGTACAGATTTTAGCTTCTCAAGCTTAATAATTACATATAAAAGTAAAATAAGTTTGCAGTGGTTTCAAGCATTTGACACTGATGTCGTTTTCCATCTTAAAAGTCTGTCTCCAGTTGTTCTTTTCATCATTTTTGTTACTCAAAGTCTCTGCTTTCTGGAGGTCACAGTCTTGGACTACCACTGGCTCCTGCTGTCATCATATTAGTTTAATCAGATCTTAGACGAGCCCCGAATGTCAGCCCAGCTCCTCCTGTGACTGAATGTAGTTCTGCCGTGGAGGTGTGGGGTTTTGGGGGAGAGTCGGGTAAAGGTTCTCAACAAAAACAATTTTATTCAAACCAAACATTTGAATAAAGATTGTTCCAAAAAGTAGCTGTCAAGTGCCTTTCAATTTTGTTTGCACTGACAGATTATCCTCATGTAGCTCATCTGTTCAGGATTTCACTGTAGTCAGTGGAGAAGAAGAGAGAAAAGCTTCCTCTGACTAGTTAGCTCAGAACCCTTTTCTAGGTAATGCCAATTGCCCAATGCAGTGAGGAGGGAACAGGGAAACCAGTCTCATTGAGCTGAAGTTTTTGGGGGGTTATTTTTGGGTTTGATTTTATTTCTATTAGTCTGTGTCCTTGAATTTCTTCTTCCCCAAAGCTTGCAATGTTTGGGAGCAAAGTGCAAGTCTGTATTTGTCATATTTCTTCATAATGTGCTTTGGTTGATCTTTCTCCGCTTTTCCTTCTTGTGTGCTAACTACTGTATTTATAATCATAAAGCGATATACCTGAAAGAAACAAGGTAGTTCCCAAAAGTTAAAGAAGTTTTATTATATTCCTGACTTCTTTTGGAAAATAACCTTGCACTGTATAAGCAGGCTTCAGCTAACAATAATAGAGTTTGCAGGTAACGGTGACATTCTTATCTGCCAAAGTTTATCTTTTCAGTGTTTGGTTGGGGTTTGGTTTGGTTTTAATATGTCCAAGACGTTTAATTCTACCTTTCCTTTCAATAGCTGTGGCTGGCCTTAGCATCCCTCTGTGTACTTGATCAGGATCATGTTGATAGACTATCCTCAGGAAGATGGATGGGAAAGGATGGGCAACAGAAACAGATGGTGAGACTGAAAATCACACAGTTTTGTGTTTACTTTTATTTGTTCATTCATCAAAGAATTTAGAATAATGATAGAGAATGGTAAACTTGGTCTTTCTCCCTTTTCTTCCCTCCCAGTGGGGATTGTATATACGTGTTTGAAGTGTTTGTGTACTAGACAAGCACTGCTCAGAAAACAGAAGTTCTAAGTTAAAACAGTAGTGTTGCAATTCTGCCAGTATTCAGGATGAAATAAGGCCTTCCTAACACCTGTGGGATAAATTTTTTAGTAGATTGACTCGATTTATACAGCACTCTCTATCAGAGCTTTTTCTTTCTGTCTTAATCCCTGTCACAAAATAAAATCAATTCTTTTGTGTTACTCAATAACTACTTCTCTGTAATCTAGCTTCCTCTTCCCCATCTCACTAGAAAATGATTACCCCAGGGAAAAACTCCTTCTAACTGAATTTAGTAAAACTACCATTTACACAGAGGACTTACAAAATTTGATATGGAATATGATTCTGTCCATACTTTTCATTTGACAAAATGCTTGTACTTTTCCGTATGACAAAAAGCTTGTGATTTTTTTAAATACTGTTCTAGAAAGAGCACAATAATGAAGCTGGTCTCTTTATATCTTGGTTTGGTGGATCCCTGTGGGAAGCAAGGGAAGGTTGCGCAATACAACCAAGGATAGAGCAAAGAAGCATCCAAAGCAGTTTAGTGTAGGTAGAAACAGAATACAGGAGGCATAGAGCTGCAGCAGCAGCAAGGAATAAAACTGCTGAGAAGGAAGCAGACATAGAGGTTTCTGAGGTGATTAAGAAAGTCAAGGGACTTGGAGATGGCAGAGGAGCAGCCAAAACATTGTCAAGCATGCATTCAAGCTGCTGAACCCAGCCTGAAATTCCCCAATCCTGTTTCACATCAGGATATTCAAATGTTGAGATGAACTGTGTGTCTCCCTGCCAGAACTGCTTTGAAAGAACTCTGTCCTAAATTGCACGAGAGTATCATGGAAATCACGTATTCTGGGATTACAGTGGAAACTTGTTCTCAGACATGTGCATAGTCAAAATCAGTTGTTGAAGTCTATTTGTGGGGATATTTTGAATTGCAAAACAGAACCCTGATGATGTTTTTTTTAAAAATTGTATCAGTAGAGCAACTTAATTTTATGATGGATTTTGAAGTTTGTTACTTCAACCATACTGTCTCTGAGTTATGGATGACCTACAGCTTTGTTTAGATGTTTGAAAGGAGTAAACATATCATATCAAAGTAATGAAGGGTAAATATCATGCCTGTTGACTGACCTGAGTACTCATATCTCTGAACTTTCCTGTTAACATGCCCATAACCTGTTGCTACCACATAAATCTCTTCTCAGACTAGTTAAAAGCAATGTCTCAACTGTATTGTTGAAAATGCACTTTTTTGGTGCATTACACAAAATATGAGATGAAGAATATCAGAAAAACTCTAGTCATAAATTGAGGGGGTTTGTGTCAAGGAGTAATTGTTCAAATACTGATTATTTTAAAGATACCATTAAGAGTCAAAATAGGCTCTTTATCCGCCTTTATAAATTGGAGGGGAGGTGTGGGGTGTGTGACTGAGGGGAGAATGAACAGATGCTGAAAGGAAGTGAAGGACTTAATAAAGAGGAATTTTTTTTTTTCTCTCAGCCAATGTGTGATAACCATGATGATGGTGAAACTGCTGCAATCATTTTATGTAATGTCTGTGGGAATTTGTGCACAGATTGTGACCGATTCCTTCATCTCCATCGGCGAACAAAAACTCACCAGAGACAGGTAGAGTATACATGGCCCTGTGTTGTGTGCACTGCATCATGGTGTGTGTCTCCCTAAATATGTAACCAAAAGGTAGTAGCAAATACTGAATCTGAAAAGGGTGTTTTGTTTTACTGTGATGGGACAGACGAGTTTCCAGTTAATTCTCATGAATTGTTTTTAGTTACATTCTTGTGTCCTTTATCTTTTACTAAGATTAGAAAATCTTGCGGCAGTTCCTAATTCTAGTTCTTACGCTACATCACCTTTTTCTCTCTTGTTTAACATTGTTTAGCAACACTTTTTTAGGAGAATTTAGAAGCTGCATAGACTTTCTTAAGTATATGTTGGTTCTTTATTCCTGTTAAATTTTATCTCCTGTACTACTGCTGTCATATGAGTCAGTGCTTGTCAACCGCTTCACTTCTGAAGTATGTGTATTCCTTTTTATTATCCAAGAAGATGATTTGACAGCAGATATTTCTACTGGTTCCCCTATGAGTCTTCTCTTATTTTTCAATATTCCTATAGCTTTCACTGTGTTTTCACAGATAAATACGTTGTCCTATCCATAAGCTTGAAAATTTCATGACTTCCTTTGGGTTTGTTTTTAGGATTGAAATTTTGACTAGATCTGAGTTTCTATAACTTGCTGAGTACTCTGCTAATTAGTATTCTTCTGTGGTATTCTTTTATCCTTTTCATCTCTAAACTTGAAACTACATTCTTTTTGGATTTTTTCTTTTTGTCATTGAAATTAATGTTGAAGATGCCTTTACTTTTGGAATTCTTGAACATTTCCTTTTTCCTGCCACTATTTCTCATTTATGGTTTCTTGTGATCCTTTATTTTCCCTTTTCCCTCTGACTACTTACATTTGTACAAAGATTAAAATAATAAATGTCATTAATAAAGTTAATTCAATGGAACTCATTCCTCTTCTCCCTCTCCTACAATGCATCTATATTAACTTTTTAGTTATGTTCAGTTCAGGAATGGGCTTTTAAAGGAGATGATAATACCTCCTTAAAGTGCATTGTTTTCTGTTATTGAACAGCCTTGGAGTGCATGAACTGGATTGTTTTCAGGTGAAACTAAAGGCAAATCAAAAGATAGATGCAGGGACACATTGCTTATGGCCATTCAGTGCAAGGGATCAGATGCTCTGGAGCATGTGTGATGTAAACATGAGACCTTTGGTACTGAGTTTCACTCTCCAGTGAAAGACTCCTCCCTGCTGCCTCAGCATTTGCAGTGTAGTTTCAGCCTGGCACTTCCATGTGTGTCTGTTACCTTCTATTTCTTAGCCAGAGTCTGTACAATCCCCTTGGAGATTTTCCTGTTTTGTCATCCTAAGAAGATCATTTTATGTCTGTTCTTCTGTCATGGCACAGCACAGTCTAGTCTCATTCATTTTTCTGATTTCTCCTATATAGCCTGTTCAGATTACAGTTGATAAAAAGTAAGTTCTTATCTCATAGAAGTCCTCACATTTCTCCTTTAATCTGTCCAAAATAGTTACTTATCAGATTTTCCTACTTACTTCTAAACGCATGTTTAAACTTTTGCTCTTTATTCACCACTTTTACCTTTACATCTCATGTGTTAAACCTCTCAAATTCAATTTTAATTCTGTCGTGTTCCCTCTCCTCTGTTTTCTGTTTGCTTCCTGTTCTTTGTCCAACTTCAGTCTTACGAGCCTCTTTAATGTATTTTCTCTCCCTTCAGAAAGGACAGCCTGTAAGTTACTCAGATGTGTTTATGTGAATACTTTGTGAAGTGGTTAGGGTTTTTTTTCTGATTGTAATAAGAATTAAAGTGAGTGTATACATCCATACCTAGGAAAATTCTAACTTTTATTGCATTGCAGGTGAAACAAATGCAAACAGAACTGCCCTCAGAGCTTGGGAAAGGAGCAAAAGAAGAGACTGCATGAAGTCCCCTAAGGATTTCATGCAGTTTCTTTTATTTTTGCAAAAACTTTATATTTTCCTCATTGTAGCTAAAAGTATCCACTGTGTATTTACATGAAAGTCAAAAATATTAATATTACACACTTCTATAACTGTTATTCCATAGTACATGTTATTAAGATTATTATTCTCAATGTTGCTTTGATAAACTACTAGCATGGTTATGTGAAGATATTTCTGATGTTATCTTGTGCTTTTAATATACTGTGGCATACTGGATGTGTTGGATAGGAATTTTTAAATCCAAGCTCTGTATTTATTAAACCAGAAAAAATGTGCAGCTCTCTTCTTAGCATTGCTTCACTGTTGTTTCTCAGCCATGTTGGATCAAGAGTTAATTTTATTTATTTTTATTTCTAAAAACACTAAGCCTTTATCCTACATATCTGCAATATGTACAAGTTACGGAATGTATAAAAGAAAAACAGCTTGCAGTAGACAATCTCCACAGAATTTATAAAATGCCTGGTGTAAATCCAAAGAGAGAGTGACAAAAAATTAGAGAGACACGTCTATGCTCTAAACATGCTATTTAGTATCTGTTTGGTTACCTTGACAGGTGTTCAAAGAAGAAGAAGAAGCTATCAAAGTTGATCTCCACGAGGGCTGTGGTAGGACCAAACTTTTCTGGCTGATGGCATTAGCAGATTCTAAAACTATGAAGGCTATGGTGGAGTTTAGAGAACAGACAGGTAAAACACAACTGTTACTACTTGCTCTTTATCCTGATTATTGTGATTTTCACCTGCTTTAGGGCAATGCTTTTAATTGTTTGTTAATAAAAATAGAATAGTTTAGCTGCATAATAATTGCTAGATTTCTGGTTGTTTTCTGTTGGATTTCTGCTATTTTGATGTCTGATAGAATATCAGTCCCTTGTGTTTCACTAGAACGTTTTTGGCCTTTTTCTCTCTCATGGCCATAGGCAAACCGACCACCAGCAGTTCTGAAGCATGTCGCTTCTGTGGATGCAGGAGTGGAACTGAATTATCAGCAGTGGGAAGCGTTTGTTCTGATGCAGACTGCCAGGTGTGTATTAGCAAGTATCAACCATCATTAATTACATACATAGAAGAGATCATAGGATGAAATGGGCTTCTTACTTTGAATAAACCTTGTTTATCCCTGTGGTCCATTTTAAATCAGATCTCTTATATGATAAAGTTCTAATATTGAATGTTATCATTCAAATACTTCTGAGTTTGCAAATGTTTATTTTAATTACAGACTACAAACACTAATAGTCAAGTAACACTGGGTAGTTTCATTATTATCTTCAGAAGTATCTCAGGTTTTCACAACAGCCTTGCAATTATAAAGTAAAACACACACTGTCAGCGTAAAGTCAAACATACCAGAAAGCCCAATAAAAGGAGTTTGCCCTACAGTCGATGTATTATGTGGCTATAGAACATTTAAGACTTGGCCAGGTTTGTCATCTGTATCCATGTATCCTGAGTATTTCTGTGCCCTACAGTATGGGTGCAATTGGCAGAGGGCCAAATCCTAAGCAGTTTCTCCCCACCCTTTTTATTTTTGTCTAAGTGAAGCAAATTGGTCATCTTTTTTTCTCTCTCAGCCTATGAAGATATAATATTAATGTTATTTAAATTCAGTTCAATTTGTTGTTAGCTTCTGGGTAACTTTTATAAGTCTTCTATTTATTAGGGATGGAAATTAGAGGTGGTTAAAAATCCATTTCCATGTAAAATCGCTTTATGCTGATTAATGATTAGCTTATAATGTATTCTTAAGAGTGGGTTACTTGATACCTCTCCAAAATCTGCAGCTATCTTAAAGGCTGTTAATACAGGGTAAGCAATGTTTATGCAGGAAGCACTATATACGTAAAACACACATGAAGGATCAAAGAACAGTTCTCTTTCTAATGAAAGTTTTAAATTATGGTTTCATGAAGCCATTTCCATTCAGGACTAATGCAGGTAAACAAAGGAAACATTGTTATTTCAAGTACACAGCGCTCAGCTTTTCCCAAGTACCTGATGCAGCAGCAGACAATGTAAATCATGACTCTTTCATCTCAGTTTATTTGCACGGACCAGCAGTCCTTCGAAAAGCTACACTGTCAGAACACTCAGTGAAGGGGAAAAGATGATGAACTCTTTACTCTTAATTTGTTTAGGAGTATGCTAAGATTGCCTGCAGCAAGACACACCCCTGCGGTCACCCCTGTGGAGGCGTTAAGAACGAAGAGCACTGTTTGCCGTGCTTGCATGGCTGTGATAAAAATGCTACAACTCTTAAACAAGATGCTGATGACATGTGCATGATCTGCTTTACTGAAGCACTTTCAGCAGCACCAGCTATCCAGGTTTCTTGTTTGTTTGGTTTTTTCCCCTTTTAAGAGGTTACTGTTACGATTGTAATGTGCAGTATGAAGGAAGTGAAATATAAAGTCTTTCAAATTATGCTCTTAAAAATTTGAAAACAGACAACATGACAATAGTTAAGCTACTTAAAAAGCTTTCTTTTTGTCTGGCATTAATTCTATTTCAAGAAAGCAGATTGGATCAATCTAGTTTGCAGTGTCTACTTTATTAAAATACATGGTATTTTATAAAGGAGAAAAACAACTGAGGTAATTAGTGGATATAATTCATATGTATTTCATATATCCATAGGTAGTCTTGGAGTGGTTATGATTTTAATGCCCATTTTATGTTCTTTCTCACTGTTAAGAAGAAAATAGGGGTCTTCTAGGATTTTAAATAAATTAATAGTGGGATTGATATATGTTGCCACTTAAAAGCAAATAACTACTTCTGCTTCGGTGGTTAATATAACTTCACTTACACTTACTCTTTTCTAAAGCTGGACTGCAGCCATGTTTTCCATTTGCAATGCTGTCAACGAGTACTAGAAAACAGATGGCTCGGGCCAAGGATAACTTTTGGGTTTATGTCCTGCCCAATTTGCAAGGTAAATGAGCTGCATGCCTACCTCAGTCAAGCAACTTACCTGATACTTAGCATTTCCTTTTCTATTTGTTAATACTGTATTGCTTGGTACAGTATAAATGAGTTATACATTACTTGTTTCCTTAATTTCACATGTTGCTAAAGAAAGACTAGCATTGATGCATCTTTTTACCTTCTCCTACTGTTCCCTGAGGCGTCGTCTTAAGAAGAGAGCATAGTCCAGGCATTGTCTTAATGCGTTTTTATTCTTAGCACCATCAGCTTGTAAATTTCCAGTATTTGGTGATGGTGGGGAGGGGAAGAAGTAATCTTAATGCACACTGTCTGAAGCAAGAATTCTCTATTTTACTAACCACTTTTAAAGCTGCTCTGCTTTTCAGTGTGGGGGCAGAGCTGAAGAATACATGTACTTAGTTCAGCTTAAGTTACTAACAATTCCTCTTGTACTCTACAAAATCTAAATTGCTGTAAGCAAAAGCATATGATAGCTGCTGGAAAGAAGAGCACCTTACCCCACCCTAGGAATTTGAAATTTGGGAATGGTCAGCCATTCTGCATGCTGTGGTTCTTCTGTCATGTTGTGTTGTGGTAATTTATGGCAGTAGCTTGTGGTCACCAAATGATAAAGAGGACTGTCAGTCATTATGCTTAAATGCGGAGCAGTAAGCCAAAAAGGACCAAAATTACAGAAAATTCACAATCAGAATATTCCTGTGCTGTGGTGAATATTTCATATACTCTTCACCACCTCCCTGGCTGTTAGTCTGTGGAAGGGTTGATGTTCCCATATCACAACAGACCATAGAAAAACCATCCATGGATACTATTTTTGCAGCAAATAGAGTACATACTATATCAGCCATTTTTTGACATGTCCACTGTCCGGGCTCGTGTGTTTTTATGGCATCTATCATGCTATTTGTGCCTGACCATAACATCAAATTATCTTAGCTGTTGGGATAAAGATGCAAGATACTTTAATCAGCATTTTTTTATTTCAGAACAAAATCAATCACACAGTGTTAAAAGATTTGCTTGATCCAATCAAAGAACTCTATGAAGATGTAAGGAGAAAAGCGCTAATGAGATTGGAGTATGAAGGGTTGCACAAGAGCGAGGCCATCACAACACCAGGTGTTAGATTTTATAATGACCCAGCTGGCTACGCTATGAACAGATATGCTTATTATGTTTGCTACAAGTGCAAAAAGGTATGGTGTTAGTTATTAAATGTATGTTACCATTTCTGAAGTAATTACTGAGAACAGAATATATGTTTAATATGTTGTGTATGGAGCAGAAAAGCAGGAAAAGATGTTGTTAATAGAATCATAATTTAATAAATCAAGTGTTGGGGAAATGAGATGTAAATGGTATCTCACCTTGTAAAGCTCAAGTGTGTGTACAGAGCAGCTCAGAAACAAAAAGCCCATTGAGTCGATGGCCACTTACAAGAAGGTGCAGTACCTACTTCCTGCAGTACCTATTCACCTCAAGCTGCTACTTAGTTCTGACATAGGGTTCACAGAGCATCCAAATCCTGTTCCAAAAGCCTTAAAGTCGCTTGCATAGACCAGGGTATGTTGCAGTTTTTGGTCTTGTTCATCCTGAGACTGAGTGACATTGAGTGCCTTAAAACCACATACCTACAGACAGAGTGCAGAGAGATCAGAACAGTGGAGGCCTCTGAAATGGCAGTCGTTCATCGTATTCCCCTTACAAATGGAACTGGTTAAACTGAAAAGAATAGTTAAAAGAATAATTGTCTCTGGTTTAACATCCAATTACTTCTATTTGCAATTAAGGCATATTTTGGTGGTGAAGCTCGTTGTGATGCTGAAGCTGGCCAAGGAGATGACTATGATCCAAGAGAGCTTATTTGTGGTGCATGCTCTGATGTTTCAAGGGCTCAGGTCAGTAAATAACTTCTGTTCATGTTTTTATTTTATTCTGAAACTGAGTACCTGAGCTGTACAATAAATCAGTTATTTGTAATTACATGTATTGTACAATATTGTATAGTAGTAATATATTCTACAGAATGTAGAAATGAGTTGTTGGGATTGTTAGAACGTGGCTACTTCATTGACTGGTGTTTGCTTTCCTTTGTTCAGATGTGTCCCAAACACGGTACAGATTTCTTAGAATACAAATGCCGCTACTGCTGTTCAGTTGCTGTTTTTTTCTGTTTTGGGACGACGCATTTTTGCAATGCTTGCCATGATGATTTCCAAAGAATGACAAGCATCCCTAAAGAAGAGCTCCCACACTGTCCTGCAGGTAGGACTTTGACAAAGCAAATTTACCACACTGAATTCTGAAATAAGTAACAAGTTCTTATTACCTTTCCTTGCTGATATTTTTTTGGTTTTCTTTGCACTGATCATTTAAACATTAGATACTTTGATACAGAATTTCCCTATACCAGGAATTTCCCTATACCAGGTCAGACTGCAGATGTAGAACGATGTGTAAAATTGTGTATTGATAAAATAAACACACTATTAACTGATGTATCTGTAGTTAATGTAGCTATCATTTAAAAACTGTCACCCCAATGCCTTAGTTACTAAGTTCATGTGCTGTATATTGATTTGATATTAGTAAATGATTGGGGGGAAAAGTGAGATCTTTTTGTTAAGATACTTACGTAAAATAAGTAAACAAATAAATTACAATTCCTGGTATAACCTTAGAGTTATTGTTTACTGCAGAATGTAACTCTTGTTCATTGTTATCAATTTCACTCTTGGATTGTGTGAATTTCTTCCACAGTATTAATGAGATAAAACTTCCTTTAAGTGACTATAAGCTTCTTGCCTTTTTTAATTTGAATTTGATTGGTTTAAATTACATGGAAGCATGATTTTTTTTTTTGTCTTCAAAGATCAATTCAACATTTGAATGAGGTGTATTACCTTCACTTAGCATGTTTGGGTTGGTTTGGGGTTTTTTTTTGAGGAAATGTACTATATGTTTGTTTACATTGTCTGCAAGAATTAATCTATTTTTTTTCTTTTCTTTTTTTCTCTCATCCTTAAATTCACTGTAGGTCCCAAAGGTAAACAACTTGAAGGAACAGAATGTCCACTTCATGTTGTCCATCCACCCACTGGTGAAGAATTTGCTCTGGGTTGTGGGGTTTGCAGAAATGCTCACACTTTTTAGACTAGCATTTTTTTTAAACCAGAGCAAAACAGGTGCCCTCATCCGTCAAGTGTCCTGAAAACAAAGTCCAGCTGGGATGATGATGGGACCATTCCATAACCCAGTAAAAGGAACAATTTACAGTGCAAGAAGGATGCCAAATACCATGTACATAATTCTTGCTGTGAGATATTGACATTTTTTGAACCAAGACATCAAAATTTGTGAGGTGTTTGCATGTGGCCATTACAGTCATCGGCTAGGAAACATTGGACATTTACAAATAAACAATTGTTATTAAAGGATCTGTGTGTCTGTGGACTATGAATGATGCTGGCTTTCAGAAGAAAGAAAAAAATATTGATTATTGTATACTGACTTTTTGTAATCTTGTACAATTGTAACGCATCACAAGTGGGGATGGGAAAGAGGAATATTCTGGTTTATTTCCTAGACTGTTATAAAAAAATGTGTTAGGAAGGCATAAATGTAACAAGTATCACACTGTATATAAAGGTATCAATGTTTGTCCTGTATAAGAAATATTAAATTACAACAGCAGTTTCATTTAAACTTCTGGGTTATGTTTGAGCCTGAAATTTTAATGAAGTGCAATACTGAGTGTGCCTCATATCTTGCAGCTGTAAACATAATGGAATGTACATGTCAATAAAGCCACTGTACATTTTTATACAGTGAAAGTCTAACAAATGTGTGAGCCTCCATTTTCAGGAACACTTAAAACAGAGTGGGGGTAGGGGGAGGGAGTGGGAGGAAGGGAGGTGTCCCTTTATTATTTCAGCAGACTCATAAGAAGTGGGAAAGTTTTTTGGGTAAACCGGCAGTTATGGAAGTACTTAAGACATAAAAAGCACTCTCCATTTCTCAACAGAAAAGCTGGGTAAGTGTGCTAGCATTCATATGAAGAATTGTATTTCCATTTTAATTACCAACAGTGTTATAAAACACAAGACTGCATTTTAAATTATTTTTGGTCAGTTATAATTCACTGAAGATTCCTAGTCACTCCTACTTTTAGGACAAACAGCTTTTTGCCGTGAATTTCAAAATGTTCATAAGAGTCTGAAGTCCTCTGCACCTACATAATGAATGCAAAATATAACTTCAAGTAAAAACTTCTTTCTATAAGATTTTCTCTTTAGATGTTTTTTCTTAGATGTGTTCAACTCCCTTTCTAGCATTTCTGTCTTGAAGCTGATGAAAAATGTGGTACTGGCTTTTACATTTAAGATAGTGGTAGATGGCATCCACACCAGACAATCTTGATCAGACTCGAACCGTGGGATCCATCTTGCCTAACTGCAGACATCTGTAATCACAGAATCACAGAAGAGACCTTCTGGAGATCATCTTGCCCAACATCCCTGCTAAAGCAGGTTCGTCTAGAGCAGCGTGTGTAGCTGCACTTTGAAATAGTCCAGAATAGTTCACACACCTGTGAAGTACAATTGATCTAACTGTGCTGAGGGATCAGGACAGGCTGCATCCATGGGCCGAGGCCAGTTGTGTGAGGGTTTCAGCAAGGCCAAGTGCTGGATCCTGCACTTGGGTCACAACAACCCCAGGCAGTGCTACAGGCTGGGGGAAGAGTGGCTGGAAAGCTGCCCAGCAGAAAAGGACCTGGGGGTGCTGGTGACAGCAACTGAACATGAGCCAGGGTGTGCCCAGGGGGTCAAGAAGGCCAATGGCATCTGGCCTGTGTCAAAAATAGTGTGGCCAGCAGGATCAGGGCAGTGATTGTCCCTGTGTTGGGTGTCTGACCCATTGTCATATTTAGAAAATTTTGGAGTGTAGCACCAGAATTACAAATTAATTCTATTTTTGAATTTTTCAGCCTTCTCTTTTATTTTAGACTAATATGAGTATTAATTTAGGAAACTGAGATTACAGTGTGGGAAGGACATGACACTGTTCATGTTAATTATTAAGTGGATAGAGTGAGGGATAGGCAGTATTGGGGAAATGTTTTTCCCACACACAGCTGACCATCCCCTATCACCACTCCAGGGAGGCAGCACGGCCACATGTGAGCATCAGGTTCTTGCACAGAGCTCAGCTCCCTCACGTAATGGTTGAACCTTGGACATGCTGCTCCCACACTGTCTCAGACATTCACGTCACCACATCTCCCCCACGCTGATCTCTGCCGGTGATTATAACAGATGCCAGCACAGGCCACTAATCAGATCAGTCCACAATAAGATTGCTGTATGCCTTTCCAGCAGTCTCACATGTTTTTCTGTCAGCTGTTGATCCACAGCCCACGCAATGGAAATAGTCAGTTCTTGTTGGTACCACCCTGTTTGCCACAGCCCACCACACACAGCTAATTTATACCAAACTCAGTTCCTGCCAAGGCGAGGCCTCAGTGCTTTCACTTGGATCATTAGTTTAAAAATAGCTTAAACTTCTATGGGTGTATCCACCCACTGAACACAAAGTGAACAATAAAAGTTAATAAGACACAGCTAATTAACATGTACACCATGAGGGCCAAATAAGCTTGATCCTTACAAAACAGGTTTTGCTAATTCCGTCATACTGAGTTCATGTTTCACCAAGACAGAGGCTTAGCTAGGGAGCTTCAGGACCACCCAGTCATTCGGGATAGAACTCAAACTTTGCAGGGCTTTTCTACAGCCCTCTCTTTAAGCCATGCCACACATTGCAGGTGCCAGAGTGCAGTGGTTGTAGGGCAGATGCCTTGTCCCTCACCCGAGGTGTACTGGAAGGGCTGTGCTGTCGCAGCCCCCCCTCTCACTGATGGGGTCTGGTAGTGAGCTTGTGCTGCCAAGCATTCCAGGATCTGGCTCCTCACCAGGTATTCCTACAGAGATGCAGCCAAATACAGAACAACAAACTGATTACACAGCAGCCAGGTGCAACAGGTGTTGTGAGTCATTGATAATCACCCAAAGATACCCCTGCCAGCTGGTCCAGGGAGTTTTCTCAGGTAATACGCGCCTCTGCAGTCTCTTGGGGTCCGGGAGGTGCTCTCTGCTCTTGCCTCAATGTTTCATGTAGGCTGTGGGCTGCTTGTTGATATACAATCCTTTTGGATGTAGCCAGTTTCTTTCCGTGTTCCTAAAAGGGGATTTGGACACTGAAACCTTGGATTGGTACTTGAGGCAGCGCTTTGGGTCATCCACTGAGCAGCACACGCAGTGCCCTTTGCTATTGCCATCCATGGCATTGCTTCTACACTCCCATTCATTCAGCATCCCAGGTGATCCAAGTATCCTTAGCCCATGTTAGGTCTTAGCTAATCTAGTATTTCCACCTCCCTGTCTGTTCATTCACTAATATTCCTTTCCTGCATGTAACTTTGTATACATCCTCCCCTGCACGGTTTAACTTTTCTGCTCAGTCAGCTGCCCTGGGGGGCATTCCCACTCCACCCAGCTCCATTCCTAGGTCTCACCTCTGCCACATGCTCTGCCAGAACAGCCATTAGAAGAAGGAGGGATGGCATTAAGTATGCTGGCACACAAAGGGAATGCATGCTCCACTGTGGCCACGTGTGCAGCAGTGTCACATCACTTTAAGCTAGAGATTCAGGTGGTTTGGTGTGAATGGGGTATGATCCACTAGCAGTAACTCACCATCCTAATGCCAATTCCTAACAAGGACACTTAGAAACTTGGCTAGGGGACCTCAACAACAGCTCTTTAAAGGCATTTGCCTTAGGGCAGGTTGTATCAGTGGACTCTGTCACGGAGCAGTAATTGCAATGGGATGATCTGAGCTGCTGGGTAAACACAAGTCCCCACAGGTTTTGCTCTAATAGACATAACGCATGTAAGCTGATATGTTGGGTTTGCATCCACCTCTGTCTCCCTTTTCTCCAATACAAACAGAATTTGAACAACAACATTCCAGTTCAAGACACTCATGATTGTTGTCTCTATTTCCACATCTTTGGGTTTTTCCATACTCCCAGTGGGTTGTAGAATGGCCTGGAATCATAAATCTTTATTTTCCTCCTGATAGAGGCTGGGCACAACTAGATTCCTCCCACCAATAAAATCCTACTTTCTGGCACACCCCGAGTGCCTTACTACTGACTGAATTTGACATTTCCTATGAATAGGTATCCACTGGCAAGATTTTGGATCTGTTCATCCAGCACTCTCATACATTCAAGAAACTGGTGAATAACTTCTGGGTTTTGCCCCCAGTGCTAGGATGCAAGACTTAGAAACAAGCCATATTTGAAAACCAGCTTTAGGGTGTTCGTGCAGGACACATTTCACATGACGCATAAGGTACCCTCCTTCTCTGCCTTGGTACCCAGGCCGATCCTAATACAAATGCCAGTCCCCTCTTAGCAAGAGGTCTGTTTGGGAATTTTTACCACTGTGGCTTGCTAATCATGTTAACCCCACACCCACTGGCAGATTCAGCTGAACTGATTTGCAAAGAGCCACACAAAACACAGAGAAAATTCTTGTAAACCAAAAAACTCCTCTACCAGGATGCTGTCAGACCAACCTATGGATGAGCTGGCGCTGCCCCTTTCCAGCAGCACTGTTCTGTCCATGGATCACACCATGGCAAAGATGAGGTGCTGCTGGGCACAGCTCAGCCCCACTTTTCCCATTTATATGGCAGCCCATCCTTTTTCAGCCAGGGCCATGCCATGAGACTCCCGTACAGGAGGGGCTCCAGCAAACAGCAGTTTTTACTGCATTACCTAACAAAATAGAGTGGTACAACAGCTTTTACCCATGAAGCAACGACGTGAGCCATTCATCTGGGAAGAATTACTAGAGCCTCTAGAGACAGAAACAATATTTAGACAGTGAGGAACCTTTTAAAAGAATTATCTCCAGCTTCTACTGAAGCATGAGCAACATCAGGTAATCAGCCTGTTGCAGGCAACACTCTAGCCTGCTGTTGCTCATCCTTAGTTTTATCTTTTTATTCTTCTGTGGCCATGAGGCCTTAAATTGAGGCCCACTGGTTTAAACACCATTTCACTTGCAGCTACAGTAAAAAAAAAAAAAAAAAAAAAAGAAGACATTGAGTTACAGCTTCTTTTCTACTGTTCTGTAAGGTCTTGCTTGTGAAAGATAAAATACACTTATTTTATCAGTCCATAATACCACATTCTAACAGCGTAAGAAAGTTCCTCGCCACAGAAAATGTTCCTGTATAGACATATTAAGATAATAAAAGCAGAATGTTTCCCTAATGATATCCATTGCTGAAAAACATTCACTTCTTTTGGCACTGATAAAGAACAAATTCAGCTTTCCTCTAGTTTTTCTTTTGCAGCACAATCTGTTGAGGATTGTCACAGACATTCTAGACCAAGTCTTTCAGCCACTACTCATTGTATTAATATTCCCCATATTTTTTACAGCTTCTATTTTCATTAAATCAGAGTGGGCTACTCATGCCCTGCAAGCCTGACATACTTTCATCATAGCTGGATCTGGTCTGTTATTGTTGCTTAACTCTCTTCCAACTGCTTCTGTGATTTTCCTCTCTGCATTCTTATCCTAGCCAAATGCAAGCCAGGCTTATCAGGGTGGAGCTCAGTTGCTTGCTTCAGGAATGCTTCAGAGCTACTTGAATACGGCCAGAAAATCAGTACAGGAGACTTTCAGTGCTAAAAGGTGCAGCATTAACAATCAAGACCTGGCATTTGAAACGTTGCTGCGGCTTCATCAGGCAGGCAGTCTGCCAGCTGAAATGAGAAGAGCTTTTCCTGTACAACCCCAGCCTGAGGTGGTGAGATCCCCTGTAAGACACAAGGATGTTACTGGGTATCTCTTGGCTTTTACGTCTGTGGCCTGTTCCTCACCTTCACATGGTGACAGTGAGGGATGCTTCACATCTCTGCTACAAGTGAGTGACTCTCCCACCTGAAAAACTGACACTTCAGAGAGTTTCTCCTTCTCTTTCGGAAAAATAAAAAGTTACAATGCAGTTTCCTCAGCAACCTGCATTTCTGCGTAGCAGGGCTCAGCACAGGCCCTGAACTTTTTCTGTTATTACTGAAAGCATGCACAAATAAAAATACTATCATTTAAAATAGTCCTCTCTCAAAAACCCATCTGCTGTTAGTTAAGTGATTAGTAAGGCAGAGAAACTACTGAATGCAGACACACCTGCTAAAGGTGTCCAAGTTACTCACTAAAGCTTCAAAGTGCCCAGCCACCGCTGGCAACAACATGGCTCTTTCACAGACCAGCCCAGACCTGTGAATGATCTTTGAACCTTTACTGCTTGGACCCTTCTTAACCTGCTGCCGCCTATCTCAGTGCCAGCTACCTGAGTCCAAGAGCTCTGCAGGGCTTTGCCAGAGCCAGCCCCAGGGGTCACCAGGAGCCCACACCACCAGTTACCTGCAGTCTTTCATTCAGTTCTGATAAACTGCCCGGTTCTTGTGCTTTGCCCACAGACACCACAGACATTTTTGTCAGTGCTCTACACCATGTCCAGGGCCTGGTTTGGCCCCAGGAACAGAGCTGCAGCTGCCTTTCTTGCTGATTTTAGCTGCTGTGTTCCCAAACAGTGGGATGCTGAGAGCTCTTTCTGCACTTGTTCTCCCCTCCTACACACACAAAGGGTGCCTAAAACTTACACAAGTGGTTACAACAAAGCAAAGAAGGGCACAGGCAGTGAGACAAACTTCGCTTACTCTGAAGATAAGGCAGCAAATTGTAACTGCACGGCACTGTAAGAAGTCCCTCCCGGTAAGTCAATACATTGAAACTCAGATAATGCAAGTAAGGGTTTTAAAGTTACGTTACCTTAAAGATAACGAAATTGCAGCTGTTACATCTCCCAAGACTTCTACACAAACTCAGAAAATATTTGATTTGATCAAAATATGTTCCTTTTTTTTTTCTCCAGACACAAGAATTTGATCAGAGCACAAATCTTGGTGAAAATGTATTTTTACTGACTTCACATGACATGATTCAATTACATCACATTATAATGCACCTAATGCTGCCTTAAAACAGTAAGAGAGGTGACCGGGAGAAGCAGCAGCTGCTTGCTTGGTATTTGTTGATAAATAATAGATCCTTCTCCCCACAGATGGGGCCCAGGTCTGGTTCCAACCTTTGCAGTCAGAGTCTGACTTTGTCTCCCACATCTCCAGCAGTTTGCAAGTTATATACTTGCAAATATAACTTGTCTTTACTAGAAACTGGAGTTGGGGACTGTTATCTTCCCACTGTTAGAAACTAGCTCTGAACTGGAACACAAGGGCTGAAAAGAGAATTCCTAAGCAGCAAGAACGGAAGATGCTGAACATTTCCAGACAACAAAACAGTAATTGCAGGTTTTTTCACAATATTGGCTTCATTCATAAACACATCTCATTATCACCAAGATTTATGTAGCTGTCTCAAATAACTGAGAAAATTATACAGTCACATACTTACTATTACAAGCTTGTCTAAGATACTCACTAATCTGCTCAAGGTGAGGTGATAACTCACCTCTTATTTCCAGATTTTTTGTTGCATTTCCTGAGAAGCTGAAGACTGGATGCAGATTCATAAATATGCACAGAATTATAATGGCTGAGCTTTGGTGAACAGCTCAAGACATTTTGAATTGGAGAAAAAGAGATTATTTTCTCACAGAAACTCAAAATAAAAATTAATGTTTCTCGCTGAAAAACAATCCTGTTTCTATGTAAGTCTTTTTTTTTTCCCCCACTAATAATGTCAAGGAACTAGACTTAAAAATTAAAAAAAAAAAAAAAAAAAAAAAAACAAAAAAAAAAACAAAAAAAAAAAAAAACTTAAATGAT
>VWZT01012186.1:825835-900684 GCA_013397055.1 Pachycephala philippinensis
AAAAAAAACCAACAAAAAAACCCAAACAAAACATACTTTAAGTATGCAAGAAAATGTATTTACATAAAGTGCTTCTCAAAGATCTCAGGGATGGTGACATTTGAGTGACCACTGAAGAATGTTTCAAAGCCATTTCAAGACTGGGGCAAGCACTGGATCACATACAGCTGTTTCCAAGAAAATTAATGGCAGGAATTTGGATTAAAACAATTTGAGCAGTAATTTATTTACTATAGCTTGCAATAAATGAATAATTATGTTTTGCAAAGCTCAACAACTGTAAAGAGTTTGGACACATACAGGGCTGAAAAATGAGGTGTATTGGAGTGTACCACATGCACGAAGGAGAGGTGGTAACAAGGCGTTTGCAACCCATGGGAAATGTCACACACCCCTTTGTCTTCTCTGCCTGGCAAGATCCCAAGCACATCATTCCGCGTGCCTACTGGCCCCAGGACGCGTTGGTGGTTTGTTTTCCCCATTACATCTGTTCCTAAGGCCAGCCTCACATGGGGCTTTCAAATGACAGAACACAACTGGCTGTACTGGTGATGAAGATCCAGCTCCATTGCTGGTAATATTCAGTGTGCCCGGGTGGCTGAGAAGGCCGATGCCATCCTGGCCTGTATCAGCAATGGTGTGGCCAGCGGGACCAGGGCAGGGATTGCGCCTCTGTACTCAGCACTGATTAGGCCGCGCATCAAGTGCTGTGTCCAGTTCTGGGCCCCTCACTACAACAAAGACATTGAAGGGCTTGGAATGTGTCCAGAGAAGGGCAATGGAACTGGTGAAGTGTTTGGAACGCAAGTCCTATGAGGAGCAGCTGAGGGAGCTGGGGGTGTTTAGCCTGGAGAAAAGGAGGATTAGGGGAGACCTTGTCTACAACTCCTCAAAGGAGGTTGTAGCCAGGTCGGGGTCAGCATCTTCTCCTAGGTAACCAGTGACAGGACAAGACGACATAGTCGTAAATTGCACCAGGGGAGGTTTAGGTTGGACACTAGGAGAAGTTTCTTCCCATAAATGGTGATTAGATACTGGAATGGGCCTCCCAGGGAGGTGATGGAGTCACCATCCCTAGAGACCTTTAAGGAGAGACTGGACGCGGCACTGAGGAGGCACTGAGCGCCACTGGTGCACCTGACATGGGGGTGTTCGGTCATAGGTTGGACTCGATGATCTTGGAGGTCTTTTCCACCCTGAGGGATTCTCCGATTACCGCCAGCACGTCTCTACACCTCACTGCTCCCTCCCTGCCCGGGGCAGGACGCGCCCAGGACCGGGCAGTGGCGCAGAGCGGGCGGGAGGAGGACCTGGCGCCGTCCCTCGCTCGGAGGCGCCGCGGGCGGGGTGCCCTGAAGGGAGGGGCGGGGCCGCCACCTCCCCCCCCGCCCNNNCGCCGCCATTTTGGCTGGGCCGCGTCGCTTCCGCCGCTGGAAGTAAACACAGAGCGAGGCAGGGAAGGAGGGACGCGGCGACGCGGGCGGGACGGGACGGACCGGACGGCCGGGCGGAGCAGGCGGCGCTGGGGTCGACTTTGGCGGAGAGAGCTGATGTGGCCGGAGCGGAGGCGCCAGCGCGGCCCGAGCCCCGGTTAATGCGAAGCGCAGCAGGGAGCCGCCAGGTGATGGGGCGGGAAGGGGGCGGGCGGCGGCGCAGCGGAACCGTCCGCAGGGTCCCAGGCCCCAGGAGCAGGGTCCGAGCAGCGGGGGCGGCGGAGCTTGGAGCCTGTGGGGCTGTCGGAGCCCCGCGCCCCCGGCCGGGGTTGGGCCGGAAGGAGCCGATCCTGAGGGGAACCTTCTCCGGGAGTAGTGGGCGATCCTTAAATCCTAGTCCGTCGTGTTTGGGGCTCGCTGCCTCGCAGCCCTCCCGTGATAGCGGTAATAAATGGTGAAATCCTCGCTGTGTCCAGCCGAACAGGTTGTTTGCGGCAGGGAGGGGTTGGGTTCGTGTCCGGGTCGCCCCCTCTTTCAGCCTGTGCTCCCCTTTATAGCATTCCTGGTGTTCCTAGAACAGCCTTTGTGCGTGGGTGAGGCACAGCGAGCTCGGCTGGGGAGGTTCCTGGGCAAGCCTTATCAGTAGGGTGCAAACAGCTCTGCACGGTGGTTTGTTTTGTTTGGTTTTGGCTGTGGGGGTTTTTTTTGTTTGTTTGTTTGTTTTTTAAACTGCCGTTGTGTTCTGGCTGCACCTTACTCGGCAATAAAAACAATGTTAAGCACGTGCTTTGCTCCTCCTCCTCCTCCTCGGTGACTGAACTGTGTGATTAGGGTTGGACATGACTATTGCAAACAAGATAGCGTGGGTTGCGCCCAGGTGCGGAGTTCAGAAACAAGTCGTTATAATAGGTGGAGAAATTTACTTGGAAAATCTTAAGGAGTCAGGCACCCGGCTTTCAGCCATCTCTCTGCATCGGTAGAGTTGGGTGGTTTTGTTGGTTTGGGGGTTTTTTTGGTTTTTTTTGTCTTTCTGCCAAGATCTTAGCTTCTAAAGCAAAGTTGATCGTAGCAGCAGTTTGAAAAACAGTGATACGTGTGTGTCCTGAGTATGCCAGAGAGAGTTAAAAGTGAGATTGATGCTTCATGCGTTACTAAGAAGTGATAAGCAGTCATCCCTTGAAAAATAGGTTTTACTCATACAGTAATTTGCTAGCATGGAATTTTGCATCCATGTTTTCCTTGTTGAAAAGTTGGTCTTGGATTTCAAATGGTCAGATCTTCAAATTACTGGATACGTAAAGCAAACTGAACTGAATGAATTCTTAATTGCATTTACCTGTTCTTATGTTAAATATGCAGAAAGGTTTACTCTCTTAAGTGGCCTTACTTTTTAAAATAAATACCTTTTCAGATGGCCCTGCAAACTTTTGCAGGCAAATAAGCATTCTTTAAATTTTGTATTTGTTTTATTGTTAGGCATGTGAAGAGGTTGAAAGCAGCTACATTTTGAAAAAAGTATTCTGATACTTTAACTTCTGAAACAAGACGCCAAAAATTAGATTAACAAATTGGTTAAAAATTAGATGACAAAACAGTCATGCAATTCTTAAAATCGTATTTTTTAGTCTTGAGCTTAGGCACTTTTTTCCTGTTTGGAAAAAGTTTGCCAAGGAAATATTTTTGGAAGGGTATACTTAATGTCTTTTTAATTACAAGAGCATCCAAGATGTCGGTAACAAAAAAAGTTGTCAGGAAATGGTATTCTTTTCCCCATCCCATAGTCATGGCATTTAGAATATGTAACATCTTATTCTTCTTGGAAGAAGAAATCATCATCAGTATACCTCTAGTGATGGCTGTGTTGTCTCTTTTTTTTAAATTGTCTGTTTATAAAAATGTGGGACAGTATCCCACAACTCCCAGGAGTGGGTTTTGGTCTGTAACCAGCACATATTAGCTATTTAGTGCTCATCCCAGTTAGCTCCGAGGTGCCCATGGGGAGCTGTTGATAACCCGGTCCACTCCTATAGGCACATCCCTGAGGCCTTTTTTCCAGAAGAAAAAATTAATACAGTTTTATCAGTGGCAGCTCTCTCCTGCTCTTCTCTGAAAGGGAGACAAAAAAGAGGGAAATAGACCCCAAACCCTACCTTAATGCAGTGATAAAAGTAGCCTACCTAACTGGAACATTTATGCACGTTTACTGCCTTGTTAGCAGAAGATGAGACAGGATCTCTGTAAAGGAAGATTGGGGGAGACAGGTCTAACAGTACCCTGTGTAGCCTTTTACCGATGGCTTTGGAAGGACTTAGACATCAAACAGGGAAGCCTGAATTTGGCAAGTTAATAGCTTGCCTGTGATGAATGCTCGTTGTAACCTAGTTGTTTGGAATACCTGTTTAGCTTAAAGTTTAAACTAATGTTGCATTTCAGAGTAGCTCATTGTAAATATTGTTGTTATACTATGCTGAGTTATTATCTCAAACAGAAACACGACAGGCTTGCAGTGGATTTGCCAATTAATTCTTGATTAATTTTAAGTTGGATCCATTTTCATGGTTGCAAAATCCAGTTCCTTTATATTTTTGTTAATTGCAGATGGTTCTGAGTCACTATTCAGTTTTCTTGCTCTTCTTCACTGGTGAAGTGGCTCAGCAGCAGAATTCTGTCTCTGGCAGAAAGATTGTTCCAGCACAGGAATTGTGTTTTACATAGTTCCATAGTCGGGACTGAATCACGGAAAATAGTTCTCAGTTAGCAAGTAGAGATTTTTGCCCAGTACTGTTTTCATCCTCTGCTTGCCTCCAAGTGCTAGCAGGAGTAAAAATAGGAATTGAAGAAAGTCAAGAGACCAGTTTTGTTCATCAGTCTTTCGTGACTGTATGTTCAGGTTTGTCTGCATCATCTTACGAGTGGCTTTAGTCCTTAAGTGATAGCTTGCTTCTGTCATGTGAGTAGCTAGGATTAAAGTCTTTTAAAGACAGGTAGGGAGGTGCTGGCTTTGAGAAAATAATCTATGATGCATTGGATTATGAACAGTATAATTTTTAACTTGCATTTTGTTTTAAGAAGTACTTCCAAACTTAGTTGCAGTACATAGCAGGGAAACTTAATTTTCCAGATCCCAGAAGGACTGGGCATATGATCATCTTAGATGTATAATTGTACTTGAATGTTAAACCAGGATGATTTCGCTGTGTATGGAGTCCTTGTTTATCTTCTAGAAGTCAGCGAGGCTGGAGGTGCTTTATGTTTCAGGCTCACCTCACCTCCGGATTCTCTCAGCTCTTTAGAGGCTAGAATTGAGCACATTGTAGTTCAGTGTGAGGTAGCACAGCCCTTTAGGACATGATGTGCATCACTCTGGGGCTTTTAAAAATCAGTGATCAGATGCCAAGTTCAGTTGTAAGATGACATGTGCAAAAGAACACGTTTGGATCAAAGCTCAGTGAGCCCTAGATTTATTTCAGATATGTGTAGTGGTGAGGGTTTTCTTCTCTCTAATAATGTAATATAAGGTAGAATTTAAGTGACATCATTATGGAAAAAGTATGTGCTACAACTTTTTTGCCTCAGGCTTGCTGAATTTAATACAATTCTGAAGAAAGTTTTCTGGCCCTTCCGCAAATTTTTTTTGTGGGTCGAAACTTCCAGACTGTTACTGGAAGTCTTCTGTAATCCCTAGTTACTAGTTAGTTGGAAAAATGAAAGCACACCAATGGACTTGATGAAATATATTTTCAAGGATACTGATTTAAAACAGATGCCTATTAAAGTAATGTATTTTAAATATATAAATTAAGAAAATATTCTTCCTCTGTGAGAAAAAATTATTTGATCTGATAGAACATCTGCAATATGCAGTGCCTGCAAGCATGCATACAGTCATTATTTACTTCCTTGCCTGATTTTTATCTTCAAAGTTTCAAGTGTTGTTCCTAATAAATAGGACTGGGGCAGCAATATTTATGTCAGTGTTCAAAAAATTGTTTAGTAGATTATCCTTCCATTAGTAGAACAGTAGAGTGATAATCAACAATGCAGTAAAACAAATTAGGTTCAAAGTGTTCTCAAACACACAAATGAAACACTAAAAGGAGAGTGACTGTTATAAATGGGTTGGCACTGTTAATGATTAAAGAAGTAATATTAAAGATAGAAAGTTTATTAAAGTTTAGATGATAATGTTATTTCTGTACTGCCACTTTGGTTTGTTATTTGGGTATTTTTCCTTTATATATGGCAGGAAAAAAAAACTGCCAAGGTGTTGTTGCAGAAAATATCCTTTTTGACCTCCACACTTTTCTATTAATATTGTTCTCAGCTCTGTTATGTTTACAAAATAAATAGGTTTTTTTTTTTTTTATTACTTCTGTAGAATGAAACGAGGAAGGAAAACTAATGAGGCCAATAGTAGTTCATCTGAAGACACAACTGAGAAGGAATCCAAGAGACACAAGGCTGTAGAGAAGAAAACCATAGTTGTGCAGAGTCCTGACTGGGCAAACCTGCTCCAAGACATTATCCTGCAGGTGTTCCAGTACTTGCCACTTCTGGATCGTGCTCATGCATCCCAGGTCTGCAGGAGCTGGAACCAAGTGTTTCATATGCCTGATCTCTGGAGGTGCTTTGAGTTTGAACTGAATCAACCAGCCACATCCAACCTGAGGACTACACATCCCGAACTAATCAAGCAAATAATAAAGAGGCATTCCAATCACCTGCAGTATGTTAGCTTCAAGGTAGTGTGTTTTATAGGCTTTTTAAAAGTAACTTTTATTCTAAAAGGAACAGGGCAGCTGTCGGTGTGTAAGTGGCCTTGTTTTCAGGCTTAGTATACTGAAGAAATGGATTTTCTAAATGGACATGTAGACCTGGAGGTTACCTCCCAATTAATTTGTTTGGGTGTATTTTCAGGACCAAAACTTGGACTAACAGTCCTGAACATACCTTTCCATTGCCTTATTTCTGTTAGATGGGAATTTTTTTTTTTGGTTCGTGGTTTGTTTGGGTTTTTTTATTTGTTTTTGTGGGTCCTTTTTTGGTTTTTTGTGGGGGGCGGGGGTTGGCTGGTTTTGCCATTTTGGATTTTTTGATTTTTTTTGTATCAGTTTAGCTGCTTAAAATTCTGCTTCATGAAGTGGACAGAAATAGTTCTGATAACGACTGCATGTGTGGGTTCCTGCCTCAGAATTAAGTTCAGTCAGGATACATAAGTTGAGCATTTCCCCATTTCACATCCTCTAGGGACTTGGCTCCAATATTCATGGTTAGAAAACATCTAATGCATCGAGAGTGATTTCAGTACTACTAGTCAGCAACTAGCAGTTTTAATATTATTTGTATGGGATTGTCTGTACTTAGCACAACTGTGTTTCAGGGGACTGAAAAAGTAGGTGGGATTTGCATAGGATGGTGCATGTACTGATTGTGCCTGGCTGAGAAATACCGTGTGATGAGAATTGCTTCTGTTAACACTGTGGAGTAATTTTCAGCAGATGAAAACCTTTAATGTGGGCTTACATGTCAGTGTGTTTTTTGGAAGGATGCTGTGAATCTCATGGCTGCATATGCATCAGCTATGTGAGAAATTTGGAAAGGAAATTACTTCTCCAGCAAGTTCAGCATACTTGTTTCTGAGTTCAGGCAGTTCTAATGCTGAAATCATCAGCATGTGAGTAGCTGAGTCACCTCTGCCTGCTTGCTTGCAATACCAGATACAAACTGTTATCACAGGGCTTGCAGGGCTTTTATCAGCATCCAAATAAAGAAAACTTAGGGCTGTAGTGGAGTGACCTCCCAGGATCTTATCTCCTGTTTATGTTGCTGTACACTAAGTGATTTTGAAGAATTTCAGGTGCCCTTTTCTCATAGAGTGATCCATCATTTCTTTAATGTGTCACTTCAGTTGTTCTTCAGTGCTGCAGAATACACAAGGAAGTGGGTGTAACACTCGCCGTTCCTCTGTAAAGGCTGAAAACGTGAGGGGTGTTTTCTGTACGCAAAGAAAGATGAGATTGTTGAAAATCAAGGTTTTTCAGCTTGTGTTTGAGCAGAAAATGAACATTCATTGGACTTAATCTATTGCTGCCACGGTGGTGTGGCTTGTGGTGGAGTTAAATTTGATCCTGTGATCAAGCTTTATAGTGCTCTGTAGGCTTGCAAAGCTGTCATGGCTGCTGTACATAACGGGTTATTCAGAAAGCACATCCGAGTGTCAGGGAGATGTCCAGTCCACTGGAGATGCACTAGGTGGTTTGGTTGGGTAGCAAGCTCACTAATGAAGGTTTTGGGGTTTGTGTGGGTTGCTTTGGTTTTTTTAGAGTATCCAGTGTATATTTGTTGTGGTTTTAACAGTGAAGGGCCAGTCATACAGCCTCATATGATAATGCACTTAACTCTCCAGCAGCTCAATTTTATAAACTGAGCTACTGGAAAGAGAAGCGGCTTTTGCACATAGTAAAGGATTTATAGAATTACTGCATTTTGGTAAGGAGGAATGTAAAGAGGAATTGGAACAGGCTCTGGACCCTCCAGTTGCTTATTATTTGATGTGGAATGAGTATCTTGGAACAAACTCTTCAGCTGACCTCTCACCATGCAGTATTTTCCCGAAGTGTTTAGAAGAGTAGTAAATTTACAGCAAATTGTCTTGGATTTTTGGTGCATACTTTTTGGGGGAATAAAGAAAAATATTGATGGATTCACAATGAGATGTTTCATCGTGGGGGTTTTTTTGATATCACATTTCAGAAGATAAAGTAGAAAAAAAAAGTTAAAAGTGTATTTGCAGTGCTTTCTGAACATGAAATTCATTTTGTTTTAAGGTGGACAGTAGCAAGGAATCTGCAGAAGCAGCTTGTGATATTTTATCACAGCTTGTGAATTGCTCTCTGAAAACACTTGGGCTAATTTCAACTGCCCGGCCAAGCTTCATGGATTTACCAAAGGTATTTTATTATGTATATTTTCTGTTGCAAAGCATTGCAATATTTCATACAGTACTTCTATAACTTGATGAAAAGTTCTATTGTAGGAATATAAGTCTTTGGTAAAGAGAAGTTTCTTAGTGGTCTGGTCTCTAATATAGGGAGGAACTGATACGTACTGTGAGGGATATCTAAAGTTCCATTCAGTCTCTGAATCATGTGAGAACGTAGGCCTGGCTTTGTTCTTTCAAGTCCTCCTGTCTGTTGACCTCAATGTAGTGCTGAGCAGCATGTTGCAAGTTAAGAGGCTAGACAGTTCAGTTCTGTGTTTTGGGGTTTGTTTAGGAGACAATTATAATCAAATGAGCGGTAGAGTTTTATCCATGTGGACTTGCCACAGGGCTTACAAAATCAAGCTCTCTTCAGAAAGAAATAGGATCATGATTCGCAGGGCTTCATGTCATGCGAAGCGCACTGTATTTCTGAAATTTTTAGTCAAGATTTTTGCCTTGAATATTTACCAAAAATCAGATCTTGTTAGAAGGCATTTAATCTGGAAGACAGCAAATCTCTTACATGTGCTTCTGAAGAACCATTCCTGCTGGTGAGGTGGAAGCGTACTATTGCTAAGGAACAGGGGAGTGATTGTGAAGGGCCAGATACAAAGAGGCTATTAGCTAGATCTCAGTGATGTCATTGCTATTAGCTAGATCTCAGTGATGTCATTGCTGGTGATGGCAGTGAGGACAAGGAAGAACTAGAGACAGCCTTGGGAAAGGAAGGAGGCTACAGGTAAGGTTAGCTACAGAAGGATTATCAGTTATTATCCTTGGCAGTGGTTACTGCCACATCATGTAGCTCTCTTGAATGTGTATTTTTAATCCATAATTTTCAGAGGCTTTTCAGATATTTAACTAGTTTTGCTATGATTTTTTTGTCTGAATGCTGCTTTAGCTCTCTTAGTTTTCGCTGGAGGGGCATATTAGGGTCCTGTTCAGCTTGCTGAGTAATTACTTGTAATTGTTCGTGCTATGTTCTTATTCAGCTTCAAGGCCTGTAAATCACAGGCGTCCTTTTTCTGTTCTTAATAAGTCCACATTTGGCCTTTAAAAAAATAGATTCAAAATAAGCCAAAATTAGCTCTAAGGATAATTTGCCTTGTGGTGTTTACAACTTCAATAGTTTTGTCACTGGCATAAAGGACAACTAGTAAAACTAAAGAATTGAATTTGGCCATGACTAAATTCTTATGGGAAGCTGTCAGTGACAGGTCCATTAGATGAGAAGCAGACAAAGATGAATTAATTTGGAAAATGGTTAATACTTTGCTGTGGTTTTGGATTTTTTTGGGGGGAGTTGTGGGGTTTTTTATTTTTATCAGACCGTATAGGAAGTCTGAACTACTTGGCATTGTCTTCATCAGTGCTCTTCTATTCTCAAGTGACCTGACGTGGTAAATATCTGTAACTCATATTTAGCATTGTGTTGTCTGTCTTTTCACTGAGTACATTCTGCATGAGTAGAATATTTTAAACAGTCATACTGCAGGCTACAGATGTGGCAATACTGAGAAGACCAGCTTTTACATGTTGGGATATTGCCTGTTTCCCATTAGCTCTTCAAACTAGAAGTTTCAAGTTACCTTTTTTTAGAAGTGTGGTTAACTTTCTCTGCCTTTCTATTTAACAGCCTTCTTTTTCTAAATACAGAGAATAAAAACACAGTACTAACACTCTCATAATACAGAGTTGAAATAATACTAAAGCATCTTTTCTTTTGTACATAACATATATAAGCAGCATATTGTCAGGATAGTTGGAGTGGTCCCTAAAGCCAAAGTGTGTAAAGATTCTGAGTTGAACTTCCTGTTGCCATTTGCATGAACTGACTTTGAAAGTTTGTGTTAACATGAAAGCAGTAAGTCCTATTCTAAATCTAATTTTGTGGGAGTTTTATAAAAAAACACATAACTACCTAAGAATGAACAAATACTGTTGCCAGACTTTCTCTCATATAACTGTATTCAGGATATGTGCCTGTGGCTCAGAATGAAACAGGCTTGAAATCCAAGTAGCAGGTCACTTTTTTTACAATACTTAATGTAGCGCTTGGAGAAAATACTTTTTTAAAGTCTTTTATTTGGTCAGTCTTGTAAGAAATCGTGAAGATGAACTAATTATTCACTTAATACCACCAGTGGTTTCTACAATCACTGCTGTATCTGCTCCTTAGTCTTTGTTTCTTGAGTTCAGGTTCTCTGGGCTCTGTTTTTACTGATTAGTTTCAGTGGTTATGTAAAAATGCTGAGCACTTGTCCTACCTTATCTATGCTGCTTATTCAGTAATAATTGATTTCCTGCTCCTTGGCTCTGTTTCGACCACTCCAGTTAGCTTTCCAAGAAATCCGTCCAATCCCTAAACACTCTTGTGTGGGTGGTAGGCTGGCAGTACAGTCATTTGGCTTTGGATACAAACACTCCTGACTATGTTTGCATCTCACCAATGCAGCACAACTTGCCATGCAGGAATTCCTCTTCTAGAAGATGCTTCTTTTAGAGCGTGACTTTCCTCATCTGTTCAAAGAACAGAAAAAAAAATCCTCAAAATTAGGGCTTCTAGGCTTTCCCTTTGCTTGTGGTCTTTCTGTAGATTTAAATTTGTGCAGTGGATTGTCCAGGGTCTTGATTAACATCTAATGTTACACATTCTGGTTTGCCCAGTTCATAAACAGATAGCAAAAAATTATTACACTTCCTCTACTAAAAAATGTCAGTTTTACTATTATTTTTAAATTATGCAATATCAAAAGAATGCTTTTTCAACAAATGTGGTCAAGAAGTAAAAACCAGGACTGCTGTGTACAGTGTAAGACCATTGAGATTTTTACTTCAGATACTACTCTTTCATTTAAACTTCCTTTTATTTTTTCAGTCTCACTTTATTTCTGCACTGACAGTGGTGTTTGTGAACTCCAAATCCCTCTCTTCACTTAAGATTGATGACACACCAGTGGATGATCCATCTCTCAAGGTTCTGGTGGCTAACAACAGCGACACGCTCAAACTGTTGAAAATGAGCAGTTGTCCTCATGTTTCTCCAGCTGGTAAGCTACTGTGGTTTTGGGGTTAGCTCCTTTGGGACTTTTTGGTTGCTTGGTTGATTTGGATTTTTTAATGCATGCATTACATTGTGTCTGTAACACGAATGAAGCCAGCTCTCATATCAGAAATCACTCAAGATTGTTGAAGTTCACAGAATTAACATTTGTGGTAGACATATGCAATGCACAGCAAGTTTAAGATTTATTCACAGCCCATCAGCTTAACACGTACAATTCCTCTTCCATTTCTCAGTGAAAAACTGTAAATGAAATGCTGGCAACTTAGTATGATTCCTCTTCTGAGGATGAGTAGAAACTATGGAAACCATAACACCATAACTTTCTTCATGGAAATATATTGCAGCTGTAAATGCTAGGTTTATTATCTTGTCAAATTCACCAGCAGCATTCCTAGAAGGGGAAAGGAGTATTGTTGCAGTGGGCGTGTTATTGTAGTGATAACAAACAAAACAAACTTAATACCTTTTGCAAGTGTAGGTCTCAGACAAAACTTTGTGTTTGGTTTTGTATAAAGAAGTCCTGAAAATGCAGGACTGATGTTTTGCAGCAGCCTGGTCCAGCAAAGTGTTCATGGAATTAACTGGAATGCCTCCTCCAAAACTTTCTAGTCATAGATGGGTTTTGTTTAAATTGGCTTGAGGGACTGGCTTTTCCAACTTAAAATTGTTTTTTGAGAATCCTTGTGTCTGAGAAGTACAAGAGCTGTAATGTGTCTGTCAAGAGGAAAAGGCTTCAGCAGTAATTTGTAGCCTAGGCAGAGAGAGTAATTTCCTTGGACTTGGATTGAAGAGTAACCTGTCAGCTCTAGCAGACTTTGCTGGTTTGTGGATAATCCTTGCTAAAAGCTTTATTGGGACATCATACATGTGATAATTTGAGAGGAGACATGGGTGTGTTCTGATTGCTGTATCTTGCATGGTTTTAAATTGAAGGAACAATGGGTAAGAAATGGTTGTGCCTGTTAGAGGAGCACAACTACTATTGTCCTTCATGGAGTGGAGATTAATAGTTTGGGGTAAGGTGTATTAGTAACAAAACCAAGGAGTGCTAAGCAAACAGTGGGAGAGTTTAATTGCTTAATTCAGGTGTGGGTGTGCCTTGAGATGGAGAAGAAAAAGTGGATGCGCTGGGTTTGCATGGCAGGGTTTTGTGGGGCAGTGAGGGGGCTACAGGAGTGGGTTCTGTGAAAACTGACAGAAGCTTCCCCGTGTCCAACAAAGCCAAGGCCAAGTCCATCAGTGGCAATGGTAGTGCCTCCAGGATAACCTATTTAAGAAGGGGGGAAAGGTACTGCAGGAGAGCAATTGCAGGTGGGGATAGGAGTGAGAATACATGAGAGAAACAACTCTGCAGACACCAAGGTCAGTGAAGAAGGAGGGGCAGGAGCTGATCCAGGTGCTGGAACTGAAGATTCCCCTGCAGCCCCTGGTGCAGACCACAGTGATGCAGCTGTGCCCCTGGAGCCTATGGAGGGCCACGGTGGGGCAGAGATCCACCTGCAGCCCATGGAGGACCTCAGGCTGGAACAGGTGGATGCCTGAAGGAGGCTGTGACTGTTGGAAGCCCATGCTGGAAAAGTCTGTTTAAAGCACCTGTTGAGAGAGGAGCCCCTGCTGGAGCAGGTTTGATGGCAGGAATTGACCCTGTGGGGGACACTGGAGTCTGTTCCTGAAGGACTGCATGCCATGGAAGAGACCCACGCTGGAGCAGTTTGTGAAGAACTGCAGTCTGAGAAGGACTCCCACTGGAGAAGTTCCTGGGGGACTGCTCCCATGTGAGGGACCCCATGCTAGAGCCAGGGAAGAGTGTGAGGGGTCTCCCCCTGAGGAGGGAGTGGCAGAGACAATGTCTGAAGAACTGACTACAGCCCCCATTCCCTGTCCTCCTGTGCTGCTGGGAGGGAAGGAGGTAGAGAAAATCATAAGGAAGTTAAGCCTGGGAAGAACAAAGAAGTGAGAGGAAGGTGTGTTAAGATTAAGTTTTATTTCTCATTACCCTAATCTGATTTAATTGATAATAAATTGATTTCCCAAAGCTGAGTCTGTTTTACCCGTGATGGTAATTGGTGAGTGATCTCTCCCTGTCACCCTTATCTTCACTCTTGAGTTTTAAATTTTATTCTCTCTCCCCTGCCCAGCTGGGGAAGGGAGTGATTACACAGCTTTGGTGGGCACCTGGTGTCCAGGCAGGGACAATCCACCAAGTGGAACAAAAGAAAGAAGCTGGTATGTGGATAGTTGGCTTGAAGAGCAGGCAGGCTGCAAAAATGAGACTCTTGCAGGAAAATTGACCTGGATTTTTTTTGTAATGAGAATATTTTAATTAGCAGGCTGCTATAAATGTGGAAAGACTTAATTGACCCAAAAGGGTTGTGAGTTGCAAAACTAATTATTTATAGATGCAGTTAAAATGTCTTCAGATTGGAGGAGGGGGAAATGTTCATTACTAGGTCAGTTCTCAAGAAGCTTTTTAGTGAAGGACAGAAGAGAGTAATGGAAGTAGAGCAAGAGAGACTCCACTACTGCAGGGATAAAGATTGATATCAAAGAGTGAATTGCTCTAAGTTACTGTACAAAGATAAAGAGGCATGTTTGAGTTTGGGCTGGAGAAACAAAGGCTGTGATGTATTTCTAATCCTTGTGATCTTATCTGAAGTTTCTTCTGTTTGCTGTTTGCCCTCTGAAATACTAACTGTTGGAACAAAGGGAATGGAAAGTGTTCCTGTAAAGGTGGTGTTTCTGCTCTGGCATAGGGGTAGGAGGGCTGCTTCTCTTGGAGTGGGAGTTGGGAAGCAGAGCGGGTGTCAGGTGTGCCTGCATCAGGGACATCACGGGTCAGGGATTTTTTTGATGCAGTTCTGTGCAGTAAGGTCAGAGAGCAGAGCCATTTACCTCTCAGTGACACAAAGGTGTAGGCAGTGCCTAGGGATGTTCTGTGAACTACATGGGCTCCAGGCAGGTCCTCTAGTAGCTATGTACACTATTCCTTGTCAGCTCTATATGTAGGATGTATAATTGCAGTGACAGACTGTGCATATCCAGTTCTAGACCCATAAAAAATTACAGTAAATTGAACCCCAGCTCTTCCCTTTTTGCATTGCACTGGTCCATAATGTACCCCTAAAGTTAACAAAGATTATTTGTGGAAGGATGACAGCCAGGACAAGCTTTGTTTAGATGGGAAAATGTTTTAAGGAACTTGAAACTGCCTAAAATAGTTTATACCTCAACAGACCTAGGTATTCTGAAGCAGCATGTCTGAGTCTGCTTAGAGAGTGATCATAGTAGCCCTCCTGATTCATGCAGTGTTTTTGCAGTGATTTTTTTTAAGAAAGCGTTTTTGTGCTCAGTATAGGCTTCTCTTAACAGCTGCACCTTAAAATAACTATTTTCTGTATTTCTTCCTGTTGCTTCAGAGCTATAGTGTATTGAGGTCAGGTTTTTCAGTTCCATGTTAAATGCTATGTTCTCATGCCCCTCTATTAATGGAAAGGCTGTATCCCATATTTCACGCAGTTTTCTGGGTCACATGAAATGCAGAGGACTGTAGGCTTTTCTCAGTGCTTTTTATTTTTTTCAGTACTGTTACCAGTGTAATACCATCTCTTGTATCTAGAAATAGTATGAGTGGAAACAGCAGACTGAACTGGATTCTCTTTTTAATGTTTCTGTCTTCTGTGAGCGGCAAATGATCCTGAATCATTATAGAGAAAGTCTGAAAATTGCTATTCTAGAAATTACTGCTCCATATTTTTAGTGTTTTGCCTCTTTTTTTGCTGTAGCTTTTCCAAATTTAAGCATTTATTCTTTCCTATGAAAAACAAATACTGACAGCAGCAGCCTCTCTATTGAACAAAAATCTAACATTCATTTTACTTTTGCTTTACGTTTGCTTTCTTCAGATGACAAATTTCATTCACAGTTGCTTTGCCAGCCACAGAGCAGTCAGCAGTTCTTCCAGAGCTGACTAAGGAAATACTTCTATCATGAGTAAGGACCTTTTACAAAAACGAGGTTGACTATATGTGGTCTTACAACAGGGCAGAACAGTCAGAATATGCTATTTACATATTTGTCACTTCTGTTTATCTATTTGTTAACTTTCCTATCATTCCCAGCAAAATAGAGATGTAGTCACATTGTGTGTGTCTGTCTTACATGTAGGTACAAAGAAGTCACAAGGTCATGCTTGTGAAAAAGATTCATGTTCAGGTTTCCAGCATGATTTGGTTTTGATTTGAGGTCTTGGTTGCATGTTGAAATAGGTGCCCATAGCACTCTCCCGACACATGTAAACAAATTCCCTCCTGTTTCTCGTTCAGTCACAGTGCCTTTATCTGTGTAACCCCTTGCATAATGTTCTCTTCTCCCAGGTATCCTTTGTGTGGCTGACCAGTGCCATGGCTTGCGTGAGCTGGCACTGAACTACCACCTGCTGAGTGATGAGCTGCTGCTTGCTTTGTCTTCTGAAAAGCACGTCAGGTTAGAACACTTGCGCATTGATGTTGTCAGTGAAAATCCCGGACAGACTCAGTTCCACACGATTCAGAAGAGCAGCTGGGACGCTTTCATCAAGCATTCTCCTAAAGTAAATTTAGTCATGTACTTTTTCTTGTACGAGGAGGAGTTTGACCCGTTCTTTCGTTATGAGATACCTGTCACTCACCTTTACTTCGGGAGGTCAGTAAGCAAGGACGTGCTCGGCCGCGTTGGGATGACGTGTCCGCGGCTGGTTGAACTGGTGGTGTGTGCCAATGGATTACGGCCGCTGGACGAGGAGCTGATCTGCATCGCGGAGCGGTGCAAGTACCTGTCGGCCGTGGGCCTCGGAGAATGTGAAGTCTCTTGCAGTGCCTTTGTTGAGTTCGTGAAGATGTGTGGCGGTCGCCTCTCTCAGCTCTCTATTATGGAGGAAGTTTTGATTCCTGATCAAAAGTACAGCTTAGAGCAGATTCATTGGGAAGTTTCGAAGCATCTTGGTAGAGTCTGGTTCCCAGACATGATGCCCACATGGTAAAGTCCTTAAAAAACTCCAGGGCGAATGGAGTAGCACCTTAAACCCAAGCTTACCATATTGCAATTTCTGTATAAGCTTATTTAATAATATAGATTTTACTGCAAGTTAATTAATGGTTTGATTACAAAATTAATTTTTCTTTCAAAAATTGTTTTGGAACTGCAGAACCAAAAATAAGAGTTCACAGCTCCAAAACCTGTTTTCATCCAAACAAAAATCAGGTTTGTGTTTTAGATTTATTCCTTGTCATTAAAAGTGACCTGAAATGTTTTGGAAATTAAAAAAAAAAAAAAAATTAAAATATTGAAATGTACTTGCAAAATAACAGTTTTAATATGCTGTCCTTTGATATAGATTAGTAGTATTGGACACAATCATATTTGATCTTAAAAGCCAAACAAAACCCCACCAAAATTGCATGCTTTTGTTTCAGACTGTAGCATTTCTAAATCCAGTCACCTCGATGACAAGATGATTATAAGAAGTGTTCAGTGGCCTGTGAAATACACATATACTATTAAGTAAGTCATAAAGGCAAGAGCAATACACAATAATAAGTTTAGACAACTAAAGTAGTAAGTTTGCCACCTTATTCAACAGATTATTAGATCCATCTAAAATGTATTTAGAGCGCAAACAAGCAGTAGTGTGAGCTACCAAAAGCGGTGTGGGTTTTTTTCCACCCTCTATGCATTTTAATGTAGTTTGCTTATGGGGTCTCAGATCTGCGTCTAAACCTGTTTTAAGGTATTTTATGTCTAGCTCAGGAAGCGAAAGCATTCTGGGGAAAAATGTAGATACATTGTATTTAAACCACATTGGAGTTAATGAGCTTTTCTTGCACATTAACTGGTTTGGCAGCATACAGTGAGATGGAATAATGTATGGTTTGGGAAATGAACCGTGCAATGTTGTTCTGATGACAGGGGTGTGAGCAGTGTGAGATGAGAAAGGTAAAATTTGAATGTTGACCAAGAACCTTTTCATAAAACCTTAGACCTTTTGGCTGCTTTCAGTTTGAGAGAAATGACATTGAGACAGTTGCTTAAGCTGTATAAACTAACTGTATACTGTAAATCTGTTTCAGAAATGTTTATGTATAAAGTGGATGTTTGATAGATAATAATTTTGTATACCTTTAATTCAGCTAGTTCTGTCATTTCATAATATTTAAAAACCCAAAAGGAGTAGACTTGGTGAAGTAGAGCAATAGGCAAAAATTTGTTTTGAACATTTGATAAATCAGTTTTATTAAATAAAGTTTTTAGTTTGTAAGTGGTGTAGGCAAGACATTGCCTGTGATCTGAATGTGGCTTGTGACTTCATTTCTTACTGCCAACAGTTAGGTTATTTTCTCTTTGAGGTTACTGATGGTAACACGGAAGTGTTGCCCAGACAGCTGCATGTTTGAGAGATGTGGTCAGCCCTCAGCAAGGCAGAGCTGCCCCCGTGGGCTGGGTTGAACTTAGCTGGTGGCTGCTTCTCATTTGAGCTGTACAGCCCCTTCTGGTAGTAAGCAGATTTCCTTCATCTCTGATTTCAGTCATGTTTATCCAAATGTATAATTTAGTGTAATACACTTATGAGTGTATTTAAGTTCATAACTACCTTTTGAGCAAACAATGCTCAGCGGACTGGACATCTTTATAGGGGAGTTGTATGTTTCTGTAGAGCTTTGATTTAAAAATTGCATTTTATGAAATACGCGGTTTTTGTATTAGAATTTGTTAAATTAATGTAATACTATAATTTGCTTTTATTTGTACAAAAGGTGTCAATATATTTAGTCTGTAAAAGTAAGAAAGCTCTGTGTTTTTTATAACCCGACTCTCAGAACTGCCTGTTTGAGAAAGGTGGAGTAACACTTGTAGTCTGGGGGAGTAGGATTTTGTTTTCACTAAGTGTGAAATAATACATTAGTAATGGAGCCAAAAGCTCTTTGGACTTTGACTGCAGGTGTCCCAATGCTGGCAAGGTAAGTTGCCAACATGTTGGTAGTGGGAGTAACTGAAAGGCAAGGCACAACCTAAATATCAGATCCCACTCCAGGAATTCACATCTTTGAAACCCAGCGTTCTGCTGCTCACAGAGAGGCCTCTATCAGACCCCAGTGTGAGGAACATGTTGGGAGCTGAAGGTGGCATGGTTGGCTGTAGCAGAACAGCGTCCCCAGCAAGGTAACTGGCCTGCTCTGGGAAGTCTATGTTGTTGCACAGACGTCAAAAAGTCCTTCCTGAATGCAATACCGTATTACACCGGTTATCAAGATGTTCAAGCACAAGAAAACTGCTTGAAAACAGTTGTATTTCTCTTCCATTGGAGGTCAGCAGTTTTTATACATTGAATCAATTATTGCATCCTTAGCTCAGATAATCCAGCTATAACATATACTTCCCAGGCAAGCCTGCAGTGCTTTTTTAGCAAATTCTGCACATCTTATTTTGCCTTCTGCAAGTTGAAATGAATGACTAGTAAATCCATAAAAATCACGGCACAAGTAAAAAAACCACAGACTCAGGAAGTTCACTAGAAGCATGAACATGGGTGTCACAGCTGTATCATTTTTCCCCGAGTTCGCTTTTCTTTCTCGTTTTCAGAAGAAAATTCAGTGTTGTCTGGTTGTCCAGTTTTGGGTAGGAGCTAATGTGTGCAGTGACAAATCTTACCTCTGTATCCAAGCGGTTACAAGTTATGATACTGAAGGCAGGAGCTCTCCTAATCCAGAACATCTGTGGTAGGTTTGTGAGGAGGAAGGCAGAGACCAGTGATTTTCATTGCATGGCCCTTTGGGAAACAGGAGTAGCACACTCCGTTTGACCTTGATGGATGACAAGCCGGGATCTGCCTTGTGTGAGAACCCTCCTGGAATGAAGTGTGGCTTACAGCACTGAGGAGCAGCAGTCTGGCACAAGACCACTGTGCAGACTTGGAAATTGTTGTAGTACAGAACGATTGTGTATTTTTGCCCTCAAGTGCAACGTGCATAAGAGCGGGGAGCAGAACCAAGCACAGTCTAAAGTGATGAACAAGTCCTGTATTCAAAGTGCAAGTAAAGACTGAATGACAGTGACACAGTGCCAGGCTTAGCCTTGAGCCTGGCAGTTTGGACAGTCCCCTGGTTCCTGCTGTTGGGCAAGTGCTAGTGCCACCTGGGTGTGAGTGAAATGAGGTGAGATCCTGTTTCTGATCCCTGTGTGACTTTCAGGAGGAGGCAGTCCTTAAGTGTTAAGAGGTGAATAGGTGGTTTTCAGTCACAAACAGATCATCAGGTGCACAGAAGCTGTTGGTGACATCTAACACTTCCTTTTTATGTTACAGAAGTGTCATTTTTTCTGGCCTTGTCTAAACATTGCAGAAATAGCCTATTCATCACCTCTGTGGTTTTTTGCATCTAACTCTGTAGGCCTAACTCAAGGACTGTGGATCCTGCCTGCAAGAGAGCACTGCACTCAACAACTTCAACTAATTTCAGTGCAATGATTCCAGTTTAACTGCAACAACTGCACCTCTTTCAGGACTGCAGGTTCTACTGATGGAGTTTATTCCCACCCAGCTGTGCATTCAGTCTGAACAACTAATTGACACACAAACCACCCTCCCCCACTGAGAGAAGCAAATAAAGTGAGAGCTCTCCTTCCAATCTGTGTGCCCAGAAGGAATAAATGTTGGCCTCAAACTCCTACACTGATAATTGGTACCTTTAAACTGAGGATAATGTTCAAAGTCTGAAACAGACACATAGGGCTGCATGGAAGAATCCCCACATCACAATGTGTGATCTGTGGGCTTGGTTCTGTGATCCTATTTCCCCTTCAGACCTTTGGACACTGGTTTGTGATGTTGAGGCTTTTTCCCGGGAAGACAGATGTGGGTTCAACAACATTGAGAGTTTCAAAGTCATAAACACATGCATCAATGAGAATGTAACTTCTGCAGGCTTTGACTTCCCTAGAGCTTCCTGGTGCTGCTATGTGGTGCTTAGTTGCTGGCTGGGTTGAAACCATGATAGTATCTTAATCCAAAGCTGAGCTCAGTCACAAGGGCTTGTGACTTCAGCAAAAAAGACTCAAGTCTTTCAATCTGAGGCAAAAGATGAAGTTTCAACTAACAGTGGAAGTAAGTAGCAGCTTGAAGAGAGGTGTGCTCATCCCCTCATTCCTCTCCCACTACTTCTCATGCTCATCCTATTACATGATAATGCAATTCAACTACTTCGTTTTAGTGACTTTCTAAATACAAGGTTAATTTTCTGCCATTCTTAAGATTTGAATCCAGTCAATCACTGTGTACTCCCCTCTGGCTGCAGCAGGCTATTAGCTTGGCTCAAGTCAAATGAAACTGCAGAGTTGGGTTCCTGTGTTCCTGCTTGGCCATAAGACAGCAATAACCTCTGCAGGAGCAGTATACATTCCACAGTTAGTTTTAAAAAAACTATCAAATGAGCAGTGAATACTTTGAGATGATTACGCGGCTGCAGGTGTGGTTCGTTTGGGTGCGGGCACCTCAGTGGTTTCCAGAAAGCCAGTGTTCCTCAGGCTTTGGTCCCTTGGGTTTAAAGGGAACTAACTAGCCACCAAGCTGCTCTAGGCTGAGCCTAGAACAGGACTCGAGGACAGCACAGCTGGCACAGCACCACTATTGCAAACATCACTGCCAGCAAGAGGCTGCAGTCACCTTCTAGAGGCAGCTCTGTGACAAGCACAGATTTTAACTCCAATGTCAACACCCCACAAGCTGTCATTGCTTCTTTCCTATTGAGGTGTCTATGCTTTTTGAATATACACGAGTTCTGTGAAACTGACCCAAATGAAGCCTCAAGTAGGCTTTAAGATAGGAGACTGGTAGAACACTGCAATTATGCATCAGTCGACATCAAAACAGGCAGTTAGGCTTTTATCTGTGCCACAGAACACACACGAATCTGAGTAAGAGCCATCTGTATTGTGTTTACAGTGTTTAAGGTGGTGAAAAGGCACCACCCATGCCATCCTCTGGTACATTCACTGCCCCAGAATACCAGAGAATAGTTCACAGGTCCCAGGTGTACAAACCAAAGAACTACAGGAACACCAGCGTAAGGCACATGTTGAAGGAACTGGACACATAAAGACACTCGGGTTGAGCGAGTTAGTCCTTGTAACTTGTGTCCCACCTCTGTTCATGGCCAGGTGCCATCTGCTGCCACGTGGCCATGCATGTGGAGAGCACCTGAGCCCAGAGCAGGCAGCTGCCTCCCCTTCCCCGGGACTCTGGTGCTGCAGAGCTCAGCCAAAAGGAGCCACTGCAGTCTCCCTTCAGGCAGCAGGGGGCCGTGGTTACACGGAAGCTGGCCAGGTGAGAGATGCTGAAGCGTTCATGACTGCGTTATACAGGTAGTAAGAAAACAAATGCACAGTCTTTCACCTGGTACAGCAAAGCCTTCCCAACACAATTTTTTTACAGTCAGCAGTGAAACATAGAACCCTTTAATACCATCATGGTAGCGGTCCAAACTCCTTAAGCATATTCTGCCATAAAGGCAAGTTTCTTCTTCACTAAGCAGTCATATACCAAAGGATGCTTTGCTTCCAACAGGCAAAGGGACCTCTTCATAAATTATTTTGAGATAAGGGGACTTCATAGGTAAAAACCAGTATTCCAAGTTGTAGAAGAGGTAAAACTGATGATTCAAGAATACACGATCAATTATTTTGAAAAGATCCACAAAAAACTCTCTGACAGTCTGATGAGGTTTAAATGGACTGTAAAAGTCTCTTATAGCTGCTGCCAATGTCTTGTTTCCTTGTGGTCCAAAAATAGATGTTTCATTCCCCAAATAAATAGGTTCTCCACTGAATAAAATGATGCTTGTATAGTTTGTCTGTATCTTCTTAAATACAGCTCCTAAGTCAGCTAGCTTCTGGTAGGTTCTCAGTATAAACTTGGAGCACTCATAAGAGTCAAACCACACCGTTGACTTTTTGTCAGGACTTGCTTGAACTGTCCAGGTCTCGTAGTAAATGCCAGTGTCGTTGTCGTATTTTACCCACTGTGCCATTTCATTAAACATGGTTCCTGTAAGAGAGGAAAATAATGTTGCAGAGACAAGGTAACAAATACAGGACTCAAAATATTTTCCATCTATTTCAAGGTTCACTCGCCTCCCCCGCAAAAGTTTACCTACATTACCTCACCATACACAGACACAAGGCTTAGGTTGGAGGGGCAAGGGATAACCCACTGAATAAACTACATTTGCTTGCACATTATTTAAACTGTGATTCCTTTTTCTGACCCTTTTCCTGCTACTATGCCAGAACACCCAAACATCAGAGAATCATGACACTTCTCATTTTGCTTTATCCATGCAGACAAACGGCACATAGTACAGTCTACAAGAGATGTTAGCAAAATACTCACCAGAGCAACAGGCATTTCTGCACTTCTTCAAGTTTTAACTAAATTCAAAAATTCAGAGCAGAAATTTTCATGTCTCTTCACAAAAGAGACAAAGACTGGGACACCCTGCTGATTTAGCAGCTCCGCAGCTGACAAAGCTGAATTGAGCCAAATTATGAGTGGGATGTAAGACCAGTAATATGGGATACTTTCTGCCTGCTCTCTGAAGGAAGCAAGTTCAGCTCATGATGCTGTTCATCTGTGCTTGCATCCACTCGCCCTCTTTCACAATAACTTTGAGATTCCTAGTCCAATTCAGACAACTGAAAACTCTCAGAGATGCTACTTCCTTAAAAGTTTCATGGATAGCGAGAGAGGCAAGGAGGACGGTAACAATGCCTCCATGAGGCACCAGTGTAACCTCACCCTTCTTGGGCATCAAATAATCCACACAGAGAAGAAGCATGACAAGTTCCCCAGCTGTAGGAAAATATTTAATTTGGTATTCATATGAAAGAAACCAACTGTATCAGGCATCAAATATTTCAGTCATGAACTACAAACAGTAAAGCAGCTCCACTTTACTTCCTTGTTTAAAGCACTGCCTAAAATTTCTTAGCAGCACTGGACAGATTATGTAGAGACTGAGGCCAGCAAAGCTACTAAGGGTGGAAGTGGGCACACACAAAGCACCACATCACACGAGCTGTAAGCTGACTCTCCACTCTGTCTTTTACACTATACCAACTTTAGAGACTAAATGGTTTTGGTCACACAAAATGTAACTCCAAGCCCGCAGTGAACTTTTTTTGTAAGTCATTCACATTATTGCTAGAGCAATCAATCAGATTTATTTAAATGACCTTTTCATTTTAGGATTGCAGTGATCAGTATATACCAGGAAGCTCTTCTGGTGATCACCTATATATATTGAAGTGTAAGTCCTAGGTTTGTTCTACAACATATGACAGAGACCTATTACTGGGGACATTTTCACAGTTTTTATGACACATAATGAGGGAGACAGAAACAGATTAGTATTTTTATATCTTTGTTTCTAAATATGCCTTATTTGTTCGCTCAGTAATGAACATGTTTTCAACAGTTTTTCTATCTCAGCAGTCATCTGCCACTTCACAATAGAAGGTTTTGTTTTGGTGAAGCCATGTGAAAAGAGTCCATAATGACTCTGTATAAGCTGTTTTGCTATTTTTACACTCAAGAGACTCAAGTGTTTTTGTACAGCAACACCAAATGACTCTCACTTAACTACTCTCCAGAGTGAGTTGTTCAAAAGGCAGCAGCTTCATGCCACTTTCTGTCTTAAAGAGATTGTTTGAAATTACCATCAGTGACTAACACTGCAAACAACCTACAGAACACAAATTAAAAAATACTGCTTTACAAAAGACAAGGCTGACTCTACATTTTGTATTAACATTATCCAAAGCATCTAAAATCTACCTGATATTGTGGTCACAAGAATTAAAGTTCCATTTGCCTTCCAGTGTGCATCATCTATTCCTTCATAAAAGCAGGCAGCTCCCTGGTTACACCAGAACGGTGCATCCATGCCAGGCCGCAGATGTGGAAATGTGCAGTTCCCAAGTTGGAAGAGCTCATACCACTCCATTGTGTAGTTTTTGCCTGTTAGAGAGCTCTTGAAACCAACAGCATCATGCATAATTTTCTGGAAAAGAAAAAAAAACAAACAACCAAACCACTAAAACTTCGATTTCGTAACAACTTCAGCTTGACCTGTACAGAAGGTAAGATGCTCGGGAGCTGTTCTGTAACAGGCTGAGAAGAGGGGAGGGAGTTCCTATAACATCTTGGATTCAGTAACACTGAAGCACAACACACTAGATTGCATGACACACATACTTTTATCAGAGCATCATGCTGTCTCAGTGGTTGTCTATCCATCCATTGTAAATTCTTGGAGGCAGATACTCAGTGGGAGCTCATCATCAAGACTCAGGCTGACTTTTGAATCCTTAACCTCGTGGGGGTATCAGAGAAATAAAGAGCAGAACCAAGTCACCAAAACCAGATCTCATTAATGAATGCTATAAAACTAATGAGATAAATACTTCATTTAAAAGCTGTGTACTAAAAACATAAATCCAAACTTAGGTAACAACCGAGATAACAATATTTGAATCTCTTTCCATTTTTGACTCTTTGCTTGGTTTTGATTCACTAACATTTCTTTATTGATTAGGAATCATGCTTTGAAGATTAATTTTGCTACTGCTATAACTATAAATATTACTAAAGCCAAAACTCTTTCATATTTGCATGACTCCATGAATGGACACTTCAATTCCACAGTGATCATAACACTCAAGAAAGAACTATAGAAGCTACCAACTCCTCATGAGCCACCATTCTGACCAGCTGGCTGTCCACTCCTGACAGATACCAATGTCCAAGCAAATACGTGAGTTTTTAGCAACAGAAAGGTTAATACACTAAGCAGCTATTTTATCTGATATAAGGGGACAAATAAAAGTATTTTCTTGATGCGCTGATAGCACAGAAGAAAAGACACCCAAGCCATAATGGGGTGTGTATACAAAACACTCATTATGCAGCTACACGGGGGAACACATTCAAACCCACCAATTGTGCTGTTCAAGCTCTCGTCTTTAGCTGAGCTAAACCCTGTAAATTTTGTTTGAAACTTAATGCTCTTTGAGTATCCTTCCTACAGATAGCCTAGCTTGTGTGCTCTAATATTCTTCCACACAAGCATATTCCAACCTTCCAGCTCCCGTTCTTGACACCTGCTGTTGAATTCAGCTGAATTTGTCACTGTAACTTTGTTAAAAACATCACCTTACCAAATGTCCTAGTAGGTCCCCATACTTGAATTCCCACACTGGAGCCTGTAATCGATACACTTCAATGACATCCTCTTCTTTCATAACTGGAATGGCAGAGCCAGTGGGACAGAAGGTGTAACGAGCTTGGCAGTAAGGATCAGTTTTTGGACGGTAATCAAAGCGCCTGTGTTGAGAAAGAGAAGCACACAGAATGACAAGCACAGCTCTGCAGCTGGAGTACCTGTCATGGTTTCCTGAGGGGGACAGCTGAAGTGTCCAGCACTCCCAAAGACAGATTCTGCGACCCAGACACTGTAACACTTGGAGTACACAAGTTCATAAGGCTGCTGGGGCGCACATCTGCAGAAACAGGACTTGGGGACTTAAGGCTCACAAATTCAAGCCATGTTGTACTGACAGCGAAGGAGTGGAAATAATGAGGATTACAAAGGGTGAAATACTCACAAAATCAGACACACAGATGCTGGGGAAAGGATAGGTTAAGATCTGCCTCAAAAATATTCTCCTAGCAATTTATTTACATGGGGATTGACCAATTTGTTCTTGCTATTCTATAATAAGAGGTTCCCAGATGAAGCTATTTTGACTCTACAGTATTGCCAAGATCAGAATAAAATTTAATTCCTCTATGCTAATTTAGATAAAGAGGTCTAAGAACGTAGCTGGGATCATTGTTTCCATTTCATTCCTATTAAATCTCAAAACTGAAGACCCAATCTGCTTACTTATCACGCTATATACAAACAGCAAAGAACCTTTTTAACAAGTGTATGGGGTTTGTGTGGCCAGGTTTTGGTAGCAGGGTGGCTACAGGGGTGGCTTCTGTGAGAAGCTGCCAGATGCTTCCCCCATGTCAGGCAGAGCCAATGCCAGCCAGCTCCAGGATGGACCCTGTACTGGGCAGGGCTCAATCAGGAATGACAGCAACACCTTTGTGATAACACATTTAAGAAGTAAAAAAAAGTTATTGCACGGATGTAATTGGGGCCAGAAAAGAGCAGGGTTGGAATATGTGAGAGGAACAGCCTTGCAGACACCAAGGTCAGTGGAGAAGGAGGGGCAGGAGCTGCTCCAGGTGCTGGAGCTGAGATTCCCTTACAGCCTGTGGAACAAACCCACATCAGAGCAAGTGGATGCCTTAAAGAATGCTTTGAACCCATGGAGCAGGCTGCAGACCTATGGAGAGAGGAGCCCACACTGGAGCAGGTTTCCTGGCAGGACTTGTGACCCTCTGGAGGACCCATGTTGGAGCAGGCTGTGCCTGAAGGACTGCATGGAAGAGTGACTGACCCATGTTGGAGCAGTTCATGAAGAACTGTTCCCTGTGTGATGGACTGACACTGGAGAAGTTCACGGAAAACCGTCTCCTGTGGAAGGGACCCTACACTGGAGTGGGGGAAGGACGTGTCTCCCTGAGCAGTGCTAGGAACATCTGATGACCGTGACCCCCATTCCCCATCTCCCTGCACCACTAGGGGGAGGAGGTAGAACCTGGGAAGGACAGAGGGATGGGACAAAGGTGTTCGTAAAATTTATTCTACTACTTCTTATCCTGCTCTGATTTTGTTAGTAATAAATTCAGGTAATATCCCAAAGTTGAGTCTGTTTTGCCTGTGACAGTATTTGATTAGTGACCTCTCCCTGTCCTTATCTCAACTCATGAACCTTTTGCTGTATTTTCTTTCCCCCATCCACTTGTGGACGGGTGTGATGAAGTGGGTTTGATGGGCATTTGACATCCAGCCAAGGTCAACACACTACAACAAGTCTTCCTTTTCCGAGTTCCTTTAGAGTCATTCACTGTATTTCACTTAAAACAATGCTCCTATATGCTGAATACCAAGACAAATTGGCATGCACAGCTTGTCCAGATCTTGTCTGGTTAGCCTGAGTTTAACACACTCAGCTCCCCAGGGCTACTGACACAAATACCCAAACCATGAGATGACTCAAGGACACAGGACTCAAGGACTTCCTGAGCAATACTAAAGCCAGCAGCTCAGCTGAGGCATCGCTAATTTCGCCTGTGGACTTCTTCCCCAAGCTTGCTGGGAACTCCAGCATGTTTCCCTTTATTTTGTCCATGCGGGAAAGAAAAGAAAAAAAAAGGAAAATCAATCCCCAAACCCTAAGGAGTATGTCTGAAAAAAGAACACACAGAAAACAAAGACTTAGGCAAACCACACATTCAAGTCCTGTTTCTAGATTGCACACCTCACATTTTCAACCCCTCCTTGCACTGCACCTTGCATGTGACAAGAAGGTAACAAGCATGTTAAGAAGCACTGAAACCCCCCATTTCTGAGCCTGTCACACCAACAAGCTTGTACTCCAAATCTGACCATCCCAAGATCTAGTCTTGTAACTACTGAACTTGCTGGAAAATCCCAACAACTCGTGACTGCAAGACCAGCTCCTTCAGGCATCACCTGACGCAAATTTAACTGCTGGGAATTACACAACAGGCTCTCAAAATTTCAGGTATGTATTATTAAGTTACAGTTAAACATTGCTAACTACTCCCTTTACAAACAGCAAACCCGCACAAAATACACAATCAAGTGTAGCCCTTCTTCTGAAGGGGCTCATTTCCTCGGCACAGCCAAAGCTGTCGCTATTTTCACGCCACAACATGCAGTATCCTGCCGTCCCCAACACCACCAGGAATTCTGGAGCTCAGGCAGCTCTGGAGCAGTGAACGGGATTTTGTACCGTTTCATTTGTCACGAAGTATGACGTTAAGTTAAATTTTAAAAACCAAACAAACCGTACCCTGATTTCCTCATCACCACCTTTTCTGCGCGCATTAAGGAGCGTGTTTAAAGGCGGGCAGTCACTCCCGGGGCACCAAGACCTCCCGCTGCTGAGAGACCAAACGCAGCTCTCGGCCTGGGATGGCACTACGGCTCCCCTGGCGAGCCAAATACCTTGTAAATGATCAACACCCGGCGGTCAAAAAGGGGAAGCTTTTCATGGCCTTCCTAGTCTAACGCACAGAGAAGCAGCAGCGCGGCGCTGGCGGGCCCGCCGAGGCCCTCCCGCGGCACTCACCTGTAGGGCACCGGCCACCNGGGGCCGCCCCCGCGCCCGCCCACGGGGCCGGGAGGCCGGCGCTGCCCGCCGAGTCCGGGCTGCAGGCAGGGCCTGATCGAGCGGGGGTGCTTTTCTTCCTCCTCCTCCTGCCGAGGGAAACCAGCCGTGTGCCGATTCGTCCCTGAGAAACGTCACCCGGCTGAACTGCGACTGTGTTTTCTGGAGAGCCAAGCAACCACGCGTTGTTATTATCCTTTAGCTGGAGCACGGGCTGTGTGTCGTTTCACGCATTGCTCTGGAGGCGCGTTAAGGCTGGTGAAGGGTCTGGAGCACAAGTCCTCTGAGGAGCAGCTGAGGGAACTGGGGGTGTTTAGCCTAGGAAAAAAGGAGGCTCATGGGGAACCTTATCACTTTCTACATCTCCCTGAAAGGAGGTTGTAGCCAGGTCGGGGTCGGCCTCTTGTCCCAGATAACCAGTGACAGGACGAGAGGACAGTTTTAAGCAGCACCAGGGGGATTTATGTTGGACATTAGGAAGAATTTCTTCACAGAAGTGGTGATTAGATATTGGAATGGACTGCCCAGGGAGGGGGTGGAGTCATTGTCCCTGGAGGCATTTAAGGAGAAACTGGACACAGCACTGAGGAGGCACTTAGTGCCATGGTCTAGTTGACATAGGGCTGTTTGGTTACAGGTTGGACTCAATGATCTCCGAGGTCTTTTCCAACCTAATCGATTCTGTGATTCTGTAAAAGACATATCCCATGCCCATCCTCACACCCAGAACCTACTGAGAGGGGTAGCCTCTGGATCTGGCCCCGGGATGATGATGTGAGGCCTCTTTGCTGTGATAAACCCTGTAACCCTAAGCCTCTTCAGGCTGCCCAGAAGTCTTGTCTGAAACTTTTCAGGGCTTCAAGCAAAGTTTGTATATCCACTACCCAGAACACTTATTCAAATCATACCACTTTACATTACAGGAATCATATAGCAGTTTATTCTCTCACCTTTATGATAATGGTGAGAACTATCTCGCAGATGAACTAAGAGAAATTGTGAAGACACGTTTGCCAGCAGCATCTGTATAGAAAACACAGCTTTTTCCAGCTCTGTAGAGTTCAAAACTGGCTATGCTGGCATCAGAGTCCAGGAGGCTAAGTTTGGTAGTTGACATCCACAGTGAAAACACTGGTCTATGCCATTCACTGGGTAAATAATAACTGTGCTGTGGACTTTTGACTATCGGGAGCCAGAAAAATAACCCTGCTCATTGCATATGAGCCCCTAAAGAACAATCAGTTCTTTAGTCAGCACTATGCTAGGCTATATATTCAAACAAAATTGCAGGTGGAAAACTCTGCATCCTTCATAAAAATGCAGGATAGACTGCTGAGTATCAGTTTCAGTAATGCTTGGGGTACTAAAGGTGTTCAGAAAACCTTAAAACCTTTAATTTCAGCAACATTTCTGTATCTCACTTGCCTGCTGTCTGATTCTATAGGGCTTGTCTTTAAAATCCATGCCATTGAGCACTATACATTAATTTAATGCATGCTTACATAACCTATACATACTTAAATTTACATATCTCATTTTTATCTCATGCCTGTTAATTGTGTCTGGTTTATAAAATCTCTGGTTATATTTGTTAGAAAAGAACATGTGCCAGTAATGATGCATGTTTCGTAGCTTGAGCGTAGTACAATATACCAGCTCTTTCATCTGTTCAAAAAGATATGTGTTTGTTTTGAATATAGCCATAATTCCTAGTGCTAGAGATTTGGATGTGTAACTCTGGAAGTGCTTTATGAAATGAAGGAAGGCTAACTTATCCCTTCTTTGAAACCAGGATGCAAGGAAGTGAAATGTCATAATGAAGGTGGCATAACTGCTCCCTAGCCAAACTAGAAATGCAGTATGAACAGTTTCTTAGTCCTGGCTCAGCATATGTTTGCAATGTGGATTATTAAAGCTCCACTATGTGGATGCTGAAGGTGTTGATTTTTTTTTTTTTTAATTTTATTAGCATTTTTATATCTCACTTGATTACATCCTGCAGGAAACTTTTGCAGCAAGGTACTCTGGTTGTTCGGTTTTTTTTTTTTCCCTCATGCAACCTAAGTTATGTTGTGAACATAGAAAACAAACCACTAATACATTTATGAATAAATATACTTGAGCTAAAAAGCTCCCAGGTCAGCAATTTGAGTGAGCCACTGTCCAGTTTATTATGCAGAAACATGTCAGATTCCCCATTATAAACCCACAGAGCTGAGCTGCATCTTTGTCCAGTAACAGGCTTTGAGGAAATACTGAGTCTGGCTACAAAGATCAAATTCTAGAGTTGACAGGATTCCTAAATTTTTCTCATTTCCCAGAGTATTTTCTTTTTTGATTAGTGAAAACTGAACGTTTTCCTGAAACAACAAAGACTCTTGGTGATTTCCCATTATAAATCAGTACCTTCTCCGTCTTTACCCTTGACATGAACAGGATGGAAGGAACTGAGAGAAAAGGGAAAAATCCTGTGGCTTCAGTCAGAAGTTGTGGTTTTGAACAGACAGTTTGGCTTTGAACACGTACTTGAGTCATCACACTGTAAGTCACAGCAAAGAGGCTGTTGCGCCTGAAGTAACAGCCCCATGCTCACCAAAACAGGCTGCTCTGGATGGTGCTTACACCACAGCTGCACATCTCCCAGCCTATGCACACATTGGCACTATGCCGTTCAGTAGGAAAGTCACAGTTATACATATGGATCACAGCAGATAAAACTACACATCTGGCAGCTTTACAGGGGCGGTTTTTCACACTCACACTGGCATATGTTAGCTATTGAGTCGGCTGGAAGCATACTGAGAAATACAAACATTACCTGAAGTCACACTGAAGCTGCTCTGAAAGATGGAAGTTCATCGGTCAAGAGGCACAATCTCTGCCTTTGAGGGGGTAAGAAGGGAATCTTGAGAAAAGGAGCCAGAAACAGGGCTCCTGGGCACCGACACTCTGCTACATAGCCTGGGATGCCACCTGAACTGTGAGTTTGACTGGGAGAAAGTCATGTCTTTTTCTACGGGAATGACTGGGGAATGACTGGGCTTTGTAACTGTGTAAGGTATTTCTAAGAGTTCTCCTCAGGACCTCCTTGACCCTGACACCTAGGATGAGGGCTTGGGACAGATGGGCAGTTCAGTAAATGTCTGGGATTGCAGGGCAGCTCCTCCTTTGTCTGTCACCTTAGGGGGCAGGTGATGGAAATTATTTCTTTCCAAGCTGGAATTCCAGGGGGCGCTGCTGAAGCCTGAGAAATAGGATGAGGGTTGGGAAAAGGATGCAGGGGAAGTTCATAATGAGTTTTAAACTGAGATGAACTCTCTGGGATTTGCTGCAGGATAGGGATAAGTGAATTGATGAGTCACCTGGATGCCTGTGAAATACAAAGAGCTATCCAAGTCCAATTTTAGCTAACAGCTGTTGTCAGGCAACTAAGGCACTTCAAAGCAGGACTTCCACTACAGAAAGCGTCTTTCTCAAATCCTAGGCAATAGGAAAAAGGCTGGAGTCTAGGACAGAGCTGTAATTCAACCCCTTAAAGTCTGAAGGGGACACTACCTGCTCTCTTGCCTTCAGCGTGTGCAGCTGGTTGCTCAAGGTCTGATAAAAACTGTTGTGAGGAAAGTCAGAAACTGCTTCTGCTCTGCTGAGACACCTCAGAAGGGGCTCCCTGCTCCTTTCCTGGGGAGCTGCTTTTAAGCCAAGGCCCCTGCCTCCCACCTGAGCTACACTGCAGCCACACCTGAACCCAGCTGTGTACCTTACTGATGCAGACCCAATCCATGCATCGGTCATCCCAGCATAACCTTGGCTCTGCCTCATCACTAGGGATTTTCCTAGTGATCAGGCTCTTGGTGGAACCCCACTGCTATTCAGTTTCTGAATGGGAACAAGCATATAGTAGTGGCTGGATCCAGCAGCAGCCCCAGATACAGCAGGGCAGAGCCAAGGCCGGGATTACACTGCTTGTGCCAAGGTCAATTCACAGAATGTGCAGGAAGAGTGACCTGTACAGCAAGACAACAGGAAACAGGACACACCTACAGCACAGCTTAGGTGATGTCTGGATGTCCAGGCCTAAGTGCCCATGGATTTGTGGCCAGAGGGCATGTGGGTGGAGGTCATGGCAGAGGCTGGCCAGGGTAATTACAGGGCTACTGCTGTACTGAGGGCCTTGACCACAGCTTCTTCTCCCATCAAGGTGTGTCCTCTCACCTTGCAAACATCTGGCTTCAGAGCTGTACTCCTTGTGAAATGCTCTTGCTTTTGTGGGCCCAGGATAGAGAAGAGTCCTCTCAGGGCTACTTCAGGGTGACAGAAAGCCAGGGCAAGGACATGTCATGAGCTGGGATGAAAACATGGACCTAAGACACAGAGGGCCATGACAAGGTCACACAGTCAAGGCAGGGACATGGCACAAGCAAGTTGGAGCTGGATCATGGAACAGAGCTGGCACAGAGATGTGACATAGAGAACCTGAAGTGGGATGGGAATATCATATCCCAATCAAGTCTAGGGTCCATCCAGGAAAAAGGACCACCTATAACATGAATCTGAGGTCCATCTAAGAGACAGGGCCAGAAACAAGACTGGAGATGAGGTTACTGACAATTCAGGTCCAGGATCCATCCAGAAAGACTAGCCAGTAAGGCAGGTCAGAAAGGAGCAGGGAATTCCTGTTCTGAAGGTGCTCAATTCCCTAGCTCTAACATTAACCCTGGCCCTAACACACAGCAGAGTTTGGGACTACACTCGTATCTCCAAACATGCATTAAGCTTAAACTCCTTCCAGGCAGCAGCTTTCTCCTAGCTCCAGGCATAAAGATGATTCTGGTGGGATTCCAGCTCTGCAGGCTCTGTGGAGCTATGCTGTAGTCCTGCTCAATCCTGAGGCAGAGTGTGGGCTGTGGTGTACGCTGAGCTGATGCCCTGCATCCTTTCAGAGTAAACACTGTCCAGCACACAGGAGTCTGCTCTTCAGCAGGGAATTTCCCTATCCTGGCCCTGTCCTGTTCCAGGATCTCGCTGTCCATTATGCCACACAGATTCCCAACCAATCAGTATTCAGCTGAATGCATTTTGCTAAAGGAAAAGGCTTTGCTTTCAAATGTAATTTTTGTTCTGCCCAGTCTGCGCACAATCATGTCCTCTGCAGAAAACCCATACTCCAAATTTTTGGAAGACACTCTACTTTTTCTACAATATCCAGCTTTTCAGTCCTCTTGTCCAGTAAAAGAGTAAGTTTTCATTAATAAACACAAGTTTCTTCTTATTATAAGAGAGGCAGCTCATGAAAAGTGAAGGACCAAGAACTGAGAGATCTTACTAAAACTCAGTACAGGTGATCCCTGGTGTGGCATTTGTGTGCACAGTCCTAAGGAGGAGACTAGAGATGCACTCATTCCCTTTTGGTTCAACAGAGCAATGCCTTAAGGGACTAAGCTGGGAGTGGGTCAAGGAAGAAAGGTTGGTTTGCTAAAATACCTCTGTTTTTGCTGATAAAATGGAGCAGCTCCTTAGAACCCAGCATGAGGTTAAGTGAGAAAAAAGGGCTAAGTGGGTCTGATGAGCGAGGTGTCACTGAAACAAACAGCATCAGGATGCAGCAGTACCGCAAGCCTCTTATCAAACTCCACTCTTTTTTCGGCTTTGAAAGCAATTTGGAAGCCAAATTTCATTACCCCATTATAGCCCTATGCGTAAACCAAACCCACCAAACGAAAACCACCTCTAGGCACCCCCTCTGAGACTGCGAGGCCCTGCAACTTTGGGACTGGCGACAGGAGCGCGCACGTTCTACAGCGCCCCAGGGGTCACCGTGCGGCACCTGCCCGCCACAGCCCCGCAGGCTGCGGAGCGCAGGCCAGGCCGAACGTGAGGCCGAAAATACGTTTGGGCTTGTTTTGTTTAAAACTAGAGGCACATGCCGTCTGTTTTCCAGATTTCCCGGTGTATTTCCTGCCCCACCCGCCCGTACGGCGGCGGAAGGCAGACAGAGGCAGAGCCCGGCGGCGCAGGCGCGGCAGGAGGAGGAGGAGCAGGAGGAGGGACGGTGCTGCCAGGCCCGGGCCCGCCGCCTGGAGCAGCCCTTCCCGGGCCTGCGGGGCGGCTGCCATGGGCAAGCGGGTGGCGCTGGTGCTCGCCGGCTGTGGCGTCTTCGATGGCAGCGAGATTCACGAGGCGTCGGCGGCGCTGGTGCACCTGAGCCGCGGCGGCGCGGAGGTAGCGGGGGGCGGCGGGGCGTGGGGATGTGTATATATGTGTGTGTGTATATATGTTTGTGTGTATGTGTATGTGTGTGCACGTCTCTGCGTGTGTGTGTGTGCGGCCCGGCGTGCCGTGTGACACAGCGGCTGAGAATCCTCCTGTCCGTGGGACCGGAGCCCCTCCTGCTTCGCGGTGCTCCTTACGCCATCACTGCACCCTACAAAGCCTATTCAACCATAGTTTCTCACTTTATGTTGCTACTCTCCCGTTTTGTTCATCCCCGCCCAAAATTCATCCTGCCTGGCCCCCTGACAGGAGCTGAGGTCGCAAACAGGCAGCTAGCTGGACAGAAGACTGCAAAAGGATCTCATTAATACAACTAAATTATTATACTAAAAGTCATGCCTACAGGTCAAAAAGATCCCTGCCCAGGTGAAGACCGTTCCCCTGAGCATGTGTAGAAGTTAAGTGGAGTTTCAAAACTTGTATGGAAATTACTAGCCAATCATAATAGGGGAACTGCACTTGGAGAGTTACTAACTCTGAATTTCTATGTATAGATAACGGCACAAAAAATCCAGTGGGTGTGCTTGATTTGTGGAATACCACCGAACACCCAGGCTTGCACAACTCTGAAATAAATAATCAGTGTCTCTCTTGAGTGTGTAATTATTGGCTTGTCACACACCAGGTAATTAATCCAGTTTTGTGGGCAACAGTGCCAGACTCTTTTCAGTGGTGCCCAGTGACAGGATGAGGAGCAATAGCCATAAACTAAACCACAACGAGTTTCATCTCAACATGAGGAAGAACTTCTTTACATTGAGGATGGGAGAGCACGGGAACAGGCTGCCCACGGAGGTCATGGAGTCTTTCTCTCTGGAGCTATCCAAAACCCTCCTGGATGCATTTCTGTGTAACCTGTTTTAGGTAACCCTGCCTGGTCGGGGGGGTTGGACCAGACGATCTCCAGAAGGCCCTTCCAACCCTAACAATTCTGTGGTCCTGTGAACCCGGGAGCAAGGACTAGCTGGAGACCTGTCCCTTCTCCTCTGGCCGCAGGGAGCTGAAGATGGGTTAAATTTCTTTATCTTCCTTCCAGTTGCTTTTGCAGCCCTCATGGGGGTTCACCTGCTTCTTTTCTGCTCACTGTTTCTGGGCTCTCTTTGGTAAACTGCGACTTGTTGGAGAAGCCTGGGCCAGGATGCAGTGGTGTGCTTTTGTCCCATCTGTGGCTTCAGATGGGAGAAGATGGTCACTGTCTGTGTGTAGCCACACTCAGGTGTCTGATGGTAACAACAGCACCCTCATATTTAGCACAAAATTGTCAGCTCTGAGAAGTTTGCAAAGGAGTCTTCAAAACAGACACAAGAAAACAGCCCCTGTGGTACACCTGTCGCAGAGCTTTATATTCTGATGCAGTGTTCCCCTTTGTGTCTAACCAAAATTGGTTCTCCTGTGTTTTGTTCTTCCTTCCTAAAACACCTAAAACAGCTGCTGGTGTTTCAGGACAGCTGGTAACTCTGATGTTTGCTCTAGAAATGCTTGTAAAGTTTGCATCTCTAATTTTTTTATGTCAAACTTTTTTAGCACTTTCATCCCATAACAGTTAAGAGCAACCTTCCTTCAAAGTCAGCTGTATGTCCAGTTGGGCTGCTGGTATAAATTGTGGTGTCCTGTTTGTCCTTGGGATTATCAGCCATGGCAAAATCAGTAAGCTTAATGTTGGCATAAGAATACCCTCCTGTCAAAATGCTGCAGGAATAGGATGGGGAGAATGGCTGTGTTTACCCAAGCTAATATATCATATGTCGCTTTAGATATTCGATGTGCTAGATTCATCCTGTGGAATTCACTTAACTTGGATAAGAGGCTTCAAGGACAAAACTTATTTTCATTAAATGATCTTTATTGTGACAAATATGTGTGAGTTCTGTTTACATTCACAAAATTGCTTCATCTCTCTTCTAGGTGAAGATATTTGCCCCCAATATTGAACAAAGGGATGTAGTCAATCACCTAAAAGGAAGTCCAACAGAAGAGAAGAGAAATGTGTTAGTTGAAAGTGCCAGGTTGGCAAGGGGAGACATTCAGGATTTGGCAGAACTGAAAGCTAGTGAATTTGATGCTGTCATTTTCCCTGGTAGGTATCACAAAATCACAGAATATTCTGTGTTGGAAGGGACCCACAGGGATCATCGAGTCCAACTCTTAACTGAACAACCCATACAGGGATTGAGCCCAAACCTTGGTGTTATTAGCAGCATGCTCTGACCAGCTGAGCTCATCTTTTAAAACGAAATTATTTGTGATTTTTTAACTCAATGTATTTATTGATTCATAGTTCACTAAGTTAAAATGCCAGAGTGTTGTTTTGGTATTAAGTTATGCATCCCACCATTCCTTCTTACTAAAGGTTGTGAAAACTTCACTACTTACTTGTGGACAAGAGCACTGACCAGAGTACAAAACTTGGGTCAGAACTCAGTTACGTGGCAATTTAATTTCAGGGCCTCTGAAAATGTTGGCAGAATAGCAGATTGCCAAGTAGATTATGTTCTGTGTCAGATGTGAGTACATTCTGTTTTAATTATGTATCCCCTCAGCTGCTGATCATGTTCTACTAAATGTGTTTATGGATAATTTTTTATTTAGAGACCACAAAATTGCCTTCCAGACGGAGGTAATTGTAATCACTTTTAGAAATGAAGAAACTGGAGCATCATGAGGAAATCACGACTTACTGAAGATCTGTTTCCAGAATATTCATAGTGCTGTTAAATACTGCTTTCATGATTGGGCCCAAGTGTTAATTTTGAAGTTTTCACACTGTTGTAAGGCCAGCAGAGGGAGTGCGTGTATAACGCAGAGAAGCAATTCTGCCTGCACCGTGAGTGGTTGGTGTCAGGGTTGGTCAGGAGGGAGTAGAGGCTCACAGATGTTTTCCACGTTAATTTCATGCTGCTATAACCCAGGCTCGGGGGGGTTGCTGTAATAACTGTTAGAGGGAAATAAACTCCATTAAGTTTGAAAATTAAAATCTTACCTCAGAGATTTCAGATAACACTTGAAAGTGAGAAAACGGGGAAAGGAAAAATATTAAAAATGCAAAGCTTGTTGATGTTGTCTGTTGAAGTACTTGTGGAAATTTCCATATGCTTATTGGAGAAAAGTTGATGTTGTGCACATTCCATATGGAATAACCTTACTTTGATTATTCTAATGGTTATAAATCCAGCAAACAAAGGAGCTGTAAAATACAAACTGCTTATACAATTAAATGAAGATTAAATGCACTAAAGGGTTGTTAAAACTAATTTATAGAAAGACAAATCAGCACTATTTTTAATCGGAAATTATGTTATCATTCACAAGTTTTTTTTGTGTCAGAAGATCATATGTTATAATGTCAATTTTATGTAGAATCCCCTTTGGTTTTATTGTGTTAATCTCTTTTTTAAAAGTCCAAAAGTAATTCTAGGGAAGAAGAAAAGTTCTTCTATAATTGCTTAAGCATCAAAATAAAACTTGAGAGTTCGTTACTACAGAGGGTCAAATCGCTGTTTGCAGTGACTAGTCTTTCTTCTGATCCCTCTTCCTTATTGAGGAGTACATAACAGCTTTTCTAGCGAGTAGCAAACAAATGTGAAGTTTTCTATTTGTCTATTTGTTGCTTTTTCAAACAAGATTAAGCTTTCTGGCCTAAATATAACCTACATGGTACAAAGAAGTGTGCAGTTAAACTTTTAACATTGTAATCCCATCACTTACAGGTTACAGTGACATTGTAAAGCTTTCAGTACAGTTACTTACCAGTCCCACGGATTCCAAGATTATGTTGTAAAAAAGAGCTTCTGTTTGGTATAAAATTTAATAGCTTTTAGCAGTGCCTTACATTTGAGCTTTTTGGTTTTGTTTTATTTTTTTTAAAGGTGGTTTTGGTGTAGCAAAGAATCTGTGTTCCTGGGCTGTAGACGGCAAGAACTGTACTGTCAACGAGCACGTGAACTCCACACTCCAAGCCTTCCACAGTGCTAAAAAGCCCATTGGTTTGTGCTGTATATCACCAGTTCTGGCAGCCAAAGTCTTCCCTGGTTGTGAGGTTACGGTCGGTCAAGATAAAAACGTAGATGGAAGGTAAGAAAGAAACGGGTGGAGATGATTTATATGGGAATTAGGATTAGGAAATGGACAGGCTTCTGTGCAGAAGTCTCTTTGGTACCACTAAACCTGGGGAAACTTAGTTACTTTTGAGAAAAATTAGTGACAATTTTCACTTGCATGACAGTAGTAGGCGCAGAACACTCAGGGCAGACAGAGTGAATCCATGAGGTCAGGTGACTTGTGGTGCTGCAACCAGATAGACACTGATCTGTGATATCATAGAATTGTTTAGGTTGGAAAAGTCCTCTAGGATGGTGGAGTCCAACCTTTAACCCAGCACTGCCAAGCCTCCACTAAACCACGTCCTTAAGTATCATATCTATGTGTCTTGTACATGTCTCAGATGTTGAGTGGTAACATTTATAGACGCATTACAATTAACAGTGAAGGCTCTGTGTGTCCTCACCTCTGGCCTAAACTGCCATTCTTTGAGCCACCTGTATTGTGCAGTGTGAGGCCTCACAAGTCACTGGATGTAGCATCCGTCAGTCCTAAAAGGGACAGAACAAGTGATGTTTGTAGGATCATAGCTGCACAGACATGCTGGTGACTAGGGATATCAAGTTATTTTTTTCCATTCCATTCATGGCAGTTAAGTGACAGATTGCACCCATCCTAAGTGAGATATGGAATTTGCTTATCCAATGCCTTTGAAGGCCATGATTCATCTTGCAAATGTGCAAGTGAAGGGCAGGCGTTTGGCCAGCTGGCAATCAAAGGCTTGGTGCCCTGTGGTAATTTGAGTGGCTTTTTAGATTGTGTCTCTGGGCTTTTGTCTGCTCAGGAATTTTTAGTAAAGTTTTTCTGGTGCTAGTCATTTGGGGCCTCTTTAGGGGAGGGAGATGACAACAGGGCCTGGTAGAAGTCAGTACTGCTTCAAGAAGTGTCAACTCTCAATAAAGCTTCTGAATTAAATTTATCAGCAGCAGTAGTGAGGGACTGCATCTGTCCCTCCCTTATCAGAAGGGAAAAAAAAAATCAAAATATCTTACAGAATCCCAGAGGAACACCTTACACAGAGGTGTTGGAAAAGGTTGCAAGTTCAGCTGGCTTCTCTCAAACTTTTGAGGATTAATTATGGCTGCACTTGGTATCATCTTCCAAAACTTACCGAAAGATTGTTAAAAACTGTTTTACCTTCTGACATACTGTGGCTCTGCATTTCAGACCTTGTTTTCAAAGGTATTAGATCACTTGATGTGTCCATAGGGGATAGGAAAATCTGATAGTAGCAGCCTCTTAACTCCCTTGTCATCATCAGCTAAAGAGTCACGTAGATACTATTGTAGTTCTCTCATTCAAGTTACGTGTGCAGAATTTTATGGCTGTGTCATTGCTTTATGTTAATTAAAGTCTTTTTATTTACAGATTTCCTGATGCTGAAACAGCATCTGCTATAGCAGAGCTAGGATGTAAGCACATTTGCAAAAATGTAAATGAATCCCATGTGGATAAAGCCAATAAAATAGTTACTACCTGTGCTTTCATGTGCAAGGCTCCTCTGCATGAAATCTTTGATGGAATTGGAACAATGGTACAAGAAGTCCTGAAGCTTGCCTGACTGGAAGCATACAGACTTCTCCAAGGAAATCAGTGTAGCTAAGCATAAACATTTAGCTTCCTTTGACTGAATTAATAAAATCATGTAACTGCTAAACGTCACAGTTTCTGGTTTGTTTGGTGGGGTGGGGTGTTTTTTAGTGTTTAATACATCAGATGGTTACTGCTGAATTTAACCTATTTATTTCTCTTTAAAAATAGAAACCATATGTTGAAGGTGGTGGGGGAAGGGTTCCTCTTTTTTTTTTTTAATGAAACCAAATGTATTCAGTCTTAAAAAGACTGAATGGGCAATGGGGTTTTATCAAATCACTAATGGTTATCAGTAATTCACATTTGCTGTTACCAGCTGCAATCACAAGTGAAATAGCTGTAAACTAGTCTGATTACCTTCAGTATAGGTGAGTAATTAAATTCTGATTTCTAATCAGAAGGGAAGAATAAAAGAATGTGGTTATTTCGATTCTTTTTTTCCCTTGCAAGTCTTTAAGCAAGTAGTACTAATGGACTTCTGAAATTTTTGCAGACCCCCTAGGTAAACCAACTTTATAAACCAAGATCCAGCACAAATGAATGCATTGTATGTGGAAAATATACAAATTTTGCTCTAATAAAAGAAGTAATTTCAGATTTATTTAGTAAAATGAATTAGCTTTATTTTGTGATTTTTTTTTTGCATACATCATTTAGTACCCTGAGGAAGACAATTTTATATGTGTTAGAGCACATGCTTTGATCTTACAAATGTGAACAAGGAATTGGCAGCTTCTCTTAGAAGCTCAGTCTGGCAAGGCTTTGTACTCCTGGAGGAACAAAAAATTCCTGGAATTCATTACCAAGGTTCACTGCTGACACTGAGTTGTCTGGCTCTGGTGCTCACAGGTCTCTGTCACTCCTGCCCAGTGTAGGTAGTGTAGCCCACACTCTGCTGGGCCTGAAGTAGCCTAAACTGACATCACCTGCTCAGTGTCTCCTGTCACTGGGGCGGGAATAAAATGGGAACAGACCTGTACCACAGAGGAGCCGAGAGGTGGAACTGGGACATCATGCCTTTATGACAAGGAGTGTGGAGCTGTCCCTCATGCTCAGCACTGGTGTGATCAGGCCGGGCCCAGGCCTTTGCTGCCTCAGTGCCAGAGCGATCGCCGCAGCGATGCCTGACATGCTGCAGGGTATCGAGTGCTACCACTCCCTACGTGTGCTGTGTTTATTTTAGCACAAATGTCAGTGCTCGTACGTAACAGGTGCCCTCTTCAAGGAGATTGTAGAGATAAATCTACAGAAATAAACATATAAAATTTTGTTCTCTGTACTTCTAACCGTGATGATTTTCATGGACACAGCACTTCCATACTCTTCCAGAATTTGGATTTCCTCTATGGAGTTATTTAGGAGAAGCAGCACATAGATTTTTGGCAGAAGAGCAGGGAGATTTTTGTGCCGTGTGCAAGCACTGAGTGCTCTGCCTCTAGAGGTCCAAAGATAGCTGAAGTCAGCTGTGCCAGCAGAGGATCTTCTGTTCAGCCTGACTAAGCTGGGCACATAATCACCAAATTGTTTACTTAGTCAAAATCCACAATAGTGGACTGAATATGGTTCTTGTGTTACAGGAGTCTTATTTAAAAGTGCTTGAGTCACTAAGTAAGAGTTTGTCCTGAATTTTGCATTGGCTTTGTGAGGAGCATGTAGCTGGAACATTCAAAGGAAGCGCAGCTTCTCTGGAAGCACTCTAGCTGACTGCCCTGATAGAAATGTACTTAACACAGAACAGTCCTCTACTTTTTCCAGGTTGTACACGGTCTCTATGATGCCTTCCACGGCTTCTGCGGGCAGAATGCCAAGGGCATTGGATTGAAACTTTTTCTCCAAGTCCTCCTTTTCCAGAGGTTTCCTCCAGTGCCCATAGAAGGTAGTGCAGCGGTCACTGATCGTGTTGCCGTCCTGAAGCATGACACTCACTTCGCAGTAAAGACTGTCAAAGCTGGGGGTGTTGTCAGGAGGGTGCTCCAGCTGTGTTTTGCAGAGGAGCTCCCGCAATGCCGGCCGGTGAATGTTCTCACTGGCGAAGGACTGGACTGACATGCTGCCGTCCAGCAAAGCAGAGCATGCAACAAACTGGAAGGAGTGTCGTGCTTCATGCTCTGACGCTGGGCTGGGTCTGTTCACGTATTTGACCTCGGGGACTTTGAGAATGACTTTCTCAATTTTGTCAAGAGAGAGCAAGTTCTCACTGCTCTCCACAAGCTTCCTCCTAACAGAGGATGCTGCATCAGCCACCCAGTGTGTTGCAAGATGAGCAGGAAAGCGTTTGATGGCCACATCTTGCTGGTCCAAGAGCCAGGGGTAGGACTGCAAGGTTGGCAGAGTCTGTGGGTTGTAATCTGTATAAAAGGCACCCATCCCTGACTCCATGTCCAAGATCTGTTTGTTTCCTTGAAGGCCCTGAAAAGCTAAGCAAGCTGCTTCCAGTCCGTTCTTGGCAGCATTCCCAACGTGGAGGGGCTTTATTTGAGTCGCTGCATTAGCCAGTGGGGCACCTGCATAGGAGGCAGCAATAGCCAAGGCATTTTTACATTCCAGCTGGTCAAGAGCTAGCAGTTTAGCACAAGCTGCTGCACTCCCCATTGTACCAACCACAGCCGGTGGGTGAAACCTGAGAAAACAAAAGTACCTTCATTACCAGATTTCAAAAATTCACTATATACAAAATCTTTTCATTCATTGCCATGGAAAATGGATTGGACTATAAAGAAACACACATTCAGCATTCACATGTGGGCCTAACTGAGAGTTGTCACTTTTCCCCAGGAGAAAGTTAAACTGGAATAGTACTGCTTGCAGTAGGTCCTCCCCAGAAAGCAATGGAAACATTAGAGCTGCTCATAGTTCAAAGCATATTTATAGTCACATATAAAGTTATATTAATTATTATTTAAATTTATATATTATTATAGATCTATAAAAATTCAAAGTAGGGAGATCATCACCTCCTTATTGTGAATTGGTCAATGCTTTCAAAAAGAAATCTATTAGCTCAAGAGTTAGGAGTCAAGTGTATTTACATGTAAGATGAACCTTCCCTAAATTTCCAGACAAACAGCTTAGGAAATATGAATAACTGTGCCACCTGTATTTTAACTGACATTTAATTATGTATATTAGCACATATTAAAAACCACTTCTACTCAACTTTATGCTTTAAACACTTCTATGTACCTTTTTGGAATATTCCTGGCTTCTCTGGAGAAGTGCAGCAACCTGCCTTGCACTTCGATTCCCACATTGAAAGCTAAGAGCAGATCAAGACCAGAGATTTTTTTCTTCTGAGGGAAGGCCTCTGAGAGTGCAATCACTGCGGGGAGCACAGCCCCAGATGGGTGTGTGGCTGGATGCCAGGTGTCATCAAAGTCCATTGAGTGCACCTAATGGAAAGAAAAGCATTGATCTGTTGTTAGAAATAAACTCTGACTTGGCAAGGTTGCCTCAGTCAAATGAAACTACTGTAACTGGTATAGAAAAGTACTGAAGAACTAGATCTTCCTTAGAAAGCAAAAATTTCAGAAGTCTTTTAAAGACCTTTACTCCCAACGTGGCTTTCTGAGGAGTGGCAATGCAGCAGAGATCTTGCCTCAAAGGAGTATAATTCTAATTCAAGTTGTACCAGCCTGAAACCAGTGTGACAGTGATTCCTTTTTTCTGCAGTTGGCTTTTGCTGCTTTAATTACACTGGTATAATTAAAGCAGCTGTCCTAGATCCACCATGTGAACAGTGAATTTTCACTTTCCCCAAAACATAATGAAATATAAACATAATGAAATTACTTCCCCTGTGCTGCAACTGATGCTGCCATTAGGACTCGCACCATAAAACTGTAGCAGTTAAATACTAAGTGAAATTTGTATCATCAGAGCTACTTTTCTGGTGCAACCATCCACAGGCAATAGGCACAAGCCTGCAAATGTACAGGAGGCCTTAGCCTGAATTTTCAGCACACCAAAACAAGACCTGTCACACAAGGAACCAGACTCCCTGGAGCTGCTGGGACTTAGGAGAAAGCTACAGTCTTAATGCGGAACGAGGTGCTTGGCTCAAGAGACTGTCCCAAGTGGTGCCTTCTCTTTCCCATGCCCAGAGCCCAGCTACTCAGGAAGATTTTAGGTGTTCCCAGCATGGCATTACCTTGGAGCAAACTGGGAAGGTGATCAGGCTCCCCAGTGGTCAGGTTTTGCCCTGTAATACTGTAATTATACATTTCTGAGGACTGTTTCTAAACAGATAGAAGAAAACCCAGTCTCTGCCTTGAAAAACTTTGATGCCATGTGGGAAGATGCCCTGCGGTGCAGGATAAGGAAAATTGTGCCCAATACCCTGTAAGCTGTGTTTCTGGTGTATTCAGTAAGTGCTTAAAATTGACCTGTGACCAAGATGCAAACTGAAATGATCATATATATGCAAACAGCCAGATCTGAATATCACAAGCGCTGCCAGGAGCTGAGAGGTACCAGATCTCATTTCCAAGGTAATTTTCTCTACATTGGAAATCAGCTGTTAAATTGGACCTCTGATATTGTTGTCACACTAATTTAAATAGGCTTAATATTACTATTTCCTTGGTTGGTCAGCTTCCCTAGTTTTGCATAATTGCCAAATTTGTCTACCCCACCTCATGTGCATCTTTCAATTTCAAACGGTTTCAGCCACAATCTGAACTTAGACAAATGTCTGGGGAGTCAGTTATTGCTTTAATGACAAAGTGTGTGTCCAAAATTTATAACTGGCTTTTGGAAACCAGATAACTGAAGATTAAGTTGCCTTGTGATATCTTATGTGTATGTATCTATATGTGCATCTGTCTGGGTTTTTCTTTAGCTGTACTTTGCCAGTTGGCATGAACTTTGGATCCCAGCGAAATGAGGTAGAGCTAGAGTGTGCCCTTTAAAGTGGCTACAGCAAGGTTGTAACCTTGCTACAAGGTTACCAGCCTGTAAGCTGTAGAGTTCTGACATTTGACAACAGCCCTAGGTCCCACATTAAAGGTAACGGATGCTGTTGAGTTTGGTTCACACATATATTATACCTTAAGTTTAATCTCACTGGAAGGAAGTTGAAGCACGTTAGGAGAATAGTCTAGGAAAGTTTTGTAGCAGGCGTCAGAATAAGCTAAGATTTTTGGAACATTCTGTTCTCTACAGAGTAAGAATGGCATCAATTTGTATGATTAAAGAGCAAATAAAAGAGCATCCCTTACAGCCACTCCATTCACAAAAGCTGCATACAGAGGAGGCAGTCGGAAATCCAAGTGGCCCCAGATGGTACTGGATAAATCTGAGCTGTAGATCTGAAACAAATTGACATCAATTAATTCAAAATTCTGAACCTAAGGATAAATGTGCGTTGCATCTCTGATGTAACCAAGAACAGACCATGCCCTCTCGGGACCTAACTGCTCCCTTTTATGAGAAAAATACTATTCTTTCACAAAGTACGAAAAGAAACTGTTTCCTGTTTTCTTATGTCCTATTCCACCCAAACAGAGCTTGGAGCCAGACCAACACCATCCACTGGGCCAGTCACTACCTTCACACAACCTCTGGCCACTGATGTCCCTTCTCACTACCCATTGACAATTCCTGCAGAATCACAGAATCAACTGGTTTGGAAAAAACCTCTGAGATCATCAAGTCTGACCTAAATGATGATGGAACTGTCATCATATTGTTGGGGAAGACGTCTCGTTAAAGGATTTTGTTTTGTGTATTTTAGTAAGACCCTGAGTAAACGACAGATGGCCTCCTGGTGCTGCAAACTGAATAAAACGGCATAAACTACCATGGTTTGGAAAGGGGAATTCTCTGTGGGAAGAGACTTATTGGCACACAGAGCTCTGGAGCACAAATCCCGCTAGGCAGGACTGAATGAAAAAACAGTGGGCTAAACTCCTCCTCATTGATGCACTCCTGTGTTGCAAAGGCTCCTTTTCAGGGTCAATTACTCTGCTAGTTTGAGGAGAGCAAGACTAGAGGAGAAGCATGGCTGATGTACCTCAGACAACAATTATGTTTTATGGACTGCAAGAAACCCACTGCTAACTCCCCATCTATTTAACAGTTCCTTGATTTGAAAGGCTGGTGGTAAGTGATGTTTACTTTGTTGATGCTTTTAGTAAAATATCATAGGTGAAAGAAAGGAAGGGGTTCTTAGTTGACTGTGTTTGTAGAGGGGGATATTAGCACACAGACTGACACACAGACTTTTGCCCATCCAGAGTGAAAAGTAACTTGAGCACTGAAGTTTCACTGTCTCCAGTGGGAAGAACACCATTTCTCTCTTTCTATCCACAAAAGAATTTCACCACGGCAAAATTTCCTTTTCATAGCCTAAGTTTTCCCTTGCTTTCTTAAAGCTAAACCTTAGGGTGTGCTATGAATGCCAGACACCTTACCTTGCTGTACTGTGTCACTTTGTGGCTGACCTCGGTGCTGGTACCCAGAAGCCCCACTCCAAGAGTATCCAGAATCATTCGCTTACTTCTCTGAATTACTTGATCTGTCAACTGATTTGCATTCAAACCATGAATCACTTTAGCAAAATTTCCTGTAACTGTCTGGGAAGGGAAAAAATAAAGAAAAAGAAGAAGTAGATATTTCTCTATATTTAAAGGAAACACTCTTTTTTATTTTCTTTCCTCTTTTTTTTTCCTTTCCTCTTTTTTTTTTTTCTTTCAGTTTCGGGTTACTGACTAGCATGCTGGCCATTTCTGCCCCTGCTTACATGAATTGCATCAGCAAAACCAAGGTTTGAATTCTTCCTCTTTTTATTCCCAGAAATGTCACTGTGTTATTTATATTTTATTTATGCTTTCATCATTATCCTTTTCTGTTCTGTATTTCTTCTGCTTTCTCCCCAAGTCCTTGATAGTATACACTGCAGGTGCTATAACTATGCAAGATTATCTCTATCTATCATCTCTGTCTCTATCTCATCCCCATCTCATCTCCATCTCTATCTCTAATGACTATTCACACCCCCCCCATCCCCAAATAGAAGTAAAAACATCTTTCCCATAGCACCTGCATATTGGTATTGAAATCAGTGGGAGAATAGCATTTCAAGCCAGTGCACCCACTACCACACAAGAAGGCAAGATTTAATATCCCTGATTAGCAGCCTTACTATCCCAAATGTTGCTGAGCTTGGAGCTCAGTGGGAGGCAGGAGTTGACAGCCCTACCTTGCACATACTGCTCATAGCTCCCAGCTCCCATTGAATTCACTCTCAGCTGGAGTCCCAGCTTTTCTCCAAGACAAGATCTTGCCTCTTTGAATAGCAGTGGCTCCTTGTTCCTGGATCCTGCTGGTCTGGGAATTATATATATTTATTTTCCTCTCCTATTGAGCAATGACCCATTATGCAAATTCAACCTGCTTCTTGGCTGTGAGCTGCTGTTAGTATCTCTATCAGAAAATAACCTAAAACTTCCCTTCCTGGACCATTAGAAATGTCCTGCTGTAGAGGTACACATTATTTACAACCAGTCTATACACACAGTTTCTTTTTTATACTGGCAGTAGTGAATATTTATCTTCTCTCTCTTTGGAAATTATTTTCCTTTCCTTTCCTTTCCTTTCCTTTCCTTTCCTTTCCTTTCCTTTCCTTTCCTTTCCTTTCCTTTCCTTTCCTTTCCTTTCCTTTCCTTTCCTTTCCTTTCCTTTCCTTTCCTTTCCTTTCCTTTCCTTTCCTTTCCTTTCCTTTCCCTTTTCCTTTCCTTTCCCCTCTTCCTTCCACTTCCTTTACTCCCCTGCACATATCCACACAGAGTGGTGGTATTTCCTTTTGACCTTCATTTTTCTGAGTTAAACAAACCAAACTGTTCTCTCCTTTACAACACGGACTCACCCCTACAATGCTCCTATACTTTCATTGCATTGTTCACACTGGATTCCTCTTTCTCTAGCAATGGTGACCACAAGTGTGCCCATCATTACAAACAAGTTCTCACTCACACTTGTAGTGAAGCATTAAGGTTATCTTGAGGAAGCAGTTACAAGCAGTTTAAAGCAGGTGAACCCCATATCCCATGGTGTGATGGGCACCTACTGAGACATACGGAGTGAGGATACGAAAGCTTAAACAGAGAATCGCATCTTACAGTGCAAAGAAACAAGACAGTACCTTTGCCCACATCTTGCAGGGGTGATGCAAGGTCCCAGAGAGATGCAGCAAATGAGTGGTGGCCAGTGAGCAGGGGAACTCACTCTCTCACTATTTATATGTGTCTGTCTGAGGTGGGGGAAGGAATATTAGGCCTTTTTACTTGTGCATCTTGTCCTGCCCATTTCCTCTTCTGCCTGTAAATGTTCTTTTTGCTTCACTTTCAACTTTCCTCTGACTAATTGGACTATAAACCTCTGGGACACATGTGATAGGACTTAGCCAGTCATGTTTACATGTTGTGTAAATTAATGCATGCAATACTTCATTACCAGATAGAAACTGAGTCAAGTGCCTTGTATCTGGTAGCATAGAGAGGGGTGTGGAACCACAGTAATCCATGGATAACTCTACTGGTTGGGAAAGTCCAGTACTAGACTACAGGATGGCAAAGGCTGTTTTAGCTTAAACAACCTGTTGTTAGTTTGTTTTGGGCTTTTTTTCTTCTTTTGCTATATGTCTCCTCTCTAACACATACAATTCAGACTTGGGAAATGTGTGCCATAAGAATTTCAGACCATAAATTGGATTAAGGCAGTTCTTGGCACTTAGCAGTGTTTTCACAGCATGAATAACTGTGTGTTAGCGATAGATAGTGAGTGAGAAATCCTTGCCTATCCCATCAGGAAGGGAGCAAACCCCACAGGAGCATGACTAGGGGCCACTGAATAATTCTGAAGTAAATAAGCCATGATGTCTGAAGCATGGGAATCACCTGTGTCAGGGAACAAAGTATCAAATCTCGGAATTGCAGCTTTGCACTTCCATGAAAAGTGCTGCCTAAAACTTAATCTAGGAATGTCAGCCCTTTACTGAGAATAGCTCCAAAAAATTTTGTTTGCCTTATCTAACTCAGGAATGCTTCCAGGTAGATAACAGCATGGGTCTAGAGGTGAAGCTAAACATCAGTTTCAGTGGTTCTAACCACTACTGAAAGGTCCTGTTTCAGGCTGTGTCCTTCCCCCTCTCCTGTCCCTGGATACATGGTCCTCCTTGGGCCAGCCCTAATGCTGAGCAGACCCATTTCTGAGCCGGTCCAGCCTGTCTCCAGAGCTAGCTCAGTGATTCTCAGCAGTCGGCATAACTGAGTTTCATTCCCTCAGAAATGCAAAATTAAATCTCGCAGAACAAGCAGAGGGAGAGAGGAGTAGGGCTGGCAGTATTCTGTGAAATTTTGGGAGGGCACGGACAGGTAACATGAGAGAAGAGGGAATCAGCTGTTCCCCAGCAAGCTCTAACCCAGACATTTGCCTATTTTGCCCATGCTTTTAGCCAGTTCTGCTTTTGGATGTCATCTTCTGGTGCTTAACTTGATGCTGAAAACTGCACTGGGTAACAAAGACCCTTAAATGATAGAAGCAGTGATGAGTCAGTTCACGGATACAGCCAAAGAGCTTGAGGCCCAGGACTCCTAAAACCCAGCCTAAAAACATGTATATAATTTTGCTCAGGCTAACCTGCACTATGCGAAGGCTCCATTTAAACCCTTGTCCTGTCTTTCTTTTATGTATGAGCAGCTGTTCAGCATGGCTACTAAACCTATTCCCACACATGTCTCTATGAGTATGCCACAGCTTCCTCACCCATGCAGGTATAACTTGCATCTGCATACAACATCCCAGCACATGTCCTAGTTCCTGGGTGACGTGTGCTTTGCCAAATCCCGACCCCACAGGGAGAGAGAACCAGAATGTGCATCGGCGCTTCTTCCTTGTCCTCCATATTTCCACACTGAGAGAAACCTCAGAGGTAGCCTGGATGTAGAATTACCTTTGGTGCTGATAAAATCCAGCCCACATAATGGGATTGCTCATGTTGACAAGGTTGGCAGTGGTTAGAAATGTTAATAGAAGATAATGCTATTGGGCTGAAAAAGTCAATTAACTTGTTAACTTTCACTTTTGTTCTTTCAGCTCATTCTTCTCTTCAGAAAATCGGAAGAAAATATTTAAATTTCAGAACCACAGAATCACAGAGTAGCTGCAGTTGGAAGGGACCCCCAGAGACCATCTTGTCCAAATTCTAACAAGGCCACCCAGAGCAGGCTGTGTCCAGTTAGGTTCTGAATATCTCTGAGCACAGCGGCTCCACAGCCTCCCTGGGCAACCACAAAAAAATTACATATTAAATAAAAGATATTCAAACCCTAAAGTCCATCCTCTTTTTCCATTACCTTTGGGATATCATTTATAACCCCATTCTGTTTCTCATTTCTTTTTCCTCCTCAAGTGAGATAGAGGTGCTGGTGCCTTAATCCCATGATGAGACTCCAAAGTGAATTCGGATGGGAGCCAGCACTTGTGATGTGCCTTGCAATGTGATGTGCAGTCACATGCTGCTAGCTGATCTCAGATACATGCTCACTTCCTTCTGTGATCTTGATTGCAGAATGGATTGCCCCATACATTGCAACAATAACATTAGTACTATTTAGGGACTGAACTGAGCTATTACGAGAAAGTGACTTTTTGTTAAAAAAAGAACAAAGTGAAACTGTACATTTGCTTGGGAAATCAGTTTCCAAACTGTGGTCTGCAGACCTTAGACTCAGGTGTACACTGTATATTGTGAGGGAAAAGAAAGCAATATGATTATCACTGCAGGGGGAAGAGGCATCTATACAGAGTCCTGTACCTCCACAGCAGAATTCCTAGGGGTCTAAACAGAATAAGGTTGAAAATCAGTGACTGAGAGTTTGGTACAAGCTGTCCACCCTGACAAAGGGAATCTGCTGCTTTCCTCTCCTTTGACACAATACGCGTGGTTCAGCAATTTGGGCAGACAATTTGTTAACTAGCGAGCGTGGTGGAAAGACAAAATGTGTTCATCCAAATGCCATTTGCAGCATCGCACGCAGCTACAGTAATGAGCTGTGTTGATTACAGAACAACACTTCAGAAAACCAGTGCCCCACAGAGTCTATTTTCTCCTGCTGACATCACATTTTTAAGCTTTTTTCCTTCTTTTGCCTCCAGTTATTTTAGGCTAAACTCTGCCCACACCTGCAAGCTGTATGTTTGTCTGAAAGCAATTTTGACCCTAGCCTTATGCTCCTTTTGTTCTAAGGAAATACAAAAAATATGACAAAATATAGAGTCCAGGCTTCCTTTTCTCTAAGCCAGCTTTTAAGAAGTAACTTTGTTCATGGCCTGTGCTTAGATGAGAAAACAGGTGCCAATGTGCTGTGTTTACAGAGACTCTGCTGTTGCTGAGAGTCTGAGAACAACTTAGAAGTGCAGGACTTGCTCTTTTTTCCTCTACTGGGATATTTTAATTACAGTAAAAAGGTGAGAATCTTAATGAATTGTCTGGAATAGATGGCTTGATCTAAAACCTGTTAGCAGCCCTACAGCCACAACTCTTCGCATCCTGTAATATTGCACCCACTGGCATTATAGCCCCTGTGTCTCTTTTTCCTCAAGCCTACCCTCCCATGTTTACCCCAACAGTGGGTACTGGGCGAGACAGCAATAACACACAGCAAATGCTATAGGCAATGATTGCACCATCAAATGTATCATCCTGGAAATTTCTAGCCTACAGTAGTTCTCTTATTGACTTACTTGCACAACTAGTGGCAATGGCAGTGAAATCTCTGAGAAGTTATCACCCTTGTTTGTTTTTTTTCAAAGTTCCCACAGCAAATCTTGGAAGTTCCCAGCCATATTCTGGTAAAGGTTGCCATGAGTCAATGTGCTGGTCAGTGCACTACATTGCACTGCCCTTCTTGCCTGCCTAAATTAGCAGTGCTATTCCTGAAGGCAAGACCTCAAGGTTCATTTTAGCTTGTAATGTAGATGCTGGTTTGGTTAAACGAGCTGTAAGACAGAGGCACCAGACATACCTGGGATATTCCCTTAGGATCACATTCAAGACAGCATCATTTATGGAGTAGCGCGAAGAGACCTGGTCTGTAACAGTGTGAAAAGAGACTGCAGCTCCATGAAATTCCTGTTGATCCAATGTGCATTTTAGCTCTCACCAATGCTACAGCCTTTACCTGTTTTACTGGTGCCAGCACTTGGGTTTACCCTGTCTTCTGCAGCACACTCAGGCTCTGCTGCAACACTGTAGATCATGTGCAGTCCTCTGGTGTGGAAGGACTAAGGAATGATCTAGGCGTGCTTCAGGGGGGTCTTTGATAGTTTATGACACCTTCTAAGATATGGCAGCTGCACCTCGTGTAGCCGAGCCAGTTATGCCCCATCAGAAGGGATGAATACCTTCAGGCCTTTGTGTGGATGTGACCTTCCCCAAGGTGGGGGGTTTCACACCTAAGTCAGAAGTGTAAGGGAGGACAGTTGGCACCATCCCACCTCTGCAGGACCTGCTTCTAGTTGACCTTCTATCTTCATCTGGCTCAAACCCCAGAATCTCTGGTGGTGGGTGTTCACCCCCTCTGTCTAATTTGGATCAGAGGTTTTGCCACCACACACCCAAAAACTTATCTCCTCCCCTCGGTGGGTGCAAACCCTGCCCCAGCAAAACACCCTGCTGCCTCTGCAAATGGCCAAATGTTTGAGCCATTAACCATTAATATCTCAGTCTCTCCCAATGATCTCCAGAATGAATAATAGCAGTGGGTGTGGGAGATCACATAGGTTTTGTGTACCTGCAGTTTCCATAACTACTTCTTGTTTTTGTTTTTGGCAGCCTGTGGCAGCCTGTAGCACACATTGCTCTCTTAATCAAAGAACAGCCCATGATGTCTTTATTATGTGTCCAAAATGCAGCCAGATGTCATTACATGACTTGTGCTATTTGGGGAGACGATAAAACTTGACTAGCATAAATTCAGAGTTTGATGAGCGGAAACCAAAATAGTGAGAGCACATGTGAGGGATGTGGCAATTTTAATTAAATTACCAGCGGAACTCCGGTGGTACAAATGAGGCATTACCCACTGTGCTGGGCTGTGCATCACATGCAGAAAGGTACCAAGCAAATTGATGCTCCTGATCACTTCAGAGCAAGGCCAGATGTCAGGACATAATGGGTCCCAGCAAGGCTGTGGTGGCGGTCTAGTGGGGAGATATGGTATCAAGATCTTGTATACAACAAGCTTAACCATTAATTAAGGGATAAAACAGCCTCTCTGCATCTAAACTAGTTCTCAGGGATTTGGCATCCCTGAGAAATTATCCAAGACTCAGTACAAACTTTTGTATGCACTGAAAGGGCTAAAATAACACCTATAGCATATACAGCAAAACCAGAATGAATAATAAAGCAGCATTCTTCAAACAGAAACAGGCTTTGGGAGGAAAAAAATCTCCTAATTTTGTGGGAGTCCATCATTTACCTGTCAGCAACTGCAGAAGGCTTGAGACAGGTACTGGAAGATGCTGTGATTTAGCAGAATGGTTCTTCCAACTTTCACAGCAGACACTTTCTCTCTTGCTTTCAGCTTTGTCCCTCCCAAACATAGCCCCTCCTGGAAGGATTTAAACAATGAGTCACGTTACAAAAGCCACAGAGTACTTGTTGCTAATGGATTGCCCATTCTTCAAGCTTGTCCCATGAATTAATTTCCACCCATTCCTCCTAGCTGCTGGACAGAAACACCTGTTCAGACATCATGCTTTCATTGAGGTCCCCAAGGCAGCTTGGGTATCCCATGAGTGACAAGTATGTCCCTGCTCTTGAGCATCTCTTTTGGGGCACTCCAACAACTGCAGAGAAAGCTTTTTCCTCATCTGTGGTTGTGCCTGGCTAGATCATGCATCTTCCACCCTGATATATTTCTAAAAGTGCCAAGAAATATTGCAAAACAGCCTGAAATTACACTTTAAATGCAGCAGTCTCTGATTTATGGTGCAATTATAAAACATGTCATGGTAGCTATTAGCTGTGAGATTGAGTATCACATATTTCAGACTGTAAAACACACTGAGGAATTTCTAGTTGTGATTGTGTATTCACCTCTAAAGAGCAAATGGGCTTAATTACACCAACATTTATAAAAGGGAGAAATAACAGCAAAAATGGAAGAAAGGTTAAATTTGAACACAAGAGCTGTGAATACATAAAACATTTATATTATTACACTTGTAATTGAGCATCTAAGCAGAAGCTAATGATTTGATTTAAATCGGTCCTTTTTGCATAAGTAGCATTTGAAGAATTTTGGGTTTTAGAATTTATAATGACACTATTTTTTTCCCTATGATTACTCATCTTCAGCATAGTAGATTCAACCAGATGCAGGAAGAATTAAAAATCAAGAAAAATAACTACTTTCACAAAATGATAGGAATGATCAACCATGTTGACGCTTCAGTATCGGCAGGGTTTAAAACTATTCACCTAGAAATTAAACCTACTGTTAGATTTAGTGGACAGTATTTTATTTACCTTTTCCCTCCGTGCAGTAGCTGGAAGATGTCCCTCCTTGTGTGGCCTTGAGTTATTGCAGGAGCACTAGGGTTAGCTGTAAGGAAAATAATGTGATGTTCAGGTCTTGCATTTATTTATTTAAAATGGTCGTATTCATTGAGAAGAGATGGTGTTAGTGGTACCACCAATTCACACAGCTTATCCTCCTGACTTTGATAACTTATTTGCATGGCACAATGCCATCACTATGACTGTGGGGTTTATATAACACAGAAATAAACCATTCTTATTTCTCCTTTCCACAATTAGAAGATTTCTCCATTTCTGCAATCTGGCTATTTCCATTCTTTATCAAAATGGGAAGTTTTGAAGTCTGTTTCAAAGTCTATGTTTTCTTTGAGCATTTATTTTCCTTTTTTCTTTCCTTGATTTGGTATGGTATTTTATTAAACTCAAGGAGGGGTAGCTGCGGGAGTCCAAAAAGACAGGAGGTACATTTTTCCCCACCCCCCATCTAACTGAGTCTCAAGTGAAAGAGCAGTGAAATGTTATGGCCCATCCTAGGCTGTCAGCACAATTGCAGTGGGGTGTAAGTCACCATGCCACCAGCAATCCACAGGGTAGGGCCAATGCAATGCTGTTTCACCACCAAAAAAAAAAAGCAGGAGGCTGCCTTTGGAGGCAACTTGTAGGAGATATTTTGGTGCCTGTGATGCCTATGAAAGAAAAAATAAACCTGAGTGGTTTTTAGCCCGATCCACCCATTGCTGCTTTGTGCTTCTGTGCTCAGCTGCTGCTGCCAAGGGAAGGGTTCCTAAGGAGGAAGGGGGTGGCTGATGCAGAGATTTTCCCCACAGCTTCCTGCTGTCTCATCCTACTACCCTTGGCAACAGGACTCTCTCCCACCTGCCCAGCCCAGCCCAGCCCTGCACTGCCCCTTTTCTTCCTGTGTTAGCAAGGGCCAGGCATATTTCCCCATGCTCATCTACTCTGTGCAGATTTGGGAAGCCTCTCCAGTCAAAATCAATTAGTGAAGGTGGATTGCGACAGTGACGGAGGAGAGAGGAGAGAAAAAAGAGCAGATACATGACTGTGTGCAAATAAAATATGACATGTCTCACAAGGACACTAGAAAAGCACTGGAAATTTTTGTGGGGCAGGGAAAGGAGAGAAGGGGAAGAAAGGAAAACAAGGGGAAGAAAGATACCCCAAGCCCTTAAATATTCGCATCTTCTAAGGTCCCCTGATTCCTCATAGGTCTTCTCTTCCCAGGCCCCAGAAACATTCCTGTGTTCTGATAGAGTCAGACGCGTGGTGAGCTTGCTCACCGACTCCAGGTCAACAATCCTGGTAGGTCTGTGGCCACCCTCAGCATGCTGTGCTGTTTATTGCTCCTTCCTTCCTTCTGGCCTCAGTCAAAGTGTGGTCAGTACCCCAAGAAACTCATGTAAGGCTATGAAAAAAACGGGCTTCAAAAGCTCACTAAGTTCTCACAAGAGGGTGGGCAGCAGATGAAGGTGAGTGGGATTCCTTCCTCCATTTCGTTACACCACAAAGAAGCCTGTAGTGGAGAGAACTCGCCCAAAGGTCCCATATCAATTCTGAGCCTGAAGGGCAGTGTATCCAGAGCTTGCCCGTAGGCTTCTGATGTTCCTGTGCTCTGAGAACCACTCGAGAGCCTTCACAGGAAAGACAGGAAAGCCTGGCAATCCTTATCTTCAGATTAGGCATTTCTGAATGTTTCTGGACAATCTGGCTCATCTCAGACCGGATCTGGCTACAAAGGATGGAGCAACACACAGGTTACAGCGATCTGTGGTGGGATACAGGTCAGTGATGGAATCATTATTGGTGCACCCTTCTTTCATCCACAGCACACTCTAGCACAAACTCCAACCTCACAGTTCTTAATTGATGGGATTTAAAAGGCTGCATATATTTGGGACTTTTATTGTTTTAACTTTGCTGTTTCTGTATCCTGTGACTTCCCATTTTCCAATGATAAGAGTGAGAAACTATTATAGCAAAAACTTAAATTCTCACTTGACTACATGGCTTCAGGTGATGATGGCTTTGAAAGAAAAAACAAATGCTTCAAGACTCTAGATCGTGTGTTGAGAGAAATATACAAATGTGAATCACGAGTTAATCTATACTGGGAAATATAAATTATTTATAAAAATCTAAATTTATAAATATCTAAAAGAATACGGCAAATCTTAACATCTTATTCCTTTAGAGTGCCATGAAATTATACTTGCATGAAGCCATTAACCCCAAAAGAGTTCTGATTACATGAAAGACTGAGAATCTGTCATGTGCCTACTCTCAATGTAGGTCAGTGTACGCACAGAGCGAAACGGAAGGAAACTTGAGGGAAATTATCCACCTCACCTTGAGAAACTCTTGCTTGAGGTTCTTCTGGAATTTCAATGATGTCTTAAGTTAAAATTGAACATGGTAAGATGGCCACATGAGCAGCGACCACACAGGGGAAGGTGCAGATTGGAATGACTGCACTGAATTTAAGGAACTGGAATTTCTTAAACTGAAAAAGCTCAGAACAGGGTGACACAGTTGTGTTTATCCATCCATCTTGTAAGAACAATTACACAGATAGGCAAAGTCATGGTAACAGCACACTCAAATTAGGCAGGGAAAATTGTGCAGAAAAGCATATGAGCAACACCTGATCTCTTTTACGCTTCGGATGGCCTGCTCACTCATAACTGAATCATACGTTTTAAATATTCTTTGGATACAGAAATACATTGAATATACCATGTATGAAAAAGATACAGAAAAATTGGAAAGGATTCAGAGGGGTCTAAGAACAATAACAGGTTTAGAAAGCACGGTCTGTGAAAGAGGTGTGAGGAAGTTTATTTAGCCTAGAAAAGAGAAGCTATTCCATTTCAGATCACAGCTAAGCCAGTCCAACCACTGGCACTTGTCTGATGCCCTCCCTAGGGCTTAATCCAGTGAACTAAATCAGCAGGAAACTAATTTTATTATTTATTTGAATGCTCTCCACTTTATCTTCTGAACTAGTTCATCACAATCACACGAGGGCTGGCTGAATAGGGAAAAATGTAGTGGTTAATTTTGGCAGTAGCTGACCTTCAGATTGGCATAGCTTTAATGTGGAAGTGTATTTCTGTACACAATACAGGAATACAATCTGTATATTTTAGAAGTAGAGAGTGTTGAACAACTTTGCTCTATCTGCTGAGAAAGAAGAAAAAAGGAATCTGATAAATATTTATCAGATTCTTGACTGATGTGATAAAACCCCTTTATAACAGGAAGAGTATTAAAATATTGTACATAAGAATATTGTGGAATTTCCTTCACTGGAATTATTACCAATGTATTACCCTAATCTGCCAGGATTAGTCCAAGGTTTCTTATTCTGCCTTGGTGCAGATGTGGATTTTGGGAATGATCTCTTGAGATTCATTCTGTACCTCCTTTGTTCTGACTTCATGATTTACCAAGTTCACCCATCCTGCCTGAGTTAGCTCTAACTGAACTCAACAGTACTTGGAAAAATGGCTTTAACAAGAACAGTGCCAGATTCTAATACTGCTGTTTAACTTATATTTTGTTGAAGACCAGAGAAGTATCTGTGAATATGCTGTTCATGGACACATTATCAGACACAGCGCTCATGATCTGCTTTGCATTCTGGAAAACATCCTAGGCTGGCACAGCTGGTCTCTAAATACACCACGAAAATAAGCCCATAAGAACAAATCACACATCAGAGGTCATTTCCAGGTTAAAGGTTTAGACTGCAAATGGGGTTGCAGCACTTGCAAGTAGTTGCTGAAGCACAATGGAAATCCAGTTGTAAATACAGGAAGTAGGGTCACCAACAGGGAAAAGTTTACACTGCATACACAATTTCATTAATATATCAGAGGAAAAGTAAAGCAAACAGTAAAGTTTTGTTGAAATATAACTGGTGTTCACATTTAAAATACAGGAGTGTGAAAATGGGAAACTGGAGCTCAAATGAGGAAGAGAGCTGTGCTGTATTAAGGACTTTTTTTTTTTTTCCTTTGGCAAACTTTTCCAGAAATGACAGGCTGTGGAATCAATACATCAGATCTGGAAAATACTGAAATGCACTTAACCTTCTGTCTCCCCAGAGGCAGTAAATGTCATTCTTAATGATGTTCTCTAACAAAACGTTTTGTGGACAAACTAAACAATGCAGCTTTCCTATACAAAATTCTCTACTCACTTTACTGCAAGTAAGTTCTGGAAAAAGTCTTGGAGGTAGAACAGAAAAAGTAGAGGGATTTATTAAGAAAATATGACAATCACTTTAATTAACAAAACCTTATTATCTAAAGAACTAGAGAAAACTAGCTCAAATACAGCAAAGCTGTGTATTCATCTAGACTTTTTGGGTGAGGGATCAAGCCAAAAAGTATGCTTTACTGAGTATCTTTTCAAGTCTTTGCAAGTCCTGTCAAATGGATACTAATGTGGGAAGAGCACATAAACCCTTCAAAGACATCTGAGCACAGGAGCTGCTGTGCAATCATGCCCACCCTGCGAAGCTGGGCAGCCTCACATGGGAACCACCACTGTGGGAGATTAAGCTGCCATCCACGGTTTGAGGAACAGGCAGCTTTCTTCTTTGACAAGCCCTGCAGCCTTTGAAGCTGGGATCTGCTTGTTCTAAAGGGACTGATTAAAGAGAGAGAGGAAGCTTCAAAAGACCTCACTGCCTCTGTGAGCTAACTAGTCAGAAGGCTGCACTGACAACCTCTTGTGACATGTACCATAGTTTATTTTTTAACTTGTTCCTCATTCTGCCCTTTAACATTAGCATCTTCTTTCCATTTGCATGTGAGAACACTGGAGCTTGCAGAAATATCATAAAAAAACAGTTCCTCCACTTCAGATGGAACTTTCCCATATTTCTCCCCGCCGGGCTTCATGTGTTTTTTGTTCGGAAGTTTTGTTGTGATCCTGATTCAGCAGTGTGATATATGGCTGTGAGTAGTAAAAGATTAATTCAATGGGAAAGGCAGTAATAACTGACACCTGGAATAGGAAAGGACAAAATATGGTTAACAGTCGGACTCAATGACCTTAGTAATTATTCTGTGATTCTCTGAAAATGCTAACAAAATTCTGAAGATGGGTCTGCAATTCCTCCAGGCCTCTGTATGTGTGTATCCATTTAATTTAATTTCACTCACCTAATGCTGATTTGTGTTGATACTGTCAGCAGTTTATCCCACTGCCAGCTGCAGCCCATTTGAGTCCAAAGCAGGACAATGCACAAATTATCTCACCTTTCTCAGTCCTGGCAGTGAACCTTGGGTCAGCATATTCTGCTTATTTCCTTCTCCCACTTCTGTCTGCCCTTGACTTCCTCAGCTGATTCAACAAAATACCACTTCTTATCCAAGCCCTTTCTGAAAAAAGCATTTTGTAAGACACCATTACTAACAGGAACAAATTTTAGAGATTATCTCAGAGGGGAACTTCCAAATGTCTCCACTTTGACTGGTATGTCTTTTCAGAGAGGCCAAGGGTTTTCTTTATTTTGCTGACACCACATCAAATAACTCAGATGTCCCATTTGAGGAATTCAGATTAAAAACAAAAACAGATCCATATTTATGTAATAAAGAAGCTGACAGAAATGCTTTGGTGGTTAGGCAGACATCTAGTTTAACATGTCATGAAACTGTTGACCTCAGTGATTCACATCTCATCCTTTCAAAGAAAAATTCTTTACTTCACTTATTTTCTCAGTTTACAGTTATGCTTTTTATCTTACTTCCTGTGACCTAATTCATGCTTTATGTGAGTCCTCTTGGGATAACAGAGACCATAGATGACATTTCTTGTTTTTATTGGTTCTGTGTTTGTCTTGGTTGTTCCAAATACAGTGGGAAAAAAAGGGAGAATTAAAAAAAGGAAGAATGATGCCACTTGATCACACTCATCGCAAAGGCCTGGTCTTGTGGCTTACTCTCATCACACATTTGCAACAAGTCATTCCTTTCCCCATCACTCTCCAACAAGCTAAGGCAGTGGCTGTCACTCTGTCCCTGCTCCTCCTCCAGTCCTGCCCCCACTCCCTGCAGGTAGCAGATATCCTGTTTGGCATGTCTGTGCTGATAAACAGCAGAGCATGAAGTGGTGAGTGCTGGTTTTGGACCCCTGGTTATCGACATTGCTTAAACTTTAATTTTGTGTTTTGGGTCTTGGACCATTTCAGTTATCTCTGTCTGCAAGACAACCTGCTCCCGAGCCATCAGCAGACTGGCTGAGCCAGCCAGTCTCATATGACCTCAGGGCCATGGACTGCAAGCAGAGTTTGCAGACCCGGAGAAGACAAAGGCATGGCCAGGCATCCCATCTACTGCCTTCCTGACAAGCCTTTAGTTAGGTGGTGAAGCCTCATTGCAGGAGTAGTGTTTGCTCCTGTCAGTGACACTCCTGCTGTATCTGCTATTGAGAAGCTCTAGGAATGAGTGGCAACTGTGCCTGACCGAGGATGCTGCCAACAAAATCAGTAAAGATATACAGTTCAATCATTTTTAGGTAAAAAAATATTGGGTTAAAATTAAAAGCATTGAAAATTCACTTGTACACCTTGTTATATACCTTTACTCCTTGCTACATAAATTGGAGCAAATGCTATATGCATGGCTTGGAGGAATTTCACATGGAAAAAGAAGCTACAGTTCAGAGTCTGGAAGGTAAGTTCACACCATTCTGATGAGACCAGTTGGCACTGCCCATAAGCAGAAGTGCCTTTGTTTGCAGGAACCTGAACTATTAAACACTCTTCGTGAAATGGCTTCTTCCAGCTGTGCCACTGCAGTGCCTTAAAAACGGAGAGCAGAGACAGCACTGCCACCTGCTGCTGCCAGGGACGTGGCTCTCATGCTCACCAAGGGCATCAAAGCTTTCCTTTAGAATCACAGAATACTCTGAGCTGGGAGGGACCCACAAAGATCATTGAGTCCAATTAAATCTTGGATGCTAAAAGCTAGTATGTACTGTAAAAATACATTTACTGTAAATGTGAAAAAATTAAAAAAATTATAGTTGAAAATCATCTACTGTAAAATTAAATACCAACTCTACTCTTTGCAAAGCATCAGGTAATTAGCTACCGTTATGGTCCTGTCAAAGTTCTAAAAAGAAAGCAAGCCTTCTTGCCACCCTGTTTTGCAATTTAGTCCCATCCTTTGATGCTGTTGTCTTTGGCTAGTTCAGTGTAGAGAGTTTGGTTAGGAATTTACTGAAGCTGCAGGCAATTAGCCTCTCACCAGACTAAGGCTTTATATTAACAATGCTGTCCTTAAAGAAAGGCATGATGGGCAACAGACAAGAGTGATAGTGGTAAGAATAATATGCAAGAAAAATACGTGAAAATCCTATTGAAATGCACGACCTAAAAGTGACAGTGCATTTATTGACTCTTTTTCTGCATCACCTATTCTATACAGCTGAAATTATCAGCCTGAGTCTTGCACACCTTGTCTTTGATAACCACTGTCAGAACTGCACCTAAAACACTATTTTAAGGTCATATTAGAAACCATCACAACATCTGTAGTGCTAAAATGGTACATGATCGGTCAAAGATAATAGCTACTACTATTGCTCTGAAGTTTTGTGGAAATGGGGCATTGATGTTTGTGGCTGGCAAGAGCTGTGGTTCCTGCAAACAAATTCAGTCACAACAGACCTGAGTGAAGGATATCTAAGGGTCACTATAAAGTTGGTGCTAATAAACCATACTGGGATTTTAACAGCTAGGCCTGTGACCCTGAAGCTTTTGATGACACTTTCATAAAGAATTAGATTAGAATCTGTGATTTAACTACTGAGTTGCAAAAGTTGCCAGAAACTGACAAAGGGTGGTGATTTTTTCTTATAACAACGCCTATGTAAATTTTAAAGTAACTACTATTTGGGAAGATTTCAGATCTTCCCCCAGAAAGCATTTAGATGAAGTACAGAAGTGCATATGGAAAGACATGCATGCTGTGCAGCCAGTCACGCATCCTGGCAAAAACCGTAGGGAACTGCAGCCACCAAGTTGAGAGAGGCCAAAATTTCAACTTCTATATTTACATTTGCATGTTGATTTAACTGGGAAAGATCTGCTTCCTGGCTTTCAGAACACCACTTCTTTGTGCTAGATTCTAAAGAAAACTGCTTTTCATATTAAAAACAGCGCTTGGCACACAGTGTGGCATTAACACCTGCTCATGCTTTGTCTTGCAGTGCTTTGAATCAGGATCATCCTTGCTTATCAAGTCAAGCTGTCTGCTGCCTCACTACCGAGGTGGATGAGCGCCACTCTGTAAGCTCATTCTTCTTCCCTATTAGAGTCCTTGGCCATGAATCATTCAAATCCCTCAACCTGAACCCTGCTTTACTGCTGCCTTTAGTAATTTTTATTTATGCCTGGAAACTCTTTGGGATGTCAAAAAGAACCGACTGAAACAAATGCATTCCAATGCATTTCTTTCCTCCTGCAGTGCAAATTCAGGCAGGTTAGCTTCCAGCACTGGCAGCTTGAACAAGAGCGGAGCAAAGGAATATTTCCCCAGCCAGACACGATCCTCAAGTGTGAGAAGAGGACTAACACAGTATTACCTCCTGGTCAGCCAGGTGCCTTGCATTTCCCAACCGAGGCGTATTTAACTGAGTCCTCATTTGGATGCATCAGGCTTGTCAGGAGGTTTGTCCAGCCAAAGCACTGTGAACATACTCAGAGTCCTTTCTAAGGAAAACTACTGTGAATCTTAACACAAATATTGAACATGGTATTCCCAGACTAGTTAGAACACATGACACACAAAATACTACTATTACTGCTACTAACAATAATAAAGAAATCAAGAAATCATTGAATAAAATTGTGGATTATATATATATATATATATATATATAGCTACCATGACGTTCAAACTTAGTAAAGATGGAAAGTAGAAGTTAAGAAAAAAATTATATGGGTATATTTTTACATGTTTTCTTATTTATACAGTGTTAGCAGACAAAACACATTCAGGCTTCATGTGCATTTAACAGTATATTGTTTCTCACTCTGATACAGCAGCTTGAAAGACCTCAAGCCTAACTACTGTCTTCCTAGCTCAGGTGATAGATGTTTGTGCTCAGGGGTAAGGATTAATGAATTAAATTAGTTATGCTTTCCTGTGCAGCAATTTGCCAGAAGAAGTGTGGATGGATTTGCGATTTGCATAATAACAAGGTCTGAAATACTCAAAGCTGAGGAAAATAGAACAGAATATTTCAGTGGGATGGGACCCACAATGATCACCTAGTCCAAGATTTAGGCAAACAGCTCCAATTAATGTAAGTGGAAGTTCTGTGGCTAAGACCACTAATAAGCTTTGTCTTCAACCAAGAATCTTTAGAATGTCATAAATTTTCTTATACAACCCAGTATTTTGTGCTCTGAGTAAGCTGAATGCTATATAGAAGAGGAATTGCTTACATCCTACAAGAACACTCAAAATAAGATGTAGGTATGGTGAATGGAACAAACCAGGTGTTAGCTTAAGCTGGTGTGGTCTGTAAGGTTTAAATTCCCAATAAGCTTACTGACAATACCCAGCTGAGATTAGTAAACAAAATTTTATTCTTCACAGAGGAAGCGCAGTATCAGCAAAACCATTTTTGCTCAATGCATGGGGGAAAAAAAAAGGTTCACATAGAAGAATAAATTATATGAAGCAGGGAGAAACTACTTGGACAGATATTATACAGTCAGTTTTACAGCATGTCAGTCACTATAATATGCATAGATGAGGTTACCTTGATGTTTCCCAACCTGTATATCAAATGCATACTGCTGGAATGCACCCAGCTCACTTCTGAAGAGCTCCTGTGGGCAACATGATTACTAATACTAAATATAGTTTAAAACATTTTTCCTCTATATAGCTATCAGAAGACCCTCTCCATTCCATCCATCCGCTCCTCTAGTCCATCTTATTCTTGAGCCCTGTTGTGGGTGCATGACATGTAGCTAACTTGGCACTGTTGAGAATGCAGCCTCCTGTACTTGGAAAGATGCCCACTCTTAGGGTCGCAAGTAAGCACCTTCCTTGCCTTCACAAACATTTTTTCCACTACAAAGCAAAAAAACCCCAAGCAGGTGTGTGGAATATATTCACTGCGGATGACGGAACAAAGCAACAGCACAGTAAAAGGATGAAGGTAGAGGTTTCTTGGAAAAAGTAGTCAGAAATTCCCCTACCAGTATGTGCCTTCCTGTTGTCAACTGGCAGTGATTGAAACATCACCTTTGTCCACTACAAATCAAGGAGAGAGCCACAACAGCCTTGACCTGGGAACAGAGGCTGAGATGTTAAGAAGGGAGATCACCTGGATAGGTTACTGATGAGTATTCTAAAGTCACTCCACTATTAAACAGGTTTGAATAACCACATTTATTGTCTGTATTATATATATCAGTATTATACACAGTATTAAATACATGGTTATGTAGCTATTGTACTCCTCTAAAATACTGAAAAGATAGGCCTGAGGGCTCATAAAATACAGGAGTAATAATTCCGTACTTATTTTACTTTTCCTTAGCTATATATTTCATTTCTTCCTTTCTTCTGTTCCCTCTTAACTATCCTTACACTTGGCAGTTTTAATTTTTTCCCTCTTTCAGACTGTCAGTCACAAACAATATCTTGACTTACAAAGAGATCTTTTTTTATTTTAGAAGCCTTTTACTGTCACTATGACTGCAGGCTTTATGCTTATCTCCTGCCTCTCAGATAAGCTTCCCCTTCACTAATATCCATCCTATAATCTCAACCTATTTATACGTGATTTAACCTCCTTGAGATGAATGGATTTTTTCTGCTTGTTTTATTTGAAAGGATTTTATTTAGGGGACTCAGTTCTGATACAATCTAGACTCTTGGCATTCAGTTAAAAAATACAAACAATAATGAAGAAAGCTTTCCATTTTCTGAGAAAGGCATTTTGGCAAGAACTGTACATACACAACACTCATGAAAAATTAAAAGGTGAAAACAAATAAACAATTTGCTTCGCATGGGCATAACTCTTTCCAGGCTAGCAAAACTTTGGGGCATATACTTCTGCTGTTGTCATGTTGTTGACACAGGAAAGATAATTCTGTCCTTGGTTCATAAGCAATTAATAAGTAATCTTTTCTTTTTCAACAGCTTGCAGTATACAAAGAGAAGAGAGGCTCTCAAAAATCTAATTCTTATATTCTCGAGGGCTTAAAGGCTCTGTAGGCTGCTGGAATTAAGTGGCTGTGATTTTCTGTAAATCCAGACGTTTGCTTCATTAAAACTTCATGAAATCTAAACACTTAAACTCTTCACTCCATGTATCTCTTGCATGTCCCAAACAGTCTCTCAAACATTTAATCTGTTGATATGTTCATTTTTAGTGATAATGTATTATTTGCATTTACATACATGGATCATAGATAGATGATATCTTACAAGAAATCACTACAAAGCAGAGCAGTAATCCCTCTATGTAAACACATGCAACAGGAAAGCACATTCAGAATTTTCTAGACACATTAATTGAATTCTATTTTGGCCTCTCCAAGAGGCCAAGAGCAAAATACATGCAGTGAACTTTTCTAAGAAGGAAGACAAGCTTGTCAAACTCACCTTCAAACAAAGAGCAGCAACCCTCAGTCTTTCTTTACAGGTAAGAAACAGATGCTTTTCATTACTTTGGGCAATAACATCTCATTAGCACGGCACATCAGCAAGCTGGGAAACATCAGCTATGCCTGATTAAGTTGATTCCAGGTTTCTTCAAGCTTGGCTCAGTCCAAACCAAAAATCAGGTTGGTTTATGCAGTGGATAACAGGTAGGAGAAGTTTTGGAAACACTGCTAAGGATAAGGGCTGAAGGAAATGTTCTGGCAAACCCAACTTTGGCCCTGACAGAAGGCTGTCTGCTGTCTCACCCTCTAGGCAGAGATTTTTGGCAGTTTAGCAGCAAATCATTTCCCCTGCCAAGTAACTGAAGTGTATTCTCCATGACACATTATTTTACATAGCGGGTCAGGAAGGGTATCAGTGAAAAAGAGGTCCAGCATCTCTTTCTGGCATGGGTTGAACAGCTGAGATTCACTGCCTGCAGGAGTTAAGAGTATCTAATTACAGCCTTCACTCACAGATGTCCTCACTGGCATGAACTCTAGTTATAGCCAGTGGTGAAATGTACTTTGGCAAGGTCTTGACAGAATGGATATTTTCCAGGATGTCTGGAGCAGCTAAGAGCTTGTGGAGCTGCACTCACCATGTACAAGGCTCTGAGGCCAAAGAAGGAGAAACAAGTATGCTAACATTGAAGGTTTTCTCTCTCTCTCTTTATGTGTATAGAAATCATTTTTAATCTTCAATTCTGTGGAAGTGAACAGTGATTCTCTTAATAAGACTTCATTAATTTCATTTCAGCCTGTGTCGAGAGATGATGAAGTCTGGTGGAGAGACACTTAACTGAAGCACAGCAGAAAGGTGGAACCACCTCTACTCAAAGCATCCTTCAGGACTGATACCCTGATGGGACATAGCAAGCAGGGGACTGTGAAACACTGCACAAGCCTTGTGGTGCCATTCATTCCCTGACAGTTTAATACCACTTGGTAATTTACATGGGGTGTGAAACAAGCAGGGTTTGACACCAGTAAAGTCAGTTCTGCCATCGGAGATACAAACTTAGATCTCAGCAGAGCAAAAAGCTAAACTAGTGCAAACATGTTTTCCTCAGGTAGTCAAGCAAGGTACCTAAGGTAGTAAAAAATAATTTGCCAACTTTTCTATACTTGAGTGCCTGCTGTGGGCTTTCACCCCCTTCATATGTTTGCAGATGCTGTAAGCACCGCTGCTAAGGGTTGTGATACTTCTTCTATTAAACATAACAGGAATTTTAAATTGTTCTCAACAGAAAAAGATGCAAAGAGAACAAAGCAGCACATTCAATTTCTGAGTCTGTTGAAATGAATGATTGCATTTCATTTGCTTATTTGAATCTAACTTAAAGAGTTAACATTGGTTAAGCACAGCTGGCATTGGTACATAGTGGCAGAAAGCAAATGCATTAATTACTGTTCACTGACCACAGTTATGATTTTGCAACATGCTAGATTAGTGAACAGTATACCTCAAAATCACAGCTAAAGTGAATACAAAAATTTGAAGCACACAATCACCAATGTCATTATTATTAACTATTCTACCTTTGAGGGATCACTCTGTTGAAAAGAATAATTATATCAAGACATTCTAGTTCCTTTTTTGAAAACATATTTTTGTAAGAAAAGGGTGTAAGTAAGACCTGTAAATATTGAAAATTTCATTAAAAGGCATTTTCTCTTGGATAGAATTCCTACCCAGGAATTATACCACCCTTGTGATTAGCTTCTCAGAAAAATAGACTTAGGGACAGCCTTTAACTTGCTCCTCTGCAGATTAATGCTCTTATCTTTTGATTGTATCCAAAAGCACCAAAAAATGTGCTTTTACCCGTTAAAATCTATTCTGAAGCCTGTCCAATCCTACAGGAAGGCAGACTGGTAAGCAGGGGGAGTAGAGGTTGGTTTTTTTATCCTAATTAGCTAGATAATGAGTTGTATTTTCTCTGTTAGGAGAGCTCTTTTGCTGAACCCTCATACTGTTAAATTCTAAGAGACAGCTTAAGGCTCTTGACTCACACTGATGGTTAATATAGAAGATGGATGTAGTTTCCACTCACGTTTGCAGAGGTCTGGTTGTCTTTCTGTTGTTGCTGTGGTAGAAACCAGGTCAGAATGCTATTTATTCACAGATAGGAGAATTGCTGAGGGAAGATTTGAAGACATGAATGAAATGTTTCACAGAGATACGGAAGATTAATTTCAGAGAGCCCAGGCTCACAAAAAGAACCCTGATTTAAAGCTGCTCCATAGGGGTTGGAAGTAATTTAGCACAGGAGAAAAGCCTCACATGTCGAGCATGTAAAATACCACACCACTGCATGTTATAAAATAACACAGCTGTCCTCTGCTCCTTTGGTATCGGACAGGACTGTAACTTCCCAACAATTAACCAAAACAGGGAAACAGGAGCTCAAGTATCACATTTTCCTAGATATCACCTGAAAAGAAGCAGCTGGGAGTATTTCCCCATTTGACATAAGGTGCATAGCCTCTTTTCTTGTGTTCTCCAAATTCAGTGATGCTCAAGATGTGTGTGGAAGGTGTCCCCTTCAGTGCTCTTCTTTACTGAGGCAGAAACTACCTGCATGTCCTCTTGACATTGAGAGGGTACCTTTTGTCTTCCAATTTTTGCAAAGGTGCTTGAAGGAAATTAACACAGCTCTGACCTTCACTAATTGCTCAATTGATTATGTTTCTCAGTCACACTCTGTAGCTCTATCGGCCAAGGACACAGAATACACAGCTACTATCTGTCCTCCTTCTCTCCCTCCCTCTTCCCCAGACTCTGCAGAGCATTGCCCTCACAAAATTATCCAAAGCAATATCTGTAGCACCCTGGCAGGAGGAAAGGGGATGAGCCCTTGATGGCTTTTGAGATCCCTTACAGCCTGTATTATTCTGGTTCTTCAATATCTTTCATGCTTGAATATGCAGATTTTCATAGCAGCTGGATTTCCTAGAACATGCAGTTCCAGCTAAACGTATTCAACTGCATATGCAAACACGGAGAGAAAACAATCTCTATGAACAGATATCATCAGATGTAACTTCACAGGTAACATTCATTACAATTCACATGAAATATTGAAATCTATGAATGTATGCATTTGTGTTCAACTATACATAGCATGTGAAACTGAGTTTGCAGAGAGAGAGCACTCTCTTTAGAAGGAGTTGAGTTCTTCTGTCATTGGGTGGAATAAGGCACAATTCAAGTTTTTGGAAATATTACTTAATATTACTTGAGTGTAATGCTGAGGCTGAACAACGATTCAGAAATGGGAAAGGTTTCAAGCTAATAGCCATCTATTAACTGTCAAAGTCAAACCTGTGGAACTGCACACATTTTAGAGAGCATAAAAGTGCCAAAAATGCAAAGGATTCCTGACTCTTAGGCAATATGCTCTGCTGTGGGGACTACAAGACTCTTTTTCTCGGATCCTCTGAACAAGATTGTGAAGCTTAAATGAGCATATTTGAACCTCCAGTTCAGTTTAGATCACTAACTCCTTTTGATGATTTTATGCAGAGGGCTAAATATTTATCTGAATTCAGTATTAGAATTCAAACAACGCAGTCATATGCAATTAGGTATTTTCTAAGCAATATTATACCATTTCACACAGTGAAGACTGCTAGAAGAAATGATAAACCAACACTTCAGTTCAGAACAGGGATAAAATGTGTTCTTGCTCTATTAAGTTTCTCACGAAGAAGCTGAATATATAATAGTTTACATCTACCAAAAAAGTATAGTTTTCTTTTTATGTGCCTTGGGGTCGTGCTGGCAGTATTTTGGAACTCTTATGTATTTCTTAATTGCAATGTGGATTTACTCCCACTAGGTGTTACCCTTCCTCCATGGCTTGTGAAGAAAACTGTCCTCTCTGAATAAACCTGGATCATCGGTGGGTGTACTGCCCAATCTGCAAAATAGGGGCCCATTGTGATGGAAGCACCTTTATAAACATGGAAACAACAAAAGCCTCTCCTGCAAAACCCCCCACAAACAAACAAAAAGCCACCCCCCCCCCCATTAAATCAATCCCCCCAAACCAATGTAAACTTCTCAAAATATTAAAAGAACAAAAACTGTTGTATTGTGACAGGTTAAGACAGTATGCCCGTAGCTAGTTCTGGTCAGCAGCTAATAGCAAACATTGAAATGGGACTGTCTTAACTGAGGGAGCCATTGCTCAGAAATGTCCCAGTACCGCACAGTCAGAGAAATTCGACACATTTATTGTCATAAAGCCTTGCCTGTTCATTAGACCACAATTAATATTTAACGCCCTTTACGGGGGCTGTATGCCTGACAGGAGGCATTCTGTGGCAGCCTTTAATGCTACATGTACCAATGTTTCACAGTCTCCCACACAAAATAAGAATAAACCACTATGACTGTGTTACGCAACCCGGTGACTGACACATAAGTAAAAAATTGTTGATATATTTACCCATTGTAATACCCACAGATGAAGTCCAATCCTCCTCACTGAGACAAACGTTGCCAAATGAAAAGAGATAGGAAATGGAGAAGAAATCAGATGAACATATTGTGAAAAGAGGAAAAATCTGTTGACGAAAGAAGTTACAATAACCAAAGCCTTGCAGCCAGGCAAGGCATAAAGCAGCAGTGAGATGCCCACAGAATATAATTTCTCTGAAGAGACGTAGCTTCAAAACAGTTATTTCAGTGCTGGGCATGTTTTTAAGCCCAGAAAATGACAACTATCTCAGAGACAAATACTGCAAGCTGGGTTTTTGCCCAGGACTATTGAACAGACTCTATGAACAGTGTCTTCCTGTGAGAAGGCTCCTTGCTCCCTTTTTAAAGGGTAGCCTGGAGTCAGCTTCACACTGACACAGAGAACACTGCAGTGGGATGGACTGGTTTGTGCCCTTAAAAAAAGACCTGGGACGGTGGGCGAAATGAAGTGTTTGTGTCAGCTGTGTTCCCCCCACCTCTTTAATGTGAGTGGCTTTGGACATCACATGGTGCTGCACAGGAGCACCGTGGCTCCTTCTCACCTGACCTCCCATAAGACAGCAGGCAGGCGGAGGTAGAGCTCTGGGGAGTCAGTGTCTGAAGGTGCAGCATAACTTACTCATCTCTGAAGCTTCTGAAAATATGCACTGGAAGAATCCATTAAGCTCAGGTCTTACAAAGTCTGGTCTCAAATCTAACAAAGCTGAAGACAAATAGAAAGTTCAAGTCTAATAAATATGTTAGTGCCTTTTATTTTTTCTTAACCTGCATTAATACTCACCTAATGCCAGGAAAATTAAATAATTGTAATTAACAGATGAATTAAAGATCCCATTTTTTTATATGGAAGCATTTGTTAAGACTCACCTGCTGGAAGGAACAAAATCTTCCACTGCAAATTCTGCTATGAATAAGCGCCTGCTCAAGCATTACATGATCTCATCCTCTGGGTGCACAGTTTAATCACAGTGCTCTCAATAGAGAGCCCACACTAGGGAAGTGGAGTTTAAAATACGAATCTGTGGGAGGCTCTTGAGGTGGCTTCTTGCTAAGTATGGCCGGGAGCAGGGTGATGTGGGGGGAGATGCCACATTAAGAGACCAAGAAGTAAAAGCAACTCCATAAAACTGTCACCAGCAAACCACCACGTGAAAATTTCATGTGCTTTTACTCTGGTGAATTGACCCTGAAATAGTATACGGGAAGAAAACAAAGATTCTATGTGTGGCAGTACATGTCACGTTATTTCCCCCCTTTTTTTTTTCCTCTAGCAACAAACTCAGCTGTTTAAATGGGTAGCAAAACAACCTAATTCAGGATAATTTTATTTTTCCCTCATCTCTGAGAACTGTTTTAACCTCTCTTTTATTTCTCTCAAAAAACCCCAAAAAACAACAACAACAACAATAACAAAAAACCCAAACAAACAAAAAAACCAAACCAAAACAAGTAAAAAGAAAGAAAGAAGAGAAACAATCTCCTGTAACAAAATGTCAGCAAAGCATCAGATTAACCTACTTTGCCATTTCACTCCCACAACTGAAAACACGTGGTGGTCAAAGTCCTGGCAACTGGCTTTCCAACATGGAAAGAGCAATGGTCCACGTGTTTGTTACCACATTCTTAGTCTTGTTCAGGTGAAACTCCTGTAAATTCTGAGTGCCCACTCTCCCCAGACCACCCTGTCTCCTTCCTTAGACCACAGTATCTCCCTTTCAGCTCTCCCTAGGCACATCACTCTCCTTTATCATCCATTCCCTTTTCAGAACTTCTGTTTCTCAACTCCCCCTCTTCCTCTTCTTCTCTTGGGCAAACTTATCTTGCTTCTTGAGAACTAACCTGCCTTTCCTTCCTTTCCCACTTCTCAAATTTTGAAGGACTTCTACCCCTGCCTCTGCATCTTTTGATTTCTACCTCACAGACCACTGCAGTGGGGCACTTGCAGCAGGGTAGTTCAGAGAAGGGTTCATCACTCCTAAGAAAGGAGAGCATTGACCATTGTCTTCATACTCCTCAGACCCTCCTGTCCTTTGAGCTGCTCTCTCGAGAAAGAAAGCACACTTGAACTCCCACAGGAGAACAACTGAATGCATCGAGGCAGCAGCTCTTTACTGTTGCTTGCAAAGAGACACAGAAATGTAGATTAAATTCAAGCAAAACCCTGAAACAACCTAAATGCTTTCTACCAACGCATGTTAAACAGGTGCTTATGTTTCACGCAGATCCCGATGTACCTAATTAATCCTAATTAAATCTGAGCTGTAAGGGCACCTAAATACACAAATACGCCCGCAGACACGAGGAGCCTGGCTCTCTCGGTGAAGTGCCGCTTGTCAGGCAGCTGGAGGGGACCCCAGCCGCGCCGGGCTGTCCCTCGCCACCAGGGTCTTCCCCCGGCCAGCGGGGCACCCCTAGGACGGCGCTCTCGGTGCCACCCGACGGTGTGATCCGCCGAGCCTCCCTCCGGGAATGCGGATCGGCGGAGGTTTTCACGGACTCCCTCAGGGCGTTAAAAACCAGCGTAGTGATGGGGATGTCTTGCAAGCCCGAAACAGGCCGGGGAGCCGGGTGAGGCGAGAGCGGGCAGCACCACAGGCTCGCCTTTTCTCCTACAAAGGCGATAGGAGGGAGGGGCAGGACACGGTTATCTCGCACGGATTCTCACTTCGCGGGGGTTGGGACAAGCCTTAGGAAGATTAGCAGGGGTACAGCACAACTCCTTCGGCAGAGCAGCAACGTCCCGCCGCTTGTCCGCTCCAGCATCTCGGAGCAAACAGAGGGCTTTTCTTGCCTGCGAAAAACGAGACGTCTCGGAGAAGCCGAGGAGCGAGCCGAAGCCTCGCTCAGGGGGCTGAGGGAGGCACGGAGGGAGGCGGGACCCCCGAGGTTTTATCCCCGCCGGACGCACACCACGGTGCTCGCCCACGGCGAGGGGAGCCCGGCGGGCGCGCACCGCGCGGCGAGAGGGTCCCCTCCGCAACCGGGAAAGGAGGCCCGGGGCGGGGGGGGACGGACGACGATGGGGGACCCTGCGTCAGTGCAGGGCCGTCCCCTTCCCCTCCCCGTGCGCTCGGCTCTGCCTCCCGCCAGCCTCCCACGCCTCCCGCGAGGTGCGGCCGCGCTACATAAACACGGCCCTGCCGCTGGCGCCGGGGCTTTACGTTCGCAGCCCGACGGAGGAGCTGGTCTGGCAGCGGGCAGAGGCGCGGCCGCGGGGAGCGCAGCGGCAGCGCGGCTCCGGCGCCAGACGGGGCGGGAGGCTCCGGCGGGCAGCAGCGGAGGGCTGCGCGCTCCCCCGAGGGCGGCGGCCCTGCCGTAGCCCAGGCGGCCGGAG
>VWZT01012186.1:907489-932209 GCA_013397055.1 Pachycephala philippinensis
AAGAAAGAAAAGGAAAATAAAGGAAAAGTCCTTCAGTCCTCTTCCACATTCTTGAAGAGGGAGTACGGTGCTGGTGTGATGAGAAAAACCTTTCTTTTTGGTTTCAGAGATAACTGAAATAACGTACAAGTTGCCATCTCAGTTTTGTCTGTTTTCCTGGTCTTGGCTGAACTTTAAGGTCACACCCACCCTTAATAAGTGGTCCTTTAGAAAAGCATATATTCATAGCTATGTAGACTTCCATAGATTTGGATGTAGTTTGGTTTTGGGTCATATTTTCCAAATAGGTTAGTGACAAGCTGTCCTCATATTACAGCAAAGCCTGTGATTATTAGAAGCCTGAAGTTAAAGTTTTTCCCTTTAAGAGGGCAGAGACTGTACCGAAAATGCCTTTTTAATTTTTTTTTTTGTACAGGATACAAATGATGCACATTTTTTCCAAATTTATAGTCTTGTACAAACACTCCTAGTTTCCCCCACCTTGTAAAATTCACTTTCACATCTTCCTATGTCTGACAGCTCAAGGCATGAATATTTCTGAAAGCTGCAAGCACCAGGAGGTCTTGCAGTGATTCACAATTGTTCCATAGCAATCCCTTCCTGCTGTGGTCCATTGTGCAGTCAGAACCAAGCTGGGTGGGCAGCTGAGTCCCAGGCCCCAGGATTACCCATTGGCCCTGACCACAGCTGCCCCTTCTGCCTTGCTTCCTTCCTGGCCACAGCCAAGGTGGAGCAGTAGTCCCTGAGCCAGCACGGTCCTGCTGCTGGTGCTGTGTCTGAATAAAGGGGCAGCATTTGTATTCTGCTGTGCTCCGTGCAGCCCAATGGCCACGAATTGGCACTTCTTCTCCACTAGACTTCTGACCCACTTATTTCCAGGGTTTGCTTTCACAGTCTGCACTTTATCTGCCGTCTCAAGGTATGGTTGGAATATGGGAAAGATTCAGCTGTTTACAGTGGTCTGTTTAATAGTTTTTTGCCATGGCACTAAAGGGACAATAAAGACACTTAGAAAGAGTTTTACAGCTCTTTAAAATTTCCTGGTTTAAATAAACCATGAAAAGTGCTGCATAAACTGTAATAACACTGGGTAAAGGCACCTTTTCTGTTATAGGTGAGAATGATAACTCTATTAGTTTTGCTGGAGCACTAGCATGTGTATCCCTTTGGACTCATTTGTATCATGCTGGAAGCTGAAGAGCACTCACCTGCAGGTAACTGGACCAAACAGTCCAATTCCTTTAGAAAATGTTAGATTAAGAGTGTATACAAATGAACTAATGTTTCTCTTTCTAGAAGAAAAGTTTCAGCTTGACAATTATCAGATTGGATGTTTTCCAACACATCACCTCCCAGGGCTTGAGAACAGAAAGAAATGTCCAGATCCTATGGCCTGCTGTTCAAAATAGCATACACCATAGGGCTTTCCTGAACAGAGTCTTTAAATCAGGCAGTGAAATTTCTTAGACTGTCATCTAACCTCATGGATGATCCTGCTTGTGCAAAAGAAGACATCACAGTGCCCGATCAATTGTTAGGCTGTGAATGTCACCAGCTTTGACTTTCACCCAGAAGGGTCTGCAGTGTCTTCTTCATTGACTCCATGAGGCTGTAGAGCATGTTCTGCAGGAGGATATGTACAGAAACAGCTCCATTGATCAAGACCTGGGGATGAACTGTCCTGTTGTTTCCTTCAGTTCCTGCCACTTGTGCCTGTAACCAGTTTTGTGTTGGCACTGCTGATCTGGCCATGGGGTGGAACAGTTCAGGGACCTGGTGTAGATGGAAACCTACAAGCAAACAGGAGAAGGCAGGCCTACTTTCAGCTGGATCAGCTCCCTAAACAGGCTTACAGCATAACGGAGTTATTAGTGCCAGGAGAAGGAGCCTGATATCTAAACAGAATGAGCTTCTGTGGTCTGTCAGTAAGGCATGTTTTTCACTCCTTTAGTCATCTTCTGTCTCGTCTCTAAATCCTCTTCAATTTATCAATGTCTTTTGAACTTCTGATTTCAAATACTTCGCTTTCTAATAAGGGAATGCAGCAAAGCAAAGTAACATTGTCCTATCCTCTGTTTTTTTCCATTCATTTGTTCAAGGTTTGCATTAGCAGGCCCAGGGATTTAAGTGTCACCGGAGTTTATGTTCAGTAAACCATGACTGGGAGCACCTGTATTCCGTCTCCAGAATTCTGTCCCAATTATCAGTCAAAATGCATGGGAGTGCATAAGATGTTTTCTTGTTAAACATTATGCCACAGTTTAACTTCTAACAACTAAAGAACAAAGCCTAGTAAAAGTGGATCTAATTTCTATACATCAGTGTTGATGGACATCACAGTGACGCAAATGTGTGGTATCATTTCCACTAGTTACTACATTGGATAGGTAGTTTTCAGCTACATGAATGGATGGCTAAGGATTGATTGTCAGGTTGGCAGGCCTCAAGTTCCTAAATTACTCAATTTTCTTTTAACCATGGTCCAAACAGTCTATCTTTTTTTCCGGTCCTTTGGAGCTTCCCCAGGGATCTGAGATTTTTGAGAAGGCTGCATTAGTAATTACATGGGCTTGTAAGCATACCAGATATAAATTGGCCAGACCTGGTTGAAAAAAGTACTTGTTGCTCATATTTTTTTGGTTAGTTTGGAAGGGAAATCGGTCATTATTCCTAACAGACCTGACGAGCAAAGTGTTTATATTCTCCTGAACTAACAAGCCTACATATTTTATCTAGTAAAGAATCTGTACAATTTTTCACATTGTTCCAAATAAAATTAAATAATTCCATTTGTAATCATGCTGACTACTACTTTCTTTGTGTTCTTTTTTCTTACCTTATTAAATTTATACAATGCAGTTAGTACAGTATTTGGAATTTAGAGCTTTGATTTATACAGATTGTGATAGCCTTCTCTTTCCATTTTAGACTTTGTATCTATGACTTTTTAATAGCAGCTATCTGGATCCTGTCCCAGGATGTACTGGATGCCTGCAACTCCTGTTGATCTCAACAAAATGTGCTGTCACTACGGGATGTTAATGAAAACTTAGACAAAATCAGTATTCTCTTTTTTACCTCCAGGACTTTACATTTACAGTTATTTACCAAACCTGTAACCTAGGTTTTAGAAATACAGTATTTTTAAAGGTAAGTGTCTTGATATGCAGCTAGTGTGAATTTATACCATCGTGTTACTTTGTGTTTTGACTGTTTAATCTCTTACTATCTATTGTGGTATATGTACAAAGAATATCAAGATGGATAACAGAGGAGTATTTTCTAAGATCTTTCCTAGCACTCTTTCAACAAATTTAAAAGTTGCTTCTTCATTAAATACTGTTATTCCTAAACTCCATTTGCAGAATTACCTAAGAACATTACTGACATGCATTTGGAGTATTACACACATGGCACACAGGTCTTTCCTTTGTTCTTACTTGGACTTGCACTCACTGGAGTTGGTATTTGCTTTTTTCTGAGGCCCTGCTTCCAGTGTGTATGAAGTGGTATGGAAATCAGATGGACAGTGTGGAATTCAGCTGTGGTAAAGGCATGTGGCCAAGTAAGAATGTCATCACTGACAACATCTCAGTTCCTAAAGGCTGCACACCTTGCCTACCCACCCCACAAATTCACGGTATGTGAAGGCTGATACTGTCTGGATAAATAACAAACACTTAACATTAAAAGCAATAGGTTGTAGTATCTTTTCTCTTACTTTGTGTTTATCAGGTTACTCTTCAAGAGAAGGCCCCATTGTAGCTTTAAAACCCATACAGCCGTGCTCTCCATTTTTCCCTTGATATTGTCTTAAATAGCTTCCACTTTTTCATTTGCAGCATTAAATTACAGGATTCAAAGGAAGAAATGTTTCTTTAAATTAGCATCCATAGACAATGTGAAATTACTTTTAATCTTAATTTTAATAGCAGTAAAGAAGAATAAAAGAGTCACTGACTGAAAGTCATTCCCTTTATACAGAATACCAGAAGAGATAGTTCTGAATAAACTGGTTTCAATCAAGCAAGAAACTTTTCCTGTGGTCAGAGCATCTCTCTTCTGGAACAGCAATTGCCTAATACTGAATGTTTCTTTCAAGATGAAGTAGGTATCCCACAGACATTTCTCAAACACAGGACAATAATTTCAGAATAAGGAAATCTTAAGAATCTCAGTAAAGCCCACGGAGCATCTCAGAGTACTGTCACAAACCCATTTTTAAGTATGTGGCAAAGCACTGTGCTGGTGAGTTTAATAAGGAATTGTATGCTGTAAATGTACTATGCAAAGGCAATATGCTTTGCTGATTTCCCTTCTCTAAGGAAAGGTCATGAGAAGAAATGCATTTTGAATGTTCTTCTGGTTTTTGTATGCAGAAACACCTACATAGTACTGGTGGTTTTTTATGTAGAAAGAGCTTATGAGTTAGGATAAAAGGGCAAACTAGGAAGGGTGATACTATTGTGGGTGTTTGTTACAGACCACCTGAGCAGGAGGAGGAAGTGTATGAGGCCTTCTACAGACAGCTGGAAGCAGCCTCAAGGTCACAGGCACTGGTTCTTGTGGGGGATTTATCTACCCTGACATCTGCTGGAGAAGCTACACAGTCCAGAGGGGCACTAAGAGTCCAGAAGGTTCCTGGAAAGCACTGATGACAACCTCCTGTCCCAGGCAGTGGAGGATCCCACAAGGAATGGTGTGCTGCTTAGCCTCATACTAACCAACAGGGAAGGCCTTGATGGAGATGTAAAGGTGTTGAGAGCAACCTTAGCTGTTGTGACCATGAGACTGTGGAGTTCGGTATTGGGTGAGGAGGAAGCAGGGCAGCAAGTTAAATTGAAGCCATGGACTTCAGGAGAGCTGACTTTAGCCTCTTCAGGGATCTTCTTGGAAGAATCCCATAGGAATGGGCCCTGCAGGGAATGTTGATTTTTAGAGATCACTTCCTCCCGACTCAAGAAGAATGCATCCTGATGAGCAAGAAATTGGGCAAAGGGGGCAAGAGCCCTGCGTGGATGGACAGGGAACTCCTGTCATTACTCAAGTGTAAGCAGGAAATACACAGGAAATGAAGCAGGGTCAGCCCCCTCAGAATGAATATAGAGAGGTTGTCAGGTTAAGTAGAAATGAGACAAGGAAGGCTAAGTCCATCTGTAATTAAATCCAGCCAAGGATGTCAAGGACAGCAAGAAGGGCTTTTTCAAATGCATTATTAGCAACTAAGGATAACGTGGTTCTGTTACTAAATGGGGAGGGGACCCTGGTAACAGAGGATGCAGAGAAAGCAGAGTAACTGAACTCATTCTTTGCATCTGTCTTTACTGATTAGACCAGCCCTCAGGAATCTCTGACCTAGGAGACCAGGGTAAAGGAATGTTGCAAGACTTTCCCGTGGTCAAGGGAGGTTTGGGTTAGAGAGGCAAACTGAACATCCACAACTCCCTGGGCCCTGACAGGATGGATCCATGAATGCTGGGAGAGCTGGCAGATACCATAGCAATGTCACTCATGATCGTCTTTGAAAGGTTGTGGCCATCAAGGGAGGTGCCTGAGGACTGGAAGAAAGCAAATGTCACCCCAATCTTCAAAAGCCTGTCTTTTGGTATGGGACAGAAACAAAGAAGATGGACTTTGGTGACAGAGTCCAGAGAACCAGTTTCCGCAGAACGCCATCTTTATCCTTTTTGCTGAACTCCGACTTCGGCTTCCATTAACCTCCATGTAGGAAATGCATGCAGACATGTTTATTCTGAAGCCTAGGTTTAATATCCACTCTGGGTGTAGTGGAAGTTAGGCCTGAGCTTAAAGAAAGGCGCTTTTGTGAAAAGTAGATTGCAAAGACTTCCTTGACTAGTATATACTGCTGAAGCATTAAGGCATGAAGGGTGTAAGAATGAATAACACAGAGGTATGCTAGAGCTGCAAAGCTGGGCATGGGCTGAACTTACCTGTAAACCAGGCATGTTTTTATAGCAGGTGTTAGTTCTGGCCTGTTTCTGTTGAAAATGTTGCTATCAGGACAGGGAAGGTAAATTGATATTAACCTAACAGTGTTCTAAGCCAACTGTTCCATGGTTAAGTGCTCTACATGTGAGGTATATAAAAATGTGCTGGTGACACAGAGATACTTGGTGAGAACCAAGTGTCTTTGTTCAGCTGAAGATGTGGAGGTTGCACTGCGTTTGTTGCTAAGTTAGAGCAATAGCAACTACTGCTCTAGGCAAATGGCTTTCTAGAATTAGAAGCCATTACTGTCTAAAATGACAGATTTAGAAAATGTCTCTACATGAATAATTAGCTCACCCAGCAAAGCTGCAGCTACCTGATAGTACAATGTTTCTCCCACTTTGACACCTGTTTTATTTATCTAAAACTTTCCAGTGGTCGTCACTGGTAGTTTATTCCATTTGACAAATAAATAGTAAATGGAGGTGTTCTCATACATTGGAACAATCTGCATGTTTTCATTTTTTACAGCTCTTGCAAAGATGTAATTGAGACCCTGAAGAGCTTTAGCTCTTTATACTACTGAAAACCACACTCAACAGCTTTTTGCAAATTTCCAGTTTGAAGAACTGATGACTAATTATTCAAGTGTTTATGCGGAAGGAAAAAAAATCTTCCCTTAGTGACAATATTTTGCTGCAGACTTTAGATCTCTCTTTTCTGTTTCATTTGCCTTTTCTCCAGCTCAAAAATGTCTACTTTAGATATTGTTTCATATGGTAGAATATCTTTGTGTGGTAGCTGAAAAGGAGCTGGACCTGTCCTTTTTCAGTCCAATACTGCACTAAATTCTCATTTCCATAATGCATGCAGTTTCCCTTCACTTATTGAAGAAAATAACCTATTTTTTTTTTGTATTCCTGTCCTACAGTTGTTGGGAACCACATATCATTCTGAATGTGTATGGCCCACCATTAGTTTTTGCAACTGAGCTAAAAATCTGCCAAATTGTGTCATAACACAGTAATAGAAATAGTAGAGATGACTTACTTCACATATATATTGTCTGAAGATTGTTATGACCAACTGCAAGTAAATGAGAAAAGGATAGGTAGTTGATATCTCTAATTTAGTCTTTGACATTTCAATGAGTCATTTTAAGATTAAAATTGGTTTCATTATACTTTCTGCATGAAAGACCAAAATAATCTATCTTTTTTAATAGAATTTATTCGGGAAAGCATTAACTAGACTAAAAAATACTAGAGTACTTTTAATATTTGTTTCTACATCAAACATACTGAGATGAGGCTTAAAAGCCCACCTGAGAATTCACATCTGCCTCAGTGCTGTTAGTAAGAGCTGTAATTATCTGTATCTTTTGAAAATACTTAAGATGAAACACAACCTAATTCTCAGTTATAGAACAACGTAGTACAACAAAGACATTATGATCTATTTTTTTCATTATAAGATGCGAGTGCATAACCAGGAAGAACACTAACACAATTATTTCTTTGTAAACCTTTACAGTATATAAACATTCACTGGAGTGGTGAAAATCAGAATTTATTCTGGCTTTTTAACAGCAGAAACACTCTGTTGTATAGGTAGACAAAGAGCTTCACTTTCTGGGATATTTCCACATTCAGAGTCCTGGTTTCTCTCCTTCAATTGTCAGTAACATCATTGCCCTGCGATCTTTGTGGGGGCTTAGGGTTACCCTAATTGCCTTCCCCTTGACTCCTGACAGCGTTAGCGAGGCCATCTCCAGCAGAGTCCCTGGGGCCTTGCTGCTGCTGGATGTGGTGCATTCCAGAGCCCTGTACCCCAGAGCAGTGTTTACCAGCCATACTGCAGGGCTTAGCAAAGTGAAGTGTGGTCCCAGCAGAGGCTGAACCTAGTCTGGGGTAGGAGTAGGCAAGGCTGGCAATGACCTAATTAGGAGCCGTAGGACTGAGAAGTACCGCAGAGTTTTCGTGAACATACTGAGCCCTAAGTCAAGGATATTGGGATTTTTCCTTGGAATTGTTTTACTGAAATATTAAAGCAACCACTGACATCTTTGAATTTTTCACCTGTCCACGTTTTACAATTCTTTGGATTCTTAGAGCTGAAACCCAGTGGTTGAGGAGAAAGTTCCAAATGTGTTGTAGTGGTATTTCCTATTCCCATTCTCAGATTTTAAACCAGTAGCTTTGTCTTTGTCTCTAATAATGCTTGGCGGATTTCTAGTCCATGACTTTATGTAGTTACTTTTCAAACACTTGTGAACTTATGCTGTCTTCAGCATCTAGCAGCAGAGAATTCTAACACTTAGCTGTATCGTGTTAAAGGGCTTCATTCCCCTTTTTGTTTTCAACCTGCCACATAATTTTATTTGACAACCACTAGTTCTTGTATAGGAAAAGAATCATTCCTCATTCACTTTCTCCCTTGACATGGCTATTTTTTAGCCCTCCATCATATTGTCCCCCTAAGTCACCACTTTCCGAGGGAAAAGAGCCCCTGTCTAGTTGGTCATTCCTTGTCATTTCCTGCCTTTGATCAGTCTTATGCTATTTTCATCTTCATTGTGGTTTCTCATGTTCTCTTTGTTGCTTGTAGAGCTCACAAATGTAGTTACATTGATTCCTTCATATGCATTCCTGCAATTTATGGTCTGGAAGTGAGGGGCTGAACTGGATCAGACCAAGAGTCTATTTTATTGTCCTGTCTCAGAATATCCATATGGCAGGTATCTAGGGAAGTATGTAAGACTAGACAGTTCTTCAAAAGTATTTGCACTTTACACCTCAGGTTCATGCTCTGCAAGTTGTTTTTCATACCATTTTCAAATGGCACAATATTGAGACTTGTCCAAAAGACAGTTTTTAACCCTTTCAATCCCCAGCTTTGACACCTACTGTCCAGTAATAAACTAAAAAGGTGGCTCTGTCTACTGATTGCAAGTTCTGTTGTGAATGTCAAAAACAGGAAGAGATTTCCCTGTTAAGAGAGATTGCATTATATTATAAAAACTTCTGAAAAGTAGACAAGCCCAGAATATCCAGTCGCAACTATTCATTGCAAGGATAAAATTTTTATATTCACCCTGAAAAGTAATTTCCTGGCAAAAAAAACCCACTTTGAAATGAGAAGCTAGCTCTGCTCCAAATTTGTTCTGCAGTAGCAAATAAATACAGAATGCTGCAAAATGCAGTTAACGTAACAGATTGTGAGCTGTTGACTGCAGCAGATCCTTGCTGAAGCCTGGTTTCAGGCAATGCAGTAGTGTGGGCAAACTGACAAGTGCCCACCTCGTATAGGCCTTCTAATAAACTCATAAACCTTTACTAATTAACATTTTGGTCATCTAAGAAACTGATCATATATATTTAATGACTGTACAAAGGAATGAATCACTTAAAACACAATTAAAAACTGCTGCTTCAGCATGGATCTTTTAAGTCAGTTGGAAATAATTAACTTCAGGATGATTTATTGGAGAGATTAATCTTTCACTTAGAGCTGGAGTAATCTATATGAATTCTTTTGAAAAATATTACTCTCTACAGTTTTAATGGTTACAGGATGAGCCAAGATAGTGTTATTTGCTTTTGCTATCACCCAATAGATGTTCGCCTCAGTACCTCTTTGTGTATGTAATTTATTTTAGCTGGCACATACTTAATTAGGTAGGTTCATATTTTGAACATTATCTTTTTTGATGCAAGGGTTTTATAAAAGTCTGAAGAATCTCACAGATCAGATGTTTCCACTTTTTGCAATATACACCAGCATAATACTGAATCATAATTTTTTTTTTTTTGTCAAATTTCCCACTGAAATCATAAAGCCATAGGAAGTTAAGTGCAAATTTAAGGTCCTATTGATTTCTGATTAACAAAGATAATGTCTACAATCCATAGATACGGTAGGCATAATAGTCTTATTTCTCTGGGAAACAAGTATTTGTAGATTTAATTGGATGTATGTCTAATAATAAATTTGAATCCATATGACAAAGTGTGCTCTTTGTATCAGTTTTTGACTTCACAATTTTTGGTAAACAAAGAGACTTAACTTCGCTGTAGGAAATGGTTACCTTGTGCATCTACCTTGAAAAAAATATCTGAGTATTTCTGTGTATGTTGTTTCTCCTCTCTTTCAGTGAGTTCTTCCCAGCACGTTTAACTCCCAGTTTGTCTTGGAAAGGCAGACTGTGTTGCTCAGATCTCTGACATTTTTTTGGGTTTCAGTCAGTCTGAGAATAATCCTTAGATTGTTGACAGTGTATTCATCTCCATTTCTTCCCGGAAGCAGCTTTTAGCCTTACAAATAATAAGCTAAAATCAACAAAGCTTGGAAGGAACCAAGCATTACATTTCCTACATAATTCTTTTGAGGAATAGAATTGTTTTTATATTGTTTGATTTCGTGTTCCCATTATCAGCCTCTTTATGTCCATGAAGGACAGCAAACTAAGGCAGACAGGCTAGTTTCAGAAAAATACCATCAGTTATGCATGGGAATCCTTTCCTCAGAAAATGCTTGAGCTTGAGGAATCCTGTGTTTTCCTTCCATGTCACGCATACGTCTCACATAACGTCAGATAAATATCTTCACTATAGCTGATATCTTTGCTTAAGATAACAAGAGGGAATTTCTGGAATGCCAGATAGCAAGATGCCTTCCAGAATAGTGCCTTGTTGTTGGTCTTATTAATATTCAGTATCTTCTGTCAGAGATGTAAAAAAGTACTTTGAGCCTTACTGTTATTAGGAGCAGGCATGACAAGTGATAGCAAAACGATTGCATGAATTAACCAGAATAGCTTTCTGCTAGAGTGAAGCTAAGCTTTCTACACCCTGTGATGCATGTGTTTTAAGCTTATTTTTCTTGCTCTGTTACATTAACACTACTACAGTTTTAACTGTGCCACCCCACCACTTCCTTTTGCTTGCAATGCATTTCATCACCTGCCAGACTGTATGTGATCTCCTACTAGCCCCAAAATCTGGGCAATCGGCACACACAGAGCTTGATGGCAGAGCAGCAGCTGGGCAACCTGCAGTGCATGCTCTAACTTGGGTATACCAGTCTGTGTGTAAACAACTTCCAGTTTAATAAACCTACTTTTTATTAAAACTTGTTTTCTCTCTGTCAGCCAGTAAGGCCTGGCTGACGCAGGAAGGAGAAATTTTGCGGTAATGAGATTTCAAAAGACGAGTTAAATTTGTTACTGTAGAAAAGGAAGGACATGAAAAGTAGGAAGTGCTGAGGACAAATAGGATTATGAGAAGTTTACAGGCTCTAACAAGATCTTCTGATACCAGAAGGGCCACCTTTGCACAACCCCCAACTCTGGGCTCTCACAGCCAGCCAGAATGCGACAAAGGACAGCTCCATGTGTGCCCGTCTTTTTCTGCAAGAAGCTGTTTGTCTCAGTTGGTCATAAAAGCCTGGGAGGGAAACTTCCACCCTCGATTTAGTTACTCTAAGAGATCATTATGGTTTCTGCTTTTGGCAAGTCCAGCCATCTCAGCTTCTAGAACTGTAAGATCCATGAACAAGGTCTTTATTCTTGGTACTACCAGTGTACTTGTACATGATGTTAACTATGGGCCTTTTCAAGTTTCCCCTCATTTCCCCTTCCACCTCCAGAAGCCGATTTTAAGCTGGGAAAGCCAGTTTTTCTGCATTTCCTCTGTTGTCGGTACAATAAAACAGCCACTGTCATGGGTAGCATTCCCTTGGCTCCTGAGTGTATAGATTCTAATGAGGACACGGAGAGGAGAGATTTAAAATGCATACTTCCTGTGTATTATAGGAATAGATACCGAGAATGGGTTCATTTGGTCTTCTTGTAAAACAAACAACGTAGTAATAGCACCTAAAAATGACTTCATGTACCCTGTTGCACAAAGTTGTTGGAGATGGATAAGGTGCCACAGCAGAAGAACCATGAGATTCCAAAACCAGAAGAAGCATTGGTTATTAGGTGGTTCAGATTATCACGTATCAGATAATTTCTGCATCAAATAACCAATTTTAAGGTGTGGAATAAATGCTTTAAACTCATACAGAATATTTAAATAAATGCGAATGCTTAAGGATTTAATTTATTAAATAACTAGCTTAAGGATAACATGACAAAAATATACTTTCCTTTCACGTCAATATTTGGCTAGAAGTTCCTGTTGCATTCTGCATTATTGTTTTTTCTTTGGTAAGTATTTCAGGAAGAAGTTAGGTCTTTTAATTGTTTCACAGATGATTCAAGAGGCTCAATAACTTCTTTTTGTGGACTGGGAAACATTTATTTGTTCTCTTAAGTGTTGCTAACTTACACGCATCCTTCCTGTACTACAGGTATCATACTTCACTTATGACCTCTCCACTGTCAGCCTTAAAATTGGTACCATCACTATCCTCTGGCTTAATATTCCAGTATTGATATGTATACACTCAAAGAATAGTTTTATCTTTTCCAGTACTGCACTGTGACTGTCCAAGGTCTTGTGAGTAATCTGTGTCAGGAACAGGAAACCAACTGCATTTCCTTAATGTCAGTTCAGCGATTTACCCACTACAGAATCACTGGAAAATAAATTACAGGGTAATCTGAAGTCTGGAGAAGCTTTCTAGTGACTCTCAGGGGCTTTAAAGCCAGGAGTTACTTCATTTTTTGGCATTACATCTGTATAGTTGAGTTCAGGCCAAGCATTGCTTTTTCACTACAAACTGCCTCAGGGCGCAGTGGTTGTTTATCAGCTCTTTCTTTGCTTTTGCGCTCCAGCCCTGCTAACTTATTAGTTGTCTTCCTTTTTTGTACTATACACTAACATAAAGCTTTGGGAACTAATTAGGAGAAGTTTAATATGCTCTCTTACATGCAGATGGGAGAAGAAATGAGAAGTTTTGCAAAACCTTGGATAAAGAATACATCAATGCCATTGTCTTTAACACAGACCTAATTTATCAGTCTTTAGCACTGGAAAGGTATTTATTTTACCTTCATCGCTGCTTTCCTACAGATATCTCCAGTGGCAAGAAAGTTTAGAAATAAAGGAATGGAACATTATTTTGTTGCACAATGGTGCTCGCTTGTTGTTTGCATTTTCTCTCAGAAACTTTTCCCAAATTCTGCTTTACCAAAGAAAAAGTAGCTGTATTTTTATAGCTCCAGCCCTTGGGTCTTCATCCTAAGTGCCTTGTGATTCCCCCAGTCTTTCTCTCTCACAAACAAACAAACAAACAAACAAACAAACAAACAAACAAACAAACAAATTTTTATAATAAATAAATTTCTTTCCCAGGTGTAGGAGAAAGGTCAGGTGCTTTTGAAGACCTCCAGAGGGAGATCCACTCCATCTAAAATGAATTTTAAAATTTCTTAATGTCAGTCCCTAAGTGCGTACTTTTGGTGAATTGGAGCTTAGGTTTGGCTGTCTTCAAAAGCACCTTCTTCCCTCAATTGCTGTCTCCTTTACTTGAGGAAGACTGATCCAACGGGTAGATGCTTAACCATTAGACACAACAAAATCCCCAAACCCCGAATCAAACAAAGGCAGAATTATCTGTGTGTGGGGTAGCTCCTCCATTTTTGTATCCCTGCTTATCACATAAATAGTTTGAGTTTCTGTATTAAAGTCTCCTTGGAATGTCAAAGGTCTCTTATAACTGTTTCTGTTTATGCAAGATTTCATTTTTCTCAGGCTGTAAGACCAGATCAGGCTCCAAGGAGCCAAGTAATGCTGTAGAGTATAAAATCAAATGTTTCTCATACACTGGAGATGGAACTCCGAGACAAGCATACAATAGTCAAAGAGAATGAAAGAAAATGGTATAATGGTATAATTGATGGTATAATTTTTAATAATAGCCACACAGCAGTATTCTAATGATGCATTACCTGTGAGTAACCATCCCTGGACAGTATAAAATTATTCTTTTATTCTGTGCTGCATGTACTACCTGTGTACTGAATGTTTTTGTTATCTGTGATATTAGAAGACTATTTTGGGAACACTAAGGTTTTTAGTGAACATTTTATGTCTCTTTCAAAAGAAAAATACGCAAACTGTGTCTTAGATGTGACCTCTTTCTCCCTGCTAAGCTCTGGGCTTTGACCCACATCAAGCCAAACTGGAAGACAAGAAGGAGTTAAAAGATGGTTGTGTTACCACCCTTGTGATGAATGCTGATGCTTGGGCAGAAAGGAGCCCCAGGCTAATGGCCCAGCTAGGAGAAAGTGAAGGTTCTGGCTGGTGCCTCAGCACATGCTTTTGTCAAGGATATCAACAGCATTGCTGTTTTTATAGCTCCACTAGGGATGTGGAGTTGGGGCCATTATGACAGGCAAGAACCTGGGAGCAAGACTACATTTCTAATAGACCTGGGCTTAATTTGATTTCCTACTTATAGAACAATTATGCTTTATAAGCTCTTTACTTGTAAAATACGTGCAATTCTGAGTATACAAACAGAAGGATGAATTTGATCCTTATTTTTTGATAGGACAGTATTTTTGACATAACACCTGTACAAGGGAAATCTAGCATTATAGTCCGCCTGCTCACTCCTATGCTTCCTTTTCCATGTTTAACTGTTTTATCCAGCTGTTATATAGCTTTTACTATGCATACTTCTTGCTGTACAGCTTCTTATAGCTTTTTCAGGCAGTTCTGCTTGCTATTTCTCTGGGTAGATAGCCACATATTGCTCTTCTACTTTCTACCCTTAGCCTTAAAAGACTAATTTATTCTGCTTCAGCCATACTTAAAAAAAAAAAAAGAAAGGTTACAGATGTGCTTAGGGCTGGCAGTAAGGATGAGCACTTTTCTTGGAAAAGTACAGCAGCTGAAGGAATCTAATCTCAGGAACTAGGATGTGATTTGGGGAGCTGTACAAGGAGCTGGATATGGTACAGGTGTTTCAAATCATAAACTGTGTGATAAAACCACTTTTCAGCACTTTCAGAACCTTTTAGTAATAGGTCAAAATAAGGGAGTGCTCTGTGCTCACGATTTAAATAGGTTCCAAGAGAGACTAAAATGTCTAAGTAGCACCTATTGTCTATGACAAAGGGAAAAGAAGAGGCCTCATAAACCCTGATGAAGGGCTTCTTACCTGTTTGACGTTAAGAACAACCATTTTGCCACCATTATTTCCCCTGACAATGGGACCAGGGGGTGCTGTATGAGGACAGGAAGGCCACCCTCACCTCAGTGACATATAGATAGCTGTGTAAGTCCCACTGCATTGTTACAGTGCCCTCCTCTCGTGCATGCAGTGAAGATGGTTCTGTAAATCTTTTCACCCCCCTGTAGTCATTCTGATAATGACTAATACTGCTCTGTGACCATCAGAGTATCAGAAATCAATAGCAGAGACACCAAGAGTCCATGACCCAGCAGTTAAAAATTTACGTACAGACACACAATTCAACAGGTGACTGAAGAATAAAGCACTGCATAAGGTGTCAGTGCAATTAAAGGAAAGAGGTTGTCACTGATGCAAGACATCTTTAGTAGCTTAGATTAGTCTACGTTAACTTAATTTCTTATAAATTCCTGATGGCACTTGCAAGGAGAGGCTTCTCTATGTTCAGTACAGAAGGAGCCATTTTAGTCTGAAGTGTTCTAATATTTTCGCACTAAGCTAATCTTTACGTTGCTACGACAAGTGCATGTACCTGTTATTTACTGTTGAGATGGCTTAAGTGGTTTCTGGAAAACACTGGCTCATCTATTGCATCCTCCCCATTTTTCTGTTTCCTGCAAGGAGTGTTTACCCTAAAGAGTCAGCTGTTGATGTCCTCAAGATGTTGAGATTTTATTGTGCAGATGGTTATATTCTCTGAAGTTTTATACCCCTAAAGGTACCTAGGATTTAAAAATTCTCTTCACTTAATATATCTAAAACTTAGAAGTTAAACGTCAAAAAGTTTGATTTACCATTCTTGAAAAGAAGACCTTATTATGATATATGGGCCAATTTGTGCTTTTCACATCTATTCATTCCAGAACTTTACAGACACAGATAATGCAAGATAATGGTTACATCGTGTTATGTTTTTAAACATTTTAAAAAAAATATTCAGCATGCCAAAACACTTCTTCTTAGAAAAAAAGCTGAAATGCTGAGATATAACTTCATGTATGATCTGATAGAGAGCAGGGATTTTTGGGGCTCTGTTGTACAGTCAATTTGTGCTACATATATGGTAAGAAAAGGGGAACTCTTCATCATTATGCTTGAGAGGTACTGTTTCCTTCCCCTGAAATACCTTGTCCATTGGCACTGTATCTGTGGCTCCTGAGTAAGCCTGCAGTGGGGTAATTTCAAACTCATGCTGACAAGCGTTTATCTCATTGCATACAAGAAGTCTGCTCAGGATCCAACTTCATCTTGCAAACTTTACATTTTAGCATTTGCATTATGCTTGATGAGTAATTATTTGACTTGACAGCTTCCACATCTGCTTCTGCTAAGGATATTTGGCCTGTATGCTGGTACATGACAATTTTAATCTTATGAGGTCACTACTTTATTCTCATGCTGTATTATTATAAACTATAAACCACCCACATGTTTAAATAAAACAGAGGAGTTTACATTTAGTGTGTTAGAATTACCTTGTCTTCACATTGTTTATCTCTTTTTCCTTCTTTCTTTCTTTCTTTCTTTCTTTCTTTCTTTCTTTCTTTCTTTCTTTCTTTCTTTCTTTCTTTCTTTCTTTTTTTCTTTCTTTCTTTCTTTTTCTTTCTTTCTTTCTTTCGTTCTTCTCATAGCTCTCAAGCTAGCAAAATTATCTAGATTTGTATTTTGGGACTTTAATATTAAAAAGTGTCTTTTGTTTCCTAGGGAAAGTCCAGCTGTGTTCGAAAGGGCTTGCTTTTACTGGAGCAAGTCTCTTCAGTATTCTCCCTACCATGTGGTTCAGTGAGATTATTGTGAATTTAAACAGGATAAACATGAGTGTCTAGCAGCCTGGCATCCTCCCAAATCCACTGGTTTCCAGTGTTCACATCCTGTAGACAAACCCCAGATTGACTGTGGACAAGCACATGGGCTACCTAGGCTTGCTTGCTGACGTATTCACTCCCTAATGCCATATCCCATATTGGCAGCATAGGAAATGCCCTCACTTGCAAGAGCTCATGGGCTCTGTCAATGACTGAAGCTATCCTGAAAACACTGTCCTGAAATGACCTTTGTATTCTCATCAAGCAAAACATGTGCTAGACATAAATTTTCCAAAAACTCAATGTTCGAGTGCAAGATATAGCTTTAAATTGCATCTTGTTTCCAAGGTTTGTACTATAAGCAGAAAAGAACAGACGGAAAAAAAGAAGATGTGTTAAGTTGCAAGAACCTTTATATTTGGTAGAATGCAACTGGAGATAATGAGGAATGTCTGCTGGGAAATAAATACAGCAGATTTCTTGGAGAACCTTTGGATTGTATCAGGGAAAATGTTTCTGATTCAAGAAGTAAAGAAAGAAACTAAAGGAGAGATTCTTTTATATTTGTTGGCAATTGTGAGGAATGTATGAGAACTTGAGGCTGGAAGGTCCATTTAAGAGTGGCCATTAGAAAAAAGATTCATGGCTGTTCAGGACAAGACAGAGAAATAGCAGCTGAGGGATAGAAGGTAGGCTTCAATAAATTCACAGAATGGGTAAACAAGATCTCATGTGAAGAAAAATGCTGCTAAACAGTTAGTGCCTTTCAAATAATACACAAAATGACAATATTCATCCATAGGTATATTCTACCCCACTGTGAAGCAAAAGGGAGAAAATGCAATAAGAGATAAGCTTGATTAAAACATGAACTGTGCATGAACCTTAAACACAAGAAAGAATCAAGTTGGAAGCAGAAACTAGGTCAGGCTGCTGAGGACGAATGATAAATATAACCTGAACACGTAGGAACAAAATTTTAAAAAGTCAAAGCTCAAAACAAGATGCATCTGCCAAGAGATATCAATGAATTTAGACGTGCAATTGTGACACAGGGAAGGTGAAGGAAAGGGTGAATTGGTCAGCTGTTCAGCAGAGAGGAAAAGCTGTTGCTGAAAGATGCTCAGAAGCTTAAATTTTGTAATAACTTTTTTGCCTCAGTCCTTACAAGCATGATCAATTGAAGAATAAGTAGTACAGTAAAGTAAAAACATCAGCTTTGAATGGAAGAGGAACAATTTAAAGATTAGAGTTTATCAAGTCAGCAAGGGATTATGAGTTTCCTAATGAGTTTAAAGAACTTCATGATGAACTGTTGGATACTCATGTTGCACTGGAGTGCATGTAATGGGCTTGAAGCTTGAAAAGTTCATGGAGGGAGACCCAGTGCCTGTCTTCAAATAAGGAGAAAGGAAGATCAGGGTATGATTCAACCAGAAACTTAACTTCTGCTCTCACAAAATGCTTGAACAATTAACTGAAACTGTTAGAACTGGAAGACAACAAGGATATGAGTAGCATCCAATACAAAATAACCAAATCCATGTAATTTCCTTCTACAGCAGGACAACAGGATTTGAGATCATAAACATGATTTATCTTGACTTTATTAGGGCTTTTTGTCTTATCCTATGTAACAAATTGTAAAAAATGTGATCTATATTAGGGGGTTTGGCTTTCAAAAGATGGCCTTCAAAGGTCCCTTCCAGCAGAACCATGCTAGGCTACGATTCTATAAATCACTGACATAGTGTGCATACAGAAGGGCTGGAGAGGTTTCACAAGCCATGAAATGATGATCAATGATTTTCAACAAACACAAAAGCAGGTATAGTTCACCAGAGGTGATTCTTTGGTCTTTGTTCAGGTTTTTTCTAATTACCTGAAGAATATCCCATTCAATTTTTAGGTGACATGGAGCTGGGTGGCATGAGAAGACCATAGAATTCAAACTGACCTCAAAATTTGACTAAGCAACTTGAAAATAGTAAGATGAAATTGAGTAGGAACAAGTGTAATACATTATTCTTGGGCAAGTGTGATCAACTAGACACACGGGAAACAAATATCTAGTTCAATAGCAAAACTTTGAAAAGGATCTTGGGGCTGCAGTGGATCACAATGTGAGCATAAGACACAAATGGAAAAGGCAAAAGTAATGGTTATACATTCAGGGAATGCAGTATGTAAGTCATAAAACCCTGCTTTCCCTCTGCTTGGTAATGTCAAGGTAACAGAACAGTAACCCAGTTTGGGACAATGCATTTAAATAAAGGCATCTGACAAATTCAGAGAAAAGGATGAAAAATGATCACTAAAACATAAAATATGACCTGCACTGAAAGATTGAAAAAATTATTTATTCATTAAGAGGCAAGGGCTATGAAGACAGTAGTCAGATATGTGAGAGTGTTGCAAAGAAGGTGGTACTTTGTCCCTTTTTTCCATGGTGAATAGGACAAAGAATAATGAAATTATAGGAGGGAAGACTGCAATTATTAACTGCGAAAACTTGCTTATGTATAAGGATGCACGACCTAATGACTACCTGTAATCCTTTCTAGCTCTGTGATTTTTAAAGTTAGAAGTCAGTTCATGTAGGTTTGATGCTTATGTTACGAGATCCCAGCTGTCAGCCTTTCTTTAGGGGTTATAAAATGAAAATACTTGAAATGAAAAGGGGAACCGAGTAAGCCCCAAACACGTTATTGGACAGTTAACAAAATATAAAGCAAGAAGACATGCACTGTTTTGTCTAAAATAAATCCAGTGTAAAAGAAGTATGAGTTATTTTGGCACACATGTGTGTGAAAATATGTATGAAAAGATATGATAATTAGTTATTTATCTCGTTTAAGAAAAGATTGGTTTTATGGTTATAACTGGAAGGGCAACAAACCTGTATTACGTAGCTCTTTACTAAAAAAAACATAAATAAAAATTTTGTATGTGCTTCCTGAAATGAAGTTTGCCCTATACTTGAAGTATAATATTGTGTTCAATTGATAGAATTTGAATAAAGGTTTAAAATTAAGACTTTATAAACACATTGGATGATATTCTCTAAGAATAAATTGTAATCTACTGCAATTCAGACTTTTCTAAAGGCAAAGACTTTGTTCTGCAAAACTAATTTATAAATAATTTTCAGTTTAGATGATTTAGCAGTATTCAAATTAGAGGGCCTTGACAGAGAAGAAAAATACCCTAGTGTTCATGAAACTTATTAAGAGATTTCTAGGGGACCTTTGGGTTGTGAATACCTCTATTGTAGTATCAGAAGTGCTCATGAGAGAGGAAGAGAAATAAAACCCCAGTATAGGTGAGAATGAAGCTCTAGATCAGTACTTTCAGCTCAAGATAAATAGTTTCATCGTTACCTTTTAATATAACAGTGAGTTGATTAGATTAAGGAAGGAAAAAAAGCAAAGAAATAGAGAGTTCAGTTTTTATCTCAACTGTCAAAATTTGTGTAGAACCTCTCAAAATGCTCTGCTGCTAACATAAATTCTTTATATGGCCGTGATTAGAAAGCTGAGGTTTGTGCCTGCACATTTGTCTAGATTTTGAATATAATGAGCTGTTCAGGTTGTACTTGACTCAAGATAGAGCTACAGGCACTGTGAAGTTGATTCACCCTCATGACTGAAGTAATTTTTATAGTATTTTGAAGTCCGTGCATGTTCCAACCCATCCAAACCACTCAGCTGAGGAAGAGGTTTGACTATTAGAGAAGGCAGATTAATTTTCCATTCACTAACTGTGGCCCACTGATGCCTGAAATGCAGGCAAGCAAACCGAATGACAAAATCAAATTAAAAGCAAAGATGCCTTAAGAAATTTAGCTGGTTAGAGGTGTTTGTGTTCCAGTAAAAGCTGGCTTTTGACACAATTTTCTTTTGCATGCTTTAGAACAATCAGTGGAATTTTGGTTAATGTGTATTAAAATAATAATTCATTCATTTGTCTTGTGAAGTTCCTGGTGTGTTTAAAACTTCATATTGAAGGATTAAAGAATCAGTCAAGAGCAAGAGTAGTGAATAATGAAGACTGTGGACCTTGTACTGATTTTGGTTGGAATAGAGTTAATTTTTTTCAAAGTAGCTAGTGTGGATTTATATTTTGGATTTGTGATGGAAACAGTGTGGATAAGACAGATATTTTTATTACTGCTGAGCATCCCTTACACAAGGCTAAGGCCTTTTGTGCCTCTCTCCTCACCCCACCAGTGAGGAGGCTGGGAGTGCACAAGTTGTGAGGGGAATCAGCTGGGACAGCTGACCCCAAGTGACCAAAGGGATGTTCCAGACCACACGGTGCCATGGTCAGCATATAAAGCTGGGGGAAGAAGGAGGAAGGTGGGGATGATGGGAATGATGGTGTTTGTTGTCCTAAGTAGCCATTACATGTGAAGGAGCCCTGTTTTCCTGGAGATGGCCGAGCACCTGCCTGCTGATGGGAAGTGGTGAATGAACTCCTTGTTTTGCTTTGCTTGTGCACAGCTTTTGCTTTACCTCTTCAACTGTCTTCATCTCAACACATGAGTTTGTTGACTTTAGCTCTTCTAATTCTCTCTGCTGTCCTGCTGGTGAGGGAGTGAGCAAGTGGCTGTGGGGGGCTGAGTTGCTGGCTGAAGTTAAATCACCACTAGTCCTGATTCTCTTCTCACACCTTGTTTAAAATATTATATACCAGTTGACTTCAATGGAGTTATTCTTTATATGTACTGGAGTTAAAAAAGACACAATGGTGGTAGACACATACATGAATACAGAAATAAAAAATAGGAAAATAGAGATTTCACCTGTCTAGTGCAGGGCTACCTTCATCCCGACAAATGTAATTGCTCCAGACAGTGATTCTGAGTCTGCAGGACAAGCAGGAGGCAGATAGGGCTGTGCTGCACTTCAGTAACCCAGCTGCATCCACAGTATAAAATGCTCCAGTCCTGGGGCCCATTGGATGCCCTTGCAGATTTCATTATTATTTTGTGTGTGGTTTTTCTGGTCTAAAGGACCTGTGAAAGTCTTAGGAGAGTGTTGTATCCTGTGACATAGCAATGATTAAAAACAGTAACATTTGTCTAAAAGAGGAAAAAGACGGATGTATCTCATCTTACTGTCTCTGCTGGCACTCAGGGAAGATCATGATGGCTGATGTGGTGTCTCTACCCAGCCCCTCCCAAACCCACTCTGCCTCTCTGAAATGGGAGATTCCCACAGCTGTCTCCAGTGCCTGCTGGAACAGGCAGCTATATCTGCAGGAACGTGCAGTGCTTCTGCACCCACATCTTTTACTAGGGACAGAAAAGGGAAAGCAGGAACAGTCCTAAAGGTCTGTGGGAGCATCTGTGTATTTCGGGATTTTCCATTAAGAGACATGTCAAGGAAGTCAGCTTTTTCTCCTGACTTGAGGAGTCACTTGGAAAACAGCCCTCATGGAAGGAGTTTTGCTAAGCTTAGGGCCAAAAGCTACAGTATGTTTACCTTCAGTGGACTGAAGAGGCTCTTGTGCCTGTTGTCTGTCTTTCCTTGTCTTCTCTGGATTTTCCAGGGCTGTCTAATTTGACAGTGAATTGTCCAGTTCCCTTGATAAGGAAATCCTTAAAATTCTTTTGGGGCTTCCAGTTTAGGTGCCAATACCAGACATGGAGACCAAGACAATACTCATCTGTAGGAGAGCTGTGGGACCCTATTTTCTGTCCACAGCTTCTCTATGCTTTGTATAGGAATCTTATAAGGACCTTGGCTTTACAAGTACAGAAAAGCCCTGGGTACAGGTAGGGAAAGAAAGATTCTAAGCCCTCACTGAGTGATCGGGAACATCCATGGTGGTGTCTAGCATGGCTGGGGCACTCACCAGGATACCCTAAAAATAGGAGAACTTCAGGCAGAGCAGTTTGGGTACGAGAATTTTTAAGAAAGTCTTTTTACTTAGGAATTCACCACAATGACAGGAAATGTCCTCCAAGTTACACTTAAAGCTTTTGGAAATATTTTTATTTAAATACACATTATCCCTCATAGCTTTTCAATCTTCAGGCTTCATTTATCTTGAAGTTTAGTTTCCTCCATATGTTTACCATCAGCTAAAGCACCAGAGCTGATGAGCAGCTTGGAAATGTTTTGTCATGCAGTATATGAGGTTTTTTTGCTTTTCAGCTAAATGTTTTTACATTTAACTTGCACTCCTTCTGAGTATTGACTATTAGTACTGTCATACTTACATAATAGCTATTCATTTGTTCGATGAGTGAATTTTTCCATTAAGGGTTTTCAAGCCCCACATCACAGCAGTGTGGAGCTGCAATTGCAATTTGATGCAACCTTGGATTGCACGTAATTAGTGCAGAATGGTTCACGATGCCACCATCTTCCAAACGATGAAAGCTCTGTCTTAGATGGTGCAGAGCACTTCCATTTGACCTAAGCAAAATTGACTCAATTTAGCAAATCAATCTCACTAAAGAGCATCTTGGGACTTAATAACATGCACACAGTATGATAAAATGTTTGGTAAGTGCAAGGGTAAACAGGGATCTTATTACAGAAAGCTATTAGATAAATTTGCAAATGGATTTGTTTGTTTATCTAAGTTTATAAAAAATTCTGATGCAGTCCTATAGTTGAATGATCTGTCATTATACTTCATAATTATATTCATTTGACTTTCAGATTACATTTTGGTTTTTTGCTGTTTTAGAATTTTATCAATGAAATCTAGGAAAGCAAAAGCAGAAAAAATTGAAATTTGATTGTATTAAGCATAATTCAGGATAGGGTTAGCACTCAGTCAATTCTTTTGGCCTGTTGTAAAGTCAGCAGATAACATTTATAGTCTGTCAATTATATCAAAATACTTTAGAAAAGCATGGGAGTAAGAGAAGAGTAGAAAAATTACCGGTGTGATTCAGGACTATCGTAGTTAAGGACATACACAGCAGATTTAGGAACTATTTTCTGGCATGACATTCGTAGTTGAGAACCAAAGAAAGTTTGTGCTCCATTAGAAATACTATTTTATTAAATACATGGCTATTTGAAAAATAGCAATTGAGAGCACTTTCCAGAAGCCTTCATTTCCCCCTCCAATCTGGAGGAAGGTTCATTTACTTTGGTCAACATCACTTGCACAACAGTCATGTAATTCTCATGGCCTTTCCCTTCTCTGTTGGTTTTACTAATAGATTTTTTAAATTTTCATCTTTGCGTTTATAATAATTCCTTGCTGTCCCTTCAGGTTTTTCTGTGTTATGTCCATGAATCACTCACAACATTTTAAGTGCCCTTTGAATATTTGCATTTGATTCTTATTACATTTAGTGCTTCTTCTCTTGACACCTTTTCTGACAAACAGTTCTGCCTTTTCCGATATTAACCTGATGTGTTAAAAAAATTTGTGTCCTTTTAATGTGTTTTATCTGAATATATAGGTTATAAAAACTGATAGATTACTGGTGGCTTGTTTATTCCCTAGAACTGATGCAGACAGAAGCAGCAGCTGCCTCACAATGAACTCTGTCCTGATCCAGAGTGCTCTGCCTCTTAGTAGCAGGGAGGCTTCTCCTGTTTGTTGCAAAGGTTGGTAAAAACAACATACATTGAATAGGAGCACAACTCATTTCACAGGGGCTAGAGGTCAGTGCCAACACCGTTTTTCAAGATGTCCATGTGTTCTGGGTCCCAGTGGCTGACAGGGCAGGTAAAATGTTCCATTGCCTACGTCTAAACAATATATTGCTTAGCTGGACTATGAATCACCAGTGATCAAACAAGATTAGACTTGACCTTTGTAGCAGGGTTCGGTTCGATTTCCTGGC
>VWZT01012189.1:7984-91528 GCA_013397055.1 Pachycephala philippinensis
GGGAGCCTGTTCCAGTGCCCAACCACCCTCGGGGGGAAGAACCTTTTTATAATATCCAACACAAACCTCCCCTGACATAACTTCAGGCCTTGTCCTCAGGAACTGCCACTGGTCACCACAGAGAAAATATTATTAAATAACGCTGTTCCCAGTATGGACCCCTGAGGGATACCACTTGTCACTGATGCCCGTTGTAACTCTCAGCCATTGATGTCTACCCTCTGGATGCAACTGGCCAAACACTTTCTTATCCCTCTAACAGTCCACTCATCAAATCCAGCTCTCTCTGATTTAGAAAGCAGGATGTTGTGGATTTACAGAAAGCCAGTTAAATATAATCTGTAACCCTTTGCTTGTCCACTGATGTAGTCCCTCCACTGTAGAAGGCCACTTGATTGGTCAGGCAGGGCTTGCCCTTGGTAAAGCCTTGCTGGCTTTCTTAAATCACCTCCCTGTCCTGCAGGTGTCCTAACATAGTTTCTGGGAGGATTGGTTCCGTGATCTTCCCAGGCACAGAGGTAAGGCTGACAGGTCAGTAGTTCCCAGGGTCCTCCTTTCTATCATTTTTTAAGGATATAATTCGCTTTTTTTAGTCATCTGGGACTTCACCTGACAGCCCTGACATTTCAAATATCATGGAGAGTGGCTTGGCAACTACATCAGCCAAATCCCTGAGGATTATGAAATGCAGCTCATGTTGTCATATAGACTTAAATACAATCAAGTTTCTCAGCTGGCCATGAACTTTATCTTCTCTTACAGTGGGAGAAACTTTGCTCCCCCAGTCCTCATCCTGTTGTCCCATCCACTCAAGGGGTGTCAGAAGAGAGCCTGACATTGAAGACTGCTGCAAAAAGTTGTTGCATACCTCAGCCTTCTTCTCTGTTAATGGTTGTTACCAGTTTTCCAGCATTGTTTTTCAGCAGGGACCGTTGGTGTGCACAAGGCCAACATAGTTCCCGATGTCAGCGTACACTGGGCCAACATAGTTTGCAGTACAAAATTGCGGCACCATCTGCAGTAATCACGCTCACCATCCCTCATAGAGGCACGGTCGCCCATAAAGCAGTCCAATCCCAGACTTGCATGCGTGGGCTACTCACAGCTTACCTGGGCACAGCCCCGCCCAGGGATTACGCACCAGCCAGCTTTTCCACTTCCCCGAAATGGATTGCAGTCCATGAGGCTAAGGCTCAAAGCCAATTATCGCCACGATACGTACAAACACAGGGCACCAGATGTCAGAGTCCAAAAAGTCCAGCATAGAGCAGGATGGCAGGCACTGGGAGGCATCAGCTCAGCTGCGGCTCAGTATCTGCCCTTGTGATTCCCACAGCACAGCCCTTTATATCCATCTCTCGGGCTGCTCACGTGCTTCTTGTTACAGGAATCACCACACCTGCATTCAATGCTGGCCTTCCCTCCTCCAGGGACACAGCCATAAGCTATCAAGGCCAAGGCTGCCTGCAGCCCACTCTTGTAACCCCATAAGGGAACACCTTCTTTGACCTTCCTTTTCTGGTTAACATACCTGTAGGTGCCCTTCTTGGTATTCTTTACATCGCTTGTCAGGTTCAGTTCCAGCTTCACCTTGGCCTTCCTCACCCCATCCCTACACAACCATACTTCATCCCTATACTCTTCCCAGGTTACCTGTCCTTGTTTCCATGCCTATACATTTGGTTCTTTCCCTTTAGTTTGACCAGCAGTTCCTTACTCAACCACACTGATCTCTTGTTTTCCTTGACCAATTTCTTGCTCTTGGGAATTACTAGCTCTGGTGCTCTATGGAAGACTGCACTAAAGATCTGCCAGCTCTGTTTCACCCACTCATCCCAGAGGGCAGTCTTCCAGGGGATCCTATTGACCACGTCCTTGAAGAGATGGAAGTTTGTTTTCCTGAAGCCCTGCCCTACTGTGTTTGCAGTCGGGCTGTCACAGGAACTCAGTTTACAGCAGAGATGCAAACCTGATCACACAATACTGTCCTCCACGAGGGTCCAAAATGGAAACAGCTTTATTGAAAACTGTCCCCTAGGGAATAGCAGCATGGGAGAGGAAGGAAAACATACTGCAATCAAGAACTGGTCATGAAGAAATATATGTGCATGGGCTGGCAAGTGCTGGATCCAGAAGCATACAGTTTTAAATAAGCATCACACTCTCTGCACTTTCGTCATACACACAGTATGTGCACATGTGCAGTAGCTTTAATGTGACACAGAAGTACTGGATTTACTGTGCATTCTGTAAAGTTCATCAATGTCCATGGAATTAAAGTGTTTGGTATTTGGGAGGCAGAACCTGGAGAAACAAGAACTGAGACTGGGAAGGCAAGAAGTCTGAAAGAAAAGCAAGGGCAAAACTGGGGACACACAACCCTCATGTGTCAAATCTTTCCATGACCCAAACAGCAAAAAATTCCCACTGAAAATCTGGATGGTAAGAACTCTGTTTGCTCCTAACTACTTACTGTGTCATTCTAAGAAATGAGATTGCTAGAAGCTTTTAGAAGGAAACACAACACCTTAATAGCACCTCCCGTACTGAAGGATGTATCACTACCTCAATGATTAAACACTCCCAGGGTTGACAGTGGCAGTTGACAACTCTGTTGAAACTAACCCCAATTGTCTTTATGGCATAGACATGTCTGTTCACACTGGAAATGGCTTTTCCGTTTCCTTCTCTACTTGGCAAAAAACATTTTTCTAGCATACTTTTCAAGTTTGGGATAATTAGAGCATTGATCCTGAAATCTGAGCCATTGTGGGATGGATACAGAGCTGTAGTTTGTGCAGTCTTGTGGGTTTCAGGCTTCATAGTCCCATATCTGATTGTAGATTTAGGATATTTTATTCTGTGTTCACACAGGAATATTCTGCTGGGCACAATCACAGTAAGTGCTAGCAAGTAAGGCTTCATAAGGACAGGAAGACTCCTATTTTTATCAGCTGCAGCCCAGATTGTAACACTCTGCCTGATGTACAGCATGCCAGAAAAAAATGGGAGTCTGGCTTCCAGGAGATTTATTGTACCCTCTGTAGCTGCCTTTTGAACTGGGAACTGCTTGTAGCCCCCTATAATAAACTGTAATTCAAGAAAGAAAGACAATCCAGTAGAGAACACAGAAATCATCTAGATTAGAAGAGTTTTTTTTTCTTCACAAAGTCTATTTTCCTTTACAAATTCATGTAACTGCTAAATTAATATGTAATCTGTCAAAAATAATGCACCACATGTTCACTTATGGTTTCATTTTTTCAGAGCATGATCTTTCTATGAGTTGTTTTTTTTATTTATAAGCAAATTATCAGTCCAAGAAGAATTGTTTCAATTCACAAATCATAAATACTGTGTGATTTTTGGCTCACTTTGTTTTAAAACCTGATATCTTTGTCAAAATGGTTTGAATCAATCCAGTACATCAAGGGTTAGCTGATTTCTACATCTCTCATAACTAACCTGGATCAAGAAAGTAGGAAAACGGATGCAAAAGGGGCTGTGTAGGGTGCAGGGTGTGAGCTGAAAAGGATAAGCAAGTCTGAGCACATCTATTTTGTGTTTGGTTCTCTAAAGAGATAAAGCAAGTTCAGAGGTGAAGGTCAAGGTCATGAAACATCCTGAGCAGTTTGTCCTTTTGGGTGGTGAATTTGATGCAGAGGCACAATCCTGATCACACAAATCCGATCCATTGTTAAGAATACAGAAAAAAATGTGACTGTAAAAATTTAGTGAAATTATACTTTTTATTTGAAAACCATATTTCCTATAAGGCAGACATTTTTTAAAAAATATGTTCCTCTTTATATGGGAAATGTTGGTATTGGAACGGCTTCAGTCAATTAGCAAGGGCATAATAAGAGTGATTCTGGGCTTGCAAAATCGCATCAGTTGAATTGCTTCAAAACCAGAAGCTGAGCCAGCTTGTCACAAGACACCACATCTCTGCATCCTACTGCTCAGATTCCAAACAGGCTGTAAAATATTTCGGTTTTGGTGAGGCTCCAGCTAGTGTTTCCAATATAAAGCTTCTTATCCATGCAGTTTTGATGCACCTGGATTTCCCGAATTTTTTCACTAAGTAGTTGGGGATGATAGCACCAAGTCCTGAAACATGGAGCACTCTGTAGGCCTGCCTGGTATCTAGCAAGCAGCAAAACATCTGGCTACAATGGACAGGGTTTGCTGGCAGTGCTGGTGTCCTCTTGAGAAAAGCCAGAGCTGTTTTGACTGCCCAGCACCAGTCACCACTGCAAAGGCTTCCAATCCTCCCTGAGCTCTCCTTAAAAAAATGGAGCTGCCCTGAAGCAAGCAGTCTGCCACACCAGGGATTGTCATTAACCCTCTGGTGCCAGAAGTCACAGCTGAAGTTTAATGAACTTTCCCAAGGCCTAATCCCTTCCTTACATCCTACACCGTGCCGCACACCTGCAGTGTCCCTGCTCAGAGTCCTGGTTCCCACAAGTGCAGCTGTCAGAGTAGATCCAGGTTTTAGGATAAGGGCCTGATTGAGGCTCAGGATATGGCTGTGCAGCGAAACAGATTCCTGTAGCTTTCCCACTTCCACACCTCTGTGACTGTCTTTGTACCTTTGCAAATCCTCACTGAAAATGTCTCCCCTGATGGTTCAAATTATCTTCTTCAAGCAAGCACATCCTCTGCAGCAACGAGATCTGCTTGTCGCTGGTTCAGTTCTTTCTCAGTTTACTTCTAGATTTATGTGCCTTTTTCTGTGCCCTGGCTAGATTTGTGATGCAAAGAAAATGTAGTGAATGTGTTCAAGACTTTTCCATCACCCTTGTTACCAAATTTCCTTCAAAACTCAACTCGTATTCCTTTTGTTCACAAACCCAGTTGAGAATAGCTGATCAAAAAAGGTGAAAAGTGAAGCAAACAACTGGCCCACAAAAATCCAACAGCCTAAATGAACTTTCCACCTTTCCACAATAAAGCATTCATAAGCATGGTAGTTAGATACTCCCATTATTAATGATTCACTAGCAGTGTATTCATTAGTAATAAGCACTAGTGTCATGTCAATAGTGCATCTAAATTGAGCTAATTACATTACCTGATGCCTCATATTTTATGTGTATAATTTATTCCCCATGGGATAAACCCTTGGCTTTTCTCCAAAGACAGGCAAACAGGCCTGGTAGTTTGTTCTCCACTGGAACAAGAACAAAGTAAAACCTTTTATATCCTATCCCAGCGAACACCCTCAGATCTGTCTAGTGGTCCAAATTTTGCAGGAACTGTGACATTTGCCACTTCTTCTCATGTAGAGGGCTGTGAATGGTCTTTCTGCCTCATGTTTGCTCTGTTTTTGCTCTGTGCCCTCACTCCTTAGCCCAAACCTCTGAGGCAGTTGCAAGTCAGTGGGAGAGGAGCCACCTTAGACACATCATTTGCCACAAATACCTCGGGAAGCAGCTAGTATTTCCTTGGTCAGTGTCTCTGTGTTGCTTTAATATTACCCTAACTGTCTGCAAGACAGCATACCCTTTGAAAGGTTTCCAGACACTGGAAAACACACAAAACTTTCTGAGGTGTCGTTTTCTCTCCCAAGTAAATTGAAATAGGCACCACTTCCAGAAGCAATGTTCTTCTCTAGGGAGTATGAAGACAATGTTCACAGCAGGGAAAATCTTCAGAACATTTGCAAAAGATTTTTTTTTTTTGTTAAAAATAGGGGCATATGCCTTTGTAAATATTTTGGCTTAATTTCTTCACTCTTTGACCAGATATGATTGCTTATGTCTTTGCATCCCCACCTGCTGCGTGCCCACCTTTAAGAGTCTAAAGATTAAGATGGGAGAGATAGGCAATAGAGACAGTCATACTGTCTAAGTTCAGGAACCCAACTTTAGTGAATAATTTATCCCAGGCAATTACCCTGGACTTTTTCAGTAGTCAGGGGAAAAAGATACTTCCAGGCATATATTCAAATCACTTAAATTAGGTTCCAAAGGTGGCACACCAGATGCAACCTTTCTATTTGCATTTGGGGTGGTAATTTGCTTTTAAAGGAAAATTCAGAGAGCTTATGTATATAACCTTGTGCACAGTTTAGCATCTCTCTTTTTGCAATACCTTGACAGATGTATGTATAAACACAGTACCTTTTGACTAATCTACTAGAAATTGTGTATTGAAAATAAAATTATGGACTTACATTTCTGAAAGCATGTTACATCACATCCCTCAAACAGAAAGGAATACTCCAAAGAGGGTAATATGACTGTGAGGATTTCAGCACTAGCCACGTAGCTGGGACACTACCTGGAGTTTATACATCTTCTCCTAGCACAGACTTTTTAAAAAGAGTTCCTGTGAAACATTATGTCCACCTAGAGAGAGGACTACATTTGCTTGAAGGCTCCATTCTCCCCAGATATTTCTGCAGCTGTCCTCTTATCTACATGGCAAAGACATTGATGATGTTAATTAGCTGCTCTGATTTATCATACACATACAGAATTTTCGCTGGTGAAATTCTCCTGGGGCTGTGAGTGGGACTTTACACTCTCCTGAATTAGCAGAAACTTTGTGAGACAAACTGCTCATCAAGGGATTAGTCTTAGACAGCTGGAAATTCAGATGTGCTGAGGGAATGAACCCTGGGGACTCTGACATATAGTGTGTGCTACAGATACCTCAGTATCTAACAAGGGTTCAAGAAACACTTTCCTCAGTAGCATGTTTTGTGGTACAAACCTCAACTTCAGTAGTAGAAAGAACACCAAAGGGCAAATTTCTGTCAGCTGCCTGGTGCATGTTGCTGAGGGTCATGCTCTGAACCCCAAAACCCAAAGAGGGTTCTGTGTTTTCTGCAGTGGGGCTGGGATTTTTCTGTCGGTGTTCTCTCATTCTTCTTCTCAAAGTGCTGGAAACAAAGGAATAAATGCTTAGAGTAAGTGACTCAAAACACAGGAAAGGTTCATTCAGCAGGGACTGTATGGAAAAATCTGAAGGAAACCTTGACATAAAACAAATCCAATACCTATTCCTACCAGAGCCTCATATTACAGTTGTACTGACTGATATATTACAGCTGGCAAGGACTCATGCTACTGTAAAAAAATCCATTATGTCATTTTGACTGTTCAAATACTCATGAAAATAATTTTTGAAAAACTTGCTATTCAACTTTGACTACAAACACAATATAACTAGCTGGAAAGGAAGAAATTGCTGTTTCACTTTAACTGACACAATAGAAAAATACCATAAACTGGGGAATAAAAGCATGTTGTTCTAGACAAATATTTTTCAGTATCATTTTATTGTCTCTTTTGCTGTCAACATTTGAGACCTCATAATAAAAAATATTTTATTTGATTTATCCATCCTACTCAAGACTATGAATCTTGAGTTCATGTAGCAAGGTCAGAGAAGTTTAGGAATTCAGTGGTCTCAAATGAATGTCAGTTAGCTAAGAGGTGCTCAAGGAGGGTCTATTAATAATGAAAGCTCCAGGCAAATGTATAATGCAAGCCCTTCAGATCACAACACAGAGCTCACATTCTCTTGAGAGTCATCTGAGGATAAGATGCTTTGTTATAATGAAGATAATATAATGTACAGTGACAGGAACAAAAATCTATATTGTGCATTCTATATATGTGCTTTTTTATCACAGTGTAGCTCTTGCTACATAAATATTAGCTAGAGACCCACGACAAAGACATAGTGAAGACTTCGAAGACTTTCTAACATGCATTTTTTAATATTTAAAAATAGTAAAATAAGTAAAAAGTCCAAATAGACACTATTGTAAATATAGTCATAATCTACATACAGTAAACACAGTTTCGTAAGAGTCTAATCCTACATCTGAGTTAGGAACAAAACTGACTTCCAAGAGAGGCATAAATGTAAGAGCTTAATTACCAGTATGCAATATACTCAAATCAATTTATTTAAAAAAAAAGTTAGAAAGTTTAAAAAATTAGAAAATAGTGATTGTGATTTTACTAGATAGGAAAATAAAAAAGGCGTTTTCTGTATTTTATGAATGGAGTGCTTGAGAGTCACATAACAAACTAATGGGATTGTAGGACTGCAGGAGAGGTTTTGCTGGCTCCTAAGCCAACACTCATACTACTGTTAGAATGTCAAGAGATGCAGAGAGGCAGAAGTTACATTAATTTTTCTGTTTGTTTAAGGACATGCAACTCCACACTGATCTCAAGAGCTGTATAGATGACCCCTCTGTTCCAAGATCGTGGATGGGTCCTCTAACAGCTTGACAAGAGTGAGGCAGCTCCTGCTTCAGGTGCAGAACAAATTCAACCAGGGCTCTGTAGAGGCAGTTCCCAAGGGCCAAGCCTGTGGTTGACTGTAAGGTCCCAGCTCCCCTCCCCAGGAGCCGCTTCTGGTTTATATGCAGAGTTGATGGCACAGTGTGGTCAGCACCCACCTTGTCTGCACTTCCAGGACACCTGAACTCAGGGACAATCAGCACTGATGGAAGCAAGCCTGGGCTGCCACTTGCGGTGGATTTACTGAGGGATTTACATAGTGTGAATTAACAGGGCTGGGACCTCAGCACACACATCCGTGCACACATTTTACACATCCAGCTCACACATCTGGCTCTTATTTCTACCAATGGCATCTGGTGTGTGGGCTTCAGGAACCGAAGGCCAGTTGTGCTCAGCTGTAGCCCAGAACCATGCAAGTCTTCTTGGCTGCGGCCCAGTGCCTGAGCTGACAGGGGACAGTGTGCCTGTGTAACCCAACATGGCAGGGATAACTACACCTGTGTCCTGCGAGAAAACTGCAGCTGTCCCCCTTTACAGAGCAGCAGTCCTAATTCTGCCTTCACCCATTATCTCCCAGGTCACTTCAGGCTCTGGGTCATGTCAGGGTTACATCAGCTTTGCCCATGACAAACTGAGCCAATGTGAATCCTGTTCTGGGTTGCCACTGACAGTTCACAGTTGCATGTGAACTCTTACAATTCCATTTTCCAAAGACAACAAACAGTAAAAACATTTCTTATTTAAAGTACTAATTAATAAATATTTGTTATTATTTTCTACTACTCTTTTTAACACTAATCCACAAGAAGAAAGAGTGCAGGTTACTAAAGATGCTGCTCATCGTAAGTCATTCAGAACTACTTAAGTCTCACTGCAACTCTTGTCCCTGGCTTCTGAACCCAAATGGTATTTTCTCAGGCAACTGTTCAATTTTGTTTTGTTTGTTTAGTTTCACCAGTATTCCGTCTTATCAGCTTAGTGTTGCTAAGACAAAGAAAGTCACAGGTATATCTTTTAAGATAGTTCACAAGCCCAAGAGCTTTTAGCTCTAGACAGGAAAGGATGCTGGGATGTTGTAGTTGCCAAAGCCCATGAAAGGTCACCTTCTCTAGTCCCGTGTGGTTTATCTGCTGGCTGGTCTTTAAAGAAAGACTCCTATCTTAGTTTTGGGAAATGGAAAGAGTTTCCCTCCTGGGATCTAGTAAGAGGCTCATGATACATTTATGTCATAGAGATCAGAACATTAAAGAAATTAAAGAACAAATGTTTTAGCCAGGATCAAATGCTTGGGGAATATCCAGACTGGTGCAATATCCAAGAATGACTGCTTAGAAAGCTATATTTTACCCTTTACCAGCTTGTGAAGGAAGGCCAAGAATTTGTCACCTAGCTTTGTATGATATTTTGAGATTTTTATGCTGTTATTAGAACTGGTACTAACATGAACTTATGAGATGGAACTTCACCTATATATGCCAGCTGGGGAATGTACTTGTCAGCTTACATCTGCTCTTACAGAAACATGGTTTATACAATCAAATATATGATACAACCATCATCTTCAAGAGCCCATGTACATGCAAAAAATCTAATATAGACAATATTTGCAAATAAGCAAAATGATGAGATTTTAACAGCATGTGGTAATATATTTACTTAAGTAAGAGCACGGAGGGACCATGTCTGTCAGACCCCTATACCTATTAACTCCTCACCATCAAGTGCATTACAGATGTCAAAATACTGATAGTACTGATAAACAACTAATTTGGTTAGTAGCATTTCATGTTGCAATGTTCTGAGGACACTAAATTGGCACCTCATAGCATCTGAGAATTTAATTTACTCTTTCTCTGTTTCATTTCAAAATTCTTGAGTGACCTAGTAATCCCTTGTGTACACTTTGCATCTGATGGAATGCACACAAGAGAAAAGTATTGAAGGTTTAATCATTTGCCAGTTGGGCTGTGGAGAGACAGTTGTTTGTTTCAAATGCAACATGGTTTTTGGAAGTGTTTAACATTCCTACTTGCAGCTGTTAAAAGTTTTAAATGTTATGCTTCAATTATGACTGCTGTAGGGGACCCCAGAAGCAGTTCCATGATGCGAATGTTTAGGTCTCTGTGTTGCAAATCCATTTCAGAAGTCCTGAGTAGATATAAGCCTTCTCCCTATACCCTGCTTTTCACAGGTGCTGAGCCCAGAAGGGACCTGCATCAATTCCCAATATGTGCTCTGCTTTGAACGCAGCCATCACTGGGGCCCAGATTAAGAACATGCCACAGAATGCCTAATCCTCGTAGACTAGATCAGCATTTAAAGCATCCTAAAACACAGGATTATAAAGACAACTGACTTTTTCCCCTTGAGGCAGAGATAAGACAATTCAGAACTCATTAAAGCACCTTGACAGGATGTTTACAAAGAAAAATGCATTGTGGGGAGACAATCTTTCACATACCACCATGGACATGTCATCTAAATTGTATAAGGAAGTTCTTCATCACTTTTAATGGGGGGAAAAAGCAATTTGCCTACCTTTTTCTCCACTCATCTCTTGACCTCCAGTTCAGAGAGAGATTGGATCTAGGAACCAAAAATTCATGTTTACAAATAGCACTCTAAAACCCACACAGCCACTAATACTAGATGCCTTTTTTGTTGTCTATATTCCTCTAGCAGGTCTAAAAAAATAAAGTCATTAATAACTATGTAATTAGCATTAAGCTAAGGAAAATTCCAAATGTAAAAGCTTCTCTAAAGATGTTTACTGAAGCTCCCTTGATGCAATTGCCTTTGGCTATATTACAACCATAGCTTGTTTTGAGGATCTTGAATGTCTGCAGTCTGAAAAAAGTGCTGACAGGAAAACTTAAATGTAACAAATGTTGTACAAAAAGGGCTAAATCTGTAATGCCCATTGTTTTGTTTCCACTGTGACTTGAAATGAGAAATGAGAAGGAGGTTTAGGTTGGGGTTTAATGAGAGATTTTTCACTTAAAAACCTAATTAGGATATTGAAGTCTAACAAAAGATGAAGATTCAAACAGCATGGAGTTGAACAGCAGTGAGTGGAGAGCACTTTGGGGCTTTGCTGATGAATAGCAGCCCAAAGAAAAAGGATGGATTAGAAAGACCAATAGTTCTCGTCATACTAATTTCCCAAATTTCACTGTAGTCTTTGGAAGGGGGATTATTATTAATTAGGCTCTTGCAGCTCCTTTTGAGTGCTTATTATCTTGGCTAAGAAATACCATAATTAAACATAATATGAAAAACATGGCGTTATTGAAATTACTTTTCAATCTACAGCTGAACATGTGTACCTATGCTGAAGTCCTTAAGAAATGTTAAAAATGCTAAGCAATTGAACATTTATTTTAACCGTTCCCCTAAATCATTGAAACTCCATTTTTTGCTGCTTAAATTCCTCCCATCCTGGAGACAAGAAGAGAGAAAGCCAAGTTGCTGACACTGTGGATCAAATACACTCAAACTAATGTTGTAAGGGTCAGTGCAGACTGGAGATTTAGGAGTAAGATCGGCTCTGCAGCAGAATGGTGCCACCACTCAGTAGGTCTCCACCTGTAATCATCTGCTAGTAACTCATGGAGTCAACCTGGACTGGATTCTGGTAAGTGCCCACAGTCTTCTGTTACCTTCTCTTTCCTCCATTCCCAAAAAAACCCCCAAAACAACACTAAAGTAAAGAGAGAGCTAAATCTATATGAAAAAGAGCCCAACTTCCAAACATGACTGAAGTCTGGTCACCTTTCTCTGCACCCTGATTTGGACCAGCTTTCTTAGGCACTTACACCCATGTCATGACCAGGCTTGGATGGGTCCAGCAACCTAGGAGACCATGGTAAGCTTGCTCTGGAGTGTTTCTATGCTGAAGGCAACCTGATTCAGACTGTCCTGGAGGTTTCCTCAAAGAGTATCTGATTCTTAGCAGAAGATACAGCCTCCTTTTAACCTCAAATATCACCACTGGAATTCTTAAAAAAACATGAAATTATTTAAAGAATTTTTTATTACATTGACTTAAAGGAAAGAAAGTTCAGACAAGAATACAGATCACTGAAAATGGACTGTTGCTCTTCTTTGCTCTTGTAACCCACTCAAGAGGCGAAACAAAAGCTTTCACAGGACTGGAATGCAGCACTTTAAACTTTACTGCTGTGAAGCATTTATTTCTAGACAAGATTACTAGCTCACTTACGGAAGATTTTAACAACCAAAAAAATTTAATTTTTTGCAATTGGAAACATTTTATAAGTGAATGTCTAAATGCAACACTTAACACTTCCACTGCAGATATTCAAAACTATTGGATAACCACTTTTATTTAGATGCCAAAATACAGATATAGGAGTATCTGTATTTCAGATTACAATTCCTATCTCAGCTTTATTTAGAATAGAAAAAAAAAACCAAAAACCTAAGACCTGATCCAAATCTGATTTATTTAGAAATTTCTTGCACCTAGTGTTATTAAGCAAAAGATAATAATTGGAAAGGGAACTCTAAGTAGAGATTGAGAAAAGGACTCAGAGAGAAGTGTGAGAAATTAAGTATGAAGAAGGGAGTGAAAGGGTGAAGACTAAAGAAACAAGATTAAATGGGATAAAGTCTGGGAGAAAAGTCCTTTCTGGCCAGACCTATGGAAACTGATGGCCTAGTGATTGTAATTTTGTTTGTAGATTTTCTCTGAACCACTGCCAACATCAGATAATTTAGCCATGGTTGGAGTTTAGGAATGAGTTACCTTTTTCTTCTGTGGAAGGAAAATCACTTTGCAAGACATTTTGTAGGAAATTTCATTGATTCAAACTGTAGCTGAACTTGGTACCTGTTAATAGCAGAAATTAATTTTTGGGCTCTGGCCACAACACGGAAATCAAAAGAATTAACAAAAATATATACACTTTCAGAAAGTCTGATTTTCAACACTCACTCATACAAATATTAAGGTATCACGCATGTAATAAGGATTCCGAAAAAAAAGGGGAACACATGTAAGAGTATTATTGTAGTTTTTGGTGCATACCATTTAATGAGTGAAACAAGGAAATTAAAAACTATATTATGCAAAATGAATATGAATGCAGGATTATTTTGATGGCCCCTTTCGAAAGAAATGGTGAACTCCTGTAAACTGAAGAGTAAAACATGAGTAGTTTAAGTAGGTGTTTAGTGTAGGGGGTTTTAGGCTTGTGGTAGCAGTCATTGTCTTCCATCACAACTGGAAAATCTGACTCTGAGAGTGGGAAAAGCATCAGGCCTCAGGGTACGGGTGAGAGACAATTGGGTAACTTCACTTCAGATTGTTTATGGGAACTTTCTGATGGGGTGCAGGTGAAAGGAATCACAAGCTCAGCCATAGTCACAGGGCTGGAAAAGCTCTCTTGGGTCATGTGAAGTTTGGGATAGTGATCTTGGAGGACATAGATAGAAGCACACTCAGTGAGATAAGGACTAGAGCCATGCATTCTTCAGCCTAATTGTCTGAGGACATTATTTTTCTGCAACTGTAGGGGAGCTGCTGTCCCGCACAGTGAGAACCATCTTTTTATTTAGACATCAAGCCCCAGAGGCCTTTGTATCATTTTCAACTCTGTAAATTATTTCCTTCTAAAATTATAGTGAACTTTAAGTGGCAGGTAACTTTTTTTTTCAATGCTGATGTAATTTTTTTCCGTCCTGTAGTACTTCTCCCTGTGTCTTGTCCAAATTTCAGAACTGGGAAGCTGAGGTAGTCAGTACAAGCAAAGAAAATGTGAAACTATCATTCTTCTAAGCACATCACTAAAACCATCTTGGAAAACAGCCCAGGCTCTTCCAACTCTGCCTCTTCAGTCATTAGAAGAGGAGGTCAACAAATTGAAAAAAAAAAATTACATAAAGGGTCTGTGCTCCTGGGGTCTGCATGATCACCATCTCCACCAGCACCCTGTGCCCTCTTCACTCACAATTAACTCCAGCTGGAGGACTCTCTGAGACCATCACCTGCTTTGACCCTTGCTTCCATCTCCCTCTGAATGCAATAATACAGCAGCCTGGCACAAGTGCTTTTCCTAGACACAGCAGTTTCACAGATGTATACACTACCTCCGTTTTCTAAAAATAACAAAGGACAGGAAATGCTGAGCTTGACTTCTTCCCCCCTGTATCACACAGCATTCAGTGGCATAAGTGAAAACGAGAGTCATAAAGAAATATCTTTGATACAGACACTCAGGGAAGTGGGTTAGTAATAGATACCATATTTTTTTATTTGGTAAGAAGTCCAGACTTCTTAATGTCCTGTTACATATCTGAAGCATTATGTGCACATGCCTGACCAATTAGGTTAAGTCTACACATCATGCTGTTTCATCACTTACTTAAATTCAGTGAATTATTTCCCAGCCAGATTTTATTTTCTGAGGTACTCAACCATTCATGTGAGGGGCAGAGGAAAGGAAATGTGGGTTTTTTTCTTCTACTGTAGAAAAAAAAGTTGTTTCATAACTACAAAACCAAAATACCTCTGTTCTTGGTGCTGTTGTCATGAAATATATTCCGTGAAGTTTGTTTAACTAAAGCAAAAGTTGAGATCTCAGGGTGATTCCTGTCTTCTAAATATATGATCTAGAAAACTGAGAAAAGTGAAGATCGATTATAACTAACTGAATAAATATCTTTAGGCTTACTAAAAGTAATCCAACAGGGATGCTAGACTGTCTGTGCAGAATGACTTTTTGTAATTCTGTGGACATTTGTGAACAGTATCACTGTACCTGGCACTCAGTAACAGCCAGCTGGGCTAACAAATGGCCATAGAGGAAAATCCTGGCATGCAATTCAGATGCTTTGCCTTGCTTCAGCACCCACATGGCTACCATTGCCAGCTATCTCAGAGGTTTTAAGTATTGTACATCCAGATAAGAACTTTTCCAGTGTTTCAACAAGTATAAGTGGTAAAGCATGTCTGGAAAGCAGACATGACACCTGGCTTCTGTAATACTTTTTTCAAAACTTTTACCACTAGGTTATTGTTTCCAGCAAAAGAAGGCTAAACCAATGCAGTACAATCTTTCCCAAACATTCAGTAGAAGTAAGGAGGCAAAAACCCCCAAAGAAAGGCATGAAGTAGTGCAAAGGTTTGAGAACAGGTTTGAACACTGTTCTAACAAAGTAGATTGCAGTTTTGGGGAGGATCAGCGAAGCTGATAGGAATTCTTTTAAATTGTATATACAAGCAAATGCAAGAGCATAGAAAATATGCAGAAGAGCTGAATCAAGAGGTAACTTGTTATAGCTGTATTTTGATAACAGCTGCAAGAGTTGCATCAGTAGATGATACAAATAATAAAGATATAAAAAATAACAGGCTTTCTCCTCTATATTTATAACACTGATCAGCCTTTTATGCCTTCATTTTACAACTATTATGTTTCTAGTTTACCTTCTTGGCATTCAAAACTGAAAAGGCACTTTATAACATCTGTATGCAATTTTTATAGACACTAGTGATTCATAAACTTTGATTTCAAAGACATTTCCTACAACTCTTCTTGCTCCACAGGACCACATGAGTTTCCCCACAAAAATGCTTGATTTGTTTCCAGAGTTTATCTCAAAATTTCTGTTGTCTTGGGGATGAAGTGGTTTTGTTATAGCTCAATCATTGGGAACTATTAACTCAGCAAGTTCAAACAAATTCCTGAGCCAGGAAAGGGTCCTTTAACCTTTTTTGCTCAGAGCTTCTTTTGTTGCTTTTGCTAAATATTTCTGTATTGAAAAAAATACAGCAAAAAACCCAGAGAACAAATCTAATAATAATTATAATAATATAGTTTGAACTTTATCCAGATTGTTTCCATGATTGAAACAGACAAATAACATGTATATTAAGATAAGGTGGGAAAAAGTGAGGAAAGAAAGTTGTAGTCAGTTGGGATAAACTGGAACAAATGTATTCCTAACTAAAACTGGAATAGGTAAATATGCAAGTAATAAAATATTGATCTTGACAATGCTATTACAAAACCATACATAAAAATTCAGTCGGGGTTGAGGCCACACACTGGCAATTTAAAGTTTAAATGCATTATGAAACTCTCTTAAATATCTCACATGTAATTTTGTAACCTCTGCTGATAAAACCATCATGGGAACCTCAAAACTATGTGGCTTTTTTGGAACAACTGCTTTGCTGAAGTGGAATTGCAGACAAGAGCATGTCTGATCCATGCTAAATGCAGTCATCCTTGCTACCACACCATAATGATGGCTTGGAAGTGACAAATGAGGAGGGAATTTCTAGCAAGTAGCATTCCTATGGGCTTGTAATGGGATCTAGTTTGTGCCCAGGGAGTAAATACTTCTTTTAAAAAAGCAACACATAAAGAATGAGTCCAAGATGTGTAATTCCTGCAAGTGTTTGCTTCAGGAAAACATTACAGGATAAGGAGAGATTGTGGATTCTGAGTTTTTATTGGAGTAGTTTCAGGCATTGTTGTACATTTAAATTGAGTGCAATAAAAATATGTGAAAGTATAAGGAAAAGGAAACTTCTCTAAAGTCAACAGAGAGGTGGGTTTTATTTGGTGGGGTAAGGCAAGATCAGGTACAATCATATAGATATTTTCATGATTACTGTTTTGAAGATTTTATGGTATTAAAAAAGCATAACTATGCTTTCAACCAGTTGTGGGGTCTCAGTTCCCAGTTATTCAAATAAAAATACAAAAAACAAGGTCAGAACTGTTTAGCTTCAAGGAATTCAGTGTATCCTACCTAGGTGAGTTAGGCTGAGAGCTAGGAAATGCATCTACATCTTTTCAAACCTGATCTTAAAGGTGCCTTTCAGCAGGAAGTGGATCCAAAAGATGTGGACAGGAGTGTTTTCAAGGTGAGAGTTCTGGGTTTAGCTTGTGTCGTTTTTCTAGGCCCTTTCTATTACTGGTGAAGGTATTTCCTGACGTGCTTCCTGCTTGCTTATGAGGCTGGCTGAGAATTTGGTGCACACTGACCATTTCCAGCATGATCTGATGAACTCACAGCCAGTAGTGATGAGTTGAAAACTGGACCAAAAGAAACATGAGCTCTTTCACAAAGAGGTCATTTACTTCAGCTGCACACTCCACAGAGGGAATTTCCACTGACAAGAGAAAACATCACCAGCATGGGTCTGGTTGACTTCCCAGTCATACTCAGACTTAATGTCTTACAGGGTTACACTAGCAGTACAGAAGGTCTATTTGCATGTAATCAAAATTATTACATGGTTTGGGATGGAAGACAAAAATGGACTTTATTCCCTAGCTGTGTCGGGAACCTGTTGAAGTAAAAATGGCTCTAAAATGTTCTTGCCGTCACTTGAGCTCAGTTTGAAACTCAGGTCATATTTGACACAGAATGAATGGGTGCTCGAAATAAGAACACCAAAGAGTAAGATGAGTCAGTCTCTGACAGAAAAAAATATTAAACTACCTAAACAATTAAAGTATGAACATACCTGAACTCCTTTGCATCTACCTGTAGACTTTTTTTACTTGCTTCTATCAGGCAAAATTCTAGTAAAAATGAAACATATATTTTTACAAAGGTTCTTCATAATAAAAAAGAAATCTTTCTCATAGCAGGGTTACACTTGACAAGGCAGACCTGTAGGCTTGGGGAGACGTGTCTTTTGTGCAGGTGGCCTCGTAGGAACATCTGCAAACATTGTCTTCTCATGGAACAGGGAACTGGTGGCTCAGAGGGATTTGGTCCCCTAGGGTTTTGCATGTTCACGGTTCCTATTTCTGCTGCTAGGACAATGGAGAAGGGTGTTGCTGGAATATAGCCCACAGCAAAGAGATTGCTCAAACAGAGGATCTTGATGTTAAAATTATGTGTTACTGGAATTTCAGCTGGTAGTTGCCAACATCTTGGAACAGTTTAGTCTTCGGTATACTATTGAAATTATTTTCAGTGGGAACATCTGGAACACAAAGATCTTAAGTAAAGAGAAATCCCATGGAATGATGGGAGAAGGTATCATCTTATTATATGGTGTGACAGGGTGGTCTCCTGAAGGAGCGTTATAGTGGAGATGGGGGTGAATGAATGGAATATGCATAGCACGCAATCTTATCTTTGTCTTGCTGTCTTATCCTTTTTCAGTATTGTACCTACATACGGCTACTACCTTTCTGTTGCTCAAACACTGTACAGCCTATATAAGAAAGAGCCAAATGTGTTGTGTGGGTTAGTCTAAAAACCAAATTAACCATTTGCTTAAACCTCCTTGGAAGCTGACCTGAGGAAGCTACAACTGTTGCCCAGTTTCTGTGTTTGTGAAGAGACCTGATGAAAAAAGGGACTGGTGCTTCAGAACAGAGAAAATGTGTGGTGGTGGGGTGTCTTTTTCTTTCTTCTTCAGTACAAGCGTATTTCTAAATTGTGGTGGAATGTTTTTTCAAATAAGCTGGAACTGTTGCTTAATTTAGCCTGATGATATACCACATGTATGTGGGACGTACAAAGGATTAAGATCCTGCTATTATTTTAAGCCTTGGGCATCTCAGAGGTGTGACGTAGGGGAAAACTTCTGGTAGGCAGAAATGGTACAGGAAATTGTGTCAGGGAGCTTGACTTCTTTGGCTATAATTTACATTGAGGAAGAGGAGGTGTTTAACTGTTCATTTAAACTGAATAATTAGTTCAATTAAACTGCAGGATGGCTGGAGCAAGGACTTAAACCCATGGCTATCTGAAGACATTTTATACAGTCCCAGAAAGACGTAAACTCTGTGTTGTTTGCAGCAAGAGGTTTCTGCTGGTAAGGTGGAATATTTACATGGGGAGAGACAAGAGACAGATGGAGGGGGTGTAGAGAGTAAAAAGCATTACTTGGAAGATCAGAGGAAAAGGGAATATCTTCCTGGAAGAAAAAAAAAAAAAAAAAAGACACTGCTATAGCTAGAATTTCTGCAAGTAGAATGATACAGCTTAAGAGTTGTGCCATACCTTTCAGCACAGAATGGATCTATGTTCATTTAGCAAATCAATACATGAACCTAGAAAGAGAGTCACTTTCTCTGCTCTACAGCAAAGTGTTTGCAGCAAACAGGTACTCTCTCCTCCACAACAGTAGTAAACGATATGGAATGGCCAAACATGGGCTGGAAAACGAAATGGCCCATTTCAGGCCTTTTCCCATAGCAGTTTGGGGAAAGAAATGCCAGATTATGTCAGGCCCAGCTGGTTCATGTAGAGAGTAAGTTGGTCATACAGTTCTTCCATTTCTGTGCATGATTTTATAATCATCTCCTTGATGCAAGCTACTTTTTAAGTTCCCAAGAGGAGCTCAGGGGAGAGTATGATATTTAAGCCTAGACATCTTTTTTCATCTGGGTTTCCTGTCACAATGCCAGTGTCTGTGTGTGCAAAGTTCTGGCAGCCTGAAATACTTTGATATATTTTTTCCCAGGCTTCAAAAGGAAACGTAAACAATGGGCTTGCGACTCCAGGGCAAGCACCAGTAGCCAAGAGTTTACAAGGTAGATCATCTTCTTTATGATTCTGGCATCACTTTAAGTATTTTGCCATGTGTAAGGGATGTATGAAAGAAAAAGAAAGTCATTTAGTGGTTTTTGAGGCTGCAGGTTTGATGCCTTAAGGTGATTTCTGGTCCACACAGGTTTCACAGGTTTTTGATTCTTGCTAGAGGTAAAAGAGAGAGCAACTCTGCATCAAAGACTTAATAAAATCTATTTGAAACCAAAAAGTAAAGTCTAATTTTTAGTAGAAACTTGAAAGATATTTGGACTTACTTGACAGTTCAAACAATATCTAAATTTTATTTTAAAAAATGGATCATGGAAGCTTAAAAGTGCTGTGGTTATTTTAAATGTTTTAAATACACTAACAGGCAGTCATGAGTTCAATATTCTTATAGTGTGTTTCCTTTGTGTTAAAATACTGCTATATAATCCAGTAAACATAATCTTGTAACTGGTAAAGTCTAAGCTGATTTTGTATTGTTTTGCCTGGACAGACAATTCTAAAGTCCTTAATTGTTCAGTGACACTTCTAATGAGTAATCCAATAATCTGGAGATGTGAGGATGACATTTAACAATTGAGACTGATAAAGTAACAAATATGAAGAGCAATGAGATGTTCCTAATGATTATTTTCAACCTAAATAACTCAGTGACTCTATGGAGCAAATTGCAATTCAGTGCAAAGTGAGAAACAGAACCCTCAGAAAAATATAAAGCAGAAAAAACAGGAGATAGTCTAACAAAATATCAGCGGAAACTTCTGACAGGACAGGGTATAGATGGTGGATTAATAATTTGGAATATTTGATTTACTGAACATTGTCAGGAGCAGGCTGTTTTGTCACCACAGTAGCCTACCAAGCCACTATAACTGCTCTAACTGGCAGTGCTGCTAAGTATAACATAGAGTCTTTCTTCTTTTTGCTTTTGTTACAATGAATGTGAAATTGTTGTTTAAATATAAATATAATACAAATCCAGTGCAGTCTGGAAAAGTAGACTGAATGACCGTACAGCAATTTGAACTTTCTGCTTTACATCTGTCTCAGGTTAGGGAGTGGAAATCTGGTTTGTAATACAACAGTGAAAAAGGTAGACCTTGTACTAAGACTTTTGGACATGGGACAAAAGTCGTAATAAATAATCAGTGCATTCACCAAAGCAAAAAATTGAGATAGTAGAAAAACCTCTGTTAATAGAAAGTCTTTCCCTTTTCCCTTTTTCTTTATGATTTTTTTTGCCCTTTCCAAGTGTGAGGTTTCCTCAAAAGTATAGTACCCCTCTAGAAAATGTTCTGCAAATTTGAAGTTGCACTCAAGGAGAAATACTAGTAATTTTAGCATGTCATATCTGAATACCAGGAAAGCTTCCCTCTGCTTCAACCAGATGCTGTTATCATGTGCTGCAACACTCAGTCCTCCCTTGGTTGGCCAAGCTACATCACAAATTTTGTATATCCTTTTGCCTCATGTTCTTAGAAGGGTATATAAAGGGTCTAAAAAGACAGACTTGATCTGGGTGCTTATAGTTATCGAAGAGATTGAAACTGTGTTCTTTTTTTACAACATTTTCACATTCCATGGACATAATTTCTTAAGGTGGAAGATACTGCTCAGAAAAGCATTTGTGGCATATGGGGTCTAAAGCCTCTCTGGCTGGATTAAGCCCTTCTTTGCTCCAGGCTGCTAACTTCTTTCATTCCTTTGACTTATATAGCCAGGGAGCTCTTGTATTTCACTAGAAATTACTGTATAGCACATTCCATTACAATTGTATTTCCATACTCATTTAATTTAGTGCCAAGCAAAGATAAATTCTGCCCTTCAGCTTACTGGTGTTTTCATTTGTTTTCTTCAGTATTTATGTAGAACCTCCACCTCAGAGCAGACACTCAGGCAAAGTGAACCTCAGCTAATGCCAAGGTCCCCAGTCCTACCATCAACTCTGTATTTGCAGACATATTTGCACGTATAAAAGTCCAACTCAGTAAAAATGCATGAGACTGACTGCAACAGCTCTGAAAGTCTGTGAGAAATTTGTCAGGAAGAAAAGAATATTTTACAATTCCCAGAAAGGTGTTGCTGCATCTAATTTATCACACAAAGTTTGGGGATGCAGTAGTTAAGAGCCTTCCCAAATTAGATGATCTGCTAGTGGGGCCATTAGGATGTGCACGGTGGATTTTGTTTGTATGAAGCTCACTGAAGAAAATGGACCACTTTTACTCAAAATCTCATGCTCACAAAATTTTGCGTGTCAGTTTTAAGTGCAAAATGAGTCTCCTGAGATTCTGGATTTTGAAATATTTGTTGAGATGCATAGGCACTTTCACACAGCTTTATCTCAGCACTGTAAAATTCCCATGATTTCTCCTGAGTACTCCGTAGCTGTATAAAACCCTGAAACAGTTGAGAAGGATCAGATCAGCCTGCTGTTGTAATGGGCAGAGTTCACACTACATCTGTTCTAAAAAAAATATATATATACAAATGTTTTGGATCTGTTAGCTATTTTCCTTGACTAAATATAGCATAGTGAGCATGTCAGTCAATAACCTGAGGTTTCCTCAGCCTTTTGGGGGGATTCTTCTCTTCAAAGGACTTTTTAGAACCTTTTAAGCAACCATCTCTCAAGCTTTTATTTTACTGTCTGGTCCCACTGTTGCTGAAAAAAAGAGATTAATCAGCAGCTAAAGCCCCTTACGCTTGTCTCTCCATAAGATTTATGCATCAAAGAGCACTCTGCTCCAGGGGTAAAGGTCACTTTCACAGATACATTTCCCCATATATCGCCAACTGTTTCTACTTTTCAAAGAGCAGTGGGTTCCCTCATACCAGCTATGTTTCATGACTATGTTAAAAAAAAAGCAGTTCAGAAGAAAAGTTCTCTCCATTTGTCTCTTTTGAAAGGTTTTACAGATAGGTGATAGTGCTGCTTTTTTTTCTGTTTTTGCTACTTATTTGAAATGCATTCTGTGCTACTTTAAACCCTTCTGCCATGTTAGTAACCCCAGTGCTGTAGACACCAAATGAACCTTGATGGTGTCTTTGCATTTGAGACATCTCTGGAGACCAGGACAAGGAGAAGTCAGAAGAGAGAGAGGTGGTCCGGGAGCATCTGGCTAACCTTCATCTTCTCAGTGTGAACAGGAGTGCTGGGAGAGAAAATGAGAAAATTCTTAAAGAAACTGAGATGGGAGCCAAAGAGGAAAAAGCAGATCAAGGAGTTAGGAAAGTCCAGGTAAAGATGAGTGAGGTTTGCAGAAGATAGATTAAGAATCTGAGAAAAATTACTACTTTTGCTGTCAAACCTAAAATTATCAAGCATTAAATTAGTTCAAGCTGAAACATTAATTGTTTGTATTTAAAGTTGCTACTATGTCCATTTTCGTAGTCAAGACTTATGGACACAAGGACTTAGATAAATCAAATTTTTTGACTCTTCAGGTCTATAGAGATCCCTAATGCTTCACCTGGAATAATTCAAATCAGTGTGACAAAATCTGACCTCTCTTTTTTTACATACCCATACTACTGTTCTGTGAAAATGAGATTACAAAAGACACTCTTTTTCACTATTCAACCTGCCTTTTACTTATATTTTTAAGAGGTATGTCTTTGGAAATGCCCAATACATAACAGATGAGTTTTTAACTTGCTAGAGTTCAGTAACCATTTATTTCCATGTCCTGTCTCCTAGACTTATCACCTTTTCCATCAGATGCTCCAGAATATCTTGACAAAAATTCCATACATTTAATTATCAAATAAGAAAGTCAGGGCAAAATTTTCTTAATAACTTTATTAGTCTCCAATTAGTCACAAAAAAAGCCAGTCAACAAAAGCAAAGAGCAATCTTCCAGCCCTTCAATAATCAGCAAGATTCTATTTTTGTCCAAAATGTTATTCTTTGCAAAATTATAAGTTTGTCTTCAACCAAATATCAAATTTATTTATGGGCAGTTTTTGTTGTTGTTGTTGTTGTTGTTTTTGTTGTGTTTTGCTTTGGGGGTTTTTTTGCAACCAAAGTTTTTCAGACATCTTTAGTTCTTTGTTAAATGAGCAAAAAGCACAAGCCAAAACCACTCTGGTATGACTTTGTCCTCCCCATTTCAATGACCTTTTTCGAGGACATTCTGGTTTCCATTTTCCATGTGCATTTTGGCTTGACAGCCTGCAGATATACATATGCAATTGTAGATATACATATACGATATATTTCCCCTCCATTTTAAAGACATGGTTTCATTTCACCTCCTTTTATTGACAGACTTGTCATTGATTCCAGTGTTCATAAAAGCAATGATGACAGATAGATGTCTGTAACTGAACAACCCACAGTGGAGTTCACTTGTTCTAGCAGGCATTTATTTTTTGCTTTTTCCTACTGACTTTATTTCTCTTTCTCTGGAACAAATGTATTTAGGGATTTATGGATTATTTTCACTGAACAATGTCAAAAATATAGAATTTTCCTGGGCAGCAATATTTCCTATTGGCTTTTTCTTCCCTACTGCATAGATTCACATTTCTTTGATGAAATTTTAAAAGTTTGATTCTAACTGATCTCATATTTTGTTTATTTAATATTCTTCTGTTTTGCAAGAGAGAATAAGACTTCTTGATATCTTGTAAGAGCTCATAATTATCTCTCTCATCAGCCCATGTAATATGCTAGCTGTTTCATAAAACACAGTTCTTTTTTTTCTGTGGATCATTCCATGATACTCACAAAAATGTTTACTTTCAGCTCTTAAAATGAGTTCTCTATGAAAAATAAACTTGGAAAGGCTACCAGTGAGAGAAAGCTGGTTGAGGGAAAAGGAACAGCAATCACAACATTAAAAGTGGGGAGATTCTTTATGGCAAAACTAGAGCTTTCTAAAACAAAATGCAAGTTGGCAGCTTGTGAGGCAGTTAGGAGAACTGAGGTTTTAAGCAGAACTTGGAGAGAAGTTCAGGTGCTTTTCCAGGGATTGGAGTCAAATATGTCATCTGGAGTGATCTCACCTGTCAGCACAGACAGTTCAGGGAAATACTGAGATCTCTCTCTTTGTCCCTTTTTTTCAATGTAGAGCAAACCCAATTTAGCACATAAAACTTGCTGTTCCCTCCACTCCCCTGCCCCTTTCCTTTCCCCTGTTTTATTTGTCTAGCAGTTGCCAGCAGGGATCAGACACTAGGAACAGTTCAGTCAGCACCTTTTTCTGGGGCACAAGCACCAGACCAGAATTTATTGGCTTTATTCACTGCAGGGATGATCACTACATCCAAGAGCCTCTCCTGCGGGGTAGTGATGCTTTGCCACCAGCCCAGTCAGCCGGCTCTGCCCGCAGGTTTTAAGCTTTGTTTCATGCCCCTCAGGCTGAGAGAAGCCTGCCTCTTCTGGAATGCTAACCATACTTGTGGGATTGGATGCCTCTGTTTCATCAGACAATAAATTAGAGAGCTCGTGTTGGACTGGAAGTGACCACCTCACCTAGCTTGGGGTGGGGATAAAGAGACGTGGTTGAGCTCTGATTTAACAGACCGGCCAAGAGTCATATTTATCAAGTGGATCTCTATCCATCTTCTGGGTGGAAAACAGTAGCTGCAGCACTTCCCCTGCCGAAGCACACTTTATAAAGCCGTGGGGGGGTCGGGGAGGGGGTCACTGGGAACGGGAGGCGCGGGGGCTGCTTTTGTGGGGCAGCCTGCAGTGACACGGCAACCCAGACATATGGTGTCATTACTCAGCCGACACAAATTTGACACTTGGTGAATTTATTATATTTTGGTTTGCTCCTGGTGCCTGAAAGGCTTTGCAACTGTCTCTTCATAGGGCCTGTCACAGATGTTGATGTATTTTTCTCCTCCACAGCCAGGTTTTACTGTGGAAACTGATACAACTTCACGATAGAATTTCTGGATGAATTATTCACGCATTGCATGCTTTCTGCACATAGGGGTTGGAAGAAATCCATCCTATTCAATAAATGGCCTCTTTAATCCCCTTTAACAGAGAATTTTCCCTGACTCTAAACCATTTCTATTATCACCTTTGTGATCCAAATGTTTTGGATAACGTATTTATAGTTAATAGCTTTGTTAAATTTTTCACTGTATTTCACTTTAACATGCAATTAAATTCTCCAGACACAGTGATGAAACTGATACATCGAAGAGACAATAAACCATATGGCCCAGATTCTCATCATCTTAACTTTTGGTAGCCCTTTTTTTTTTTTTTTTTTTTTTTTNCCTTTTTTTTTTTTTTTTTTTTCCCCTTTTTTTCTTTTTTTTAAATCCTGCAGATCATTCCATGTCCAGTGATTTATAGGCTAATTCCTGAAATATCTCAATATTTGTTGTTGTAGACAGAATGGGCTGCTGCTAATGCCGGTACCATCTGTGGAGATGATTTTTTAATTGAAAAGAATTTTCAGTCTAGAGAATAGAGAGTTGGATGAACTCATCACTGCCCCCTGAGAGAAGATTAATGAAATGAAAACATATCATACCACTTTAATACCTGGAGAAGTAATAAGGATGCATCAAGTGACAATATAGAGCATGCTGCGTGGGGGTAAATTGCTTTAACATAACAGGCAAAGTCCATCCAAGAATTAAAAACTGCATTTGCAGTTTTAAAAACTATTGAGGTATCAATGCTTTGTATCAAAACTCCCGATTCCATTTTCCTCCTGACTTCTAACTCCAGAAGCAGAGTTCAGATTCACATTCTTTTGCTCTTGACCCCACATGCCATAATTCATATTCCCAAAATGATCCTGTTTAATTTAGTATTAAATAGCTACTTGCCTATAGAAAAGTTTTGAAATCAAACGGCTGCATGGACATTAATCTTATCCCAAACTAGTGATATTACTTTTGAAAGACAGAACCAAGTAAAACTATGTAAATTGATATTCACTATCTAAAATATAAGAGTTCTAGTTTTGCCTAAGTATAAAGCTTACGCTGCCTTGACAAGAATTGGTAATTTAAAGCCTATTACATTTTTCCTCAGATTACTGTGCTTTGTATGTTGTTCATACAGCCTGCATTGCTGAGTCGCCAGTTGTTAAATTGGAATTTATATTCATATTTTGGAAAATTGCCTTTCTCCACAAAGTTCCATAAATTAATATCTCAGCCCTGAACCCTCATGGCAGTATTCAAATATGGAAAATATTGAAACTACCTGGCCTCCACCCCAGTGTTTTGTAAAAGGATGACTAATAAGCATTTAAGGTATTATAAATATGAATTTCCCAGAGTGTTTCAATTTATACAATAACTTTAAATGAAATGCAGAAACTACTTTTTTTTTTTATGGCTTTAGTAAAAAACTTGTGAATTTTCTTTCTTAACTTTGTTCCCCAAACAATTTCATATTATTCATAAAAGTACTGTATTTAAAATAAAAACTTAAAATTGACAAAATCCTGCCATTGTTACATCATGGTTCCATAAAATAAGAAACAGTACAGCAAAATATCTTTTGATAATTTGAAAAAGAAGATTTTTTTTCAATAGCTTGTAGCTTTCTTTTAGGTTTTGGTAGAGCAGGAGATTTTCTTCTGAAAATGGATTAAGCTGAGCTGGACAGACAGCTCCATTGTTTCCTGATTTGAACCCCAAGCTCTAGTTTCTCCTGGTCTAACCAAGTTAGTAAAGGAAAACAAATTGCAACATTCCAGAAAATAATGTTTTAAATTATAAATATCTCATCGATAAATCAGAAAATGGAGCAAATATGGAATTCAAGTACTTATTTAACTTTGCTTTTTTGTCATTAATACACATACAGCAATCCAGTGAACTGCCAATGATTTGAGTGTAATATTTGGAGATCCGTTTCTGGAGCTAGGAAATCAGAACGTGGGATATTAAGTTCACCTTCTCCCAAACAGGTACTTTACTACACTGCTTTTGTAAATGGGACAATTATACATTCTGAGTGATGCTTTTCTGCTCTTTTAGTCTTTGAATGTGTTCATAAGCTGCAGGAAGCAGCTCATAAGTTGAGGGAAGAAACAAACCATCTAAAATCATGATGTAAGAGACAGCAGTAGAAGACTTTATTTGGACTGGTTACAGCCATAAAGTTGTATGACACAGTTATACCTTGGGCAAAAATAAGTTTTAAAACAGTCATGCTTAGATATTTCATTTTAGTGTTGTGAAGAACTGTATAGGTACACCTTTCCTTTACTTCCTTTGGTTGGTATCTCTTACACATGCCACTTGCCATGCAAACACTTCTCTGGTTGGAAAAAAAACCCAAAAAATGAAAACTAATAGTAACCAGCCAGTTGCTCCATTATGAATAATGATTGTTCTTGGCCCAAAAAAACTTAGCAATCACTCAGCCAACAAAAGTTATATAAGTTTGGGAGTGTTTGATATTTTTTTCCCCTAAAGGCACTGGCCCAGTTGAGACTCCAATAGTAAAGCCAAGATGTGCCACTGGATTTGCAACACCTTGCAATGATTGTAAGTCCCAAAGTTTGTATTTTCTAGAGTGGTCAACTGTGCCTTTTCACTTGATGCCAATTCTTTTGCAGCTGTGTGTCACTGTGCTGGCACAAGCATGTTTGAAGGTTAGCTCTGCTGAGTTTCTGCTGCTCAGGAAATGCCATCGAGGTGCAAAGGCTGTGAGCAATTTCAGTACAGGGTTGCTGGAACAGTAGCCAGGAGCTGCTCTTAAAAAGACAACCACACTGATGCACTGACATACATCTTTGCTTTATCTGACAAAAAAGGTCTCCATCTCCTTTTTCCAGGCTGTCTGCACATGTGCTGGAGGTGCAAGGAGCAATGAACCAGAGGGCCAGTGCCAGACCCCATGCCTTGAAAGTCTCTTCAAGCCTGTAACCTTTCCCTTCCTTGAAGTCTCTCCCGAAAACTCATCTCTGACTAAGGCGTGTATTAAGTTACAGGCAGATAATAGGTGGGCAGGTTGGGAGCTATCTAGGAACCACGTGCATCCAGGCTGTTCAGCTGGAAGATCAGAGCAGCAGTGCTGTGCATCGGTTCCCTCTTCAATGCACACCCCAAACATGTGTGAAGGCTGTTGTGGCTCTGAGCTGAGCCTCTGTCATGCAGCCATGCCTCCAGATATGAGCAAGACCAGCCCTCAGGAGCTGCAATATTAGTGATATTAGTGTAAGACCCCATCCCCTTGCACTCTTTCCCTGCCACAGTTTGCCCTACAACCCTGTTTCTACAGACTGAACCCAAGAATGACACTTCCCTGTAGCTTCAAGCATAGTGGTGCCAAACCTCTCAAAAAAGCCCTGTACCAGCACTGAAAAACAACCAGGTGAACATTTACTAAAGGAGAGCTAATTACAAGCTCTGAACAAGGGAATTTTCTCCTTTATTTTCCCATTTGCATGATTCTCAGCTTTTCAATGCTTTGGTGAATTACCTGCAGTCCACAGCTTTTGGAAGTCAAAGTAGTTCAGCTTCCAGTGCCATCACTATGGTAATACATAAAGACTCAAACAAGGATGAAAGGAATAGCTGGAGTAAACCACAGAAATAATCATTTTGTCCACCATAAATGTTGCAAGATAATTTATATAATCAACAACAATACTTTAGAAGATATGAAGTTTGGCTAGTAATAAATATTTAGCCTTCAGCTTTCCATGCAGACCACCTTTAAAAGCCTGTGGGCTTAACGCTCTGCAATCTGATTCTACCACGATTTTTTGTGCTTCTAATGGCAACTATTGCAACTACCACAGTAAATATAATTTGATCAGCTTAAAAAAAGAAATGCAGGTGACAGGTCTTTAAAACCTGATATTCATTGCTAAGCATTCTGCTGGAAAGCATGGCTCTAAATTTATTTCATTTCCCTGTTTTCTAAAGGAGAGCAGCAAGGGGAAAAGAAGAGGGAAGGAACTGAAAATTATTCCAGGGAATTACTCTGTTTTACTGAGTTGTTGTTATGTGCTTTACTTTAACAAGCCAGCTTGAAACTTATAGGTGGCCCAAAAACGGATGATGTGATACAATGGGAAACTGTTCAAATTCAACACAGCTGAAGGATAGCCTGTTACTTGGCAGGTATTTTGGCACTTACAAATACTTTTCCCCCTGCCTTTTTCTTATGCAATATTTAATCTCATTGTAACCTTTTTCCCACTTCATTCTGCTTGTCATTGCCACCTTGCCAGTTGTGTTTTTGTAGACTGTATTTTAAGTAGGATTTTTATATTTGGAACTTCGAAAGTAAATATTTTTTTAATGTATATGAGAGTAAGCAGGCTTTAAAATCTTCCATTCACCTTAGAGAATTTACATTATTTTTATGGCTAGTGTATATGTGCAAGAGCAGATGGACATAATAGCAGACAGAATAACAAATATATCAGGTAATAAATATTACCTGGTTTGCTATTCAGAGTAGTAGAGGATATAAATTTCTCAAAATGGGGGTTTTTTAATATGATAATATTAAAGAATTTGGAAGGCAAACCTTTAAAGTGCTTTTATTTTAAGGAGAAAAGGAAGAAAGGATAAAACTTGCAGGAAGGGTAGTCACTGATGTTTCCATTTGAGCAACAGCAGTCTCAAATAATATTGAAAATAAACTAACCTGGCTCTGTTAGTATTCAATGTACACTTTATGTTCCCCATTACCCAAAGACAGGTGTGTGGTGTAACAAGTTTTAGCTGTATGAGCACAAAATTTGAGCCTAAAATATTGTCAGGAACTGACCTCTCACACCTTATTTTTTCCAGTAGCTTCTTTCAGGGTTTGGTGTTTGGGGTGGGGTTTTTTGGTTGTGTTATGAGGTTTTTTTAGTTCTTTGTTTGTTTGGTTGGGTTTTTTTGCCTTTTGGCACAGTGGGGGCAATTAAAAGCAGTTAAGTCTTTCACCATCTCTGTTTTGAAATTCATGCCTCTGTCATCCTCAGTCTATTGTTTCTACATTGGTCTTCAGCCATTCCCATGTTCTGCTTTCATTTGGTTTCTTTCTGACTGAAAACAGAATGAAGTTGACCCAATTAAAGAAATTTGGGGAATCTTTAAACCTTTAAAGGCTCTCTAAGCCAACTCCTTGGATCTCTTACTTACTTCTGACCCCAGAAGAAATGAGCTGAAACAAACAGGATTATTAATATAGATTTTGATGTTTTTTTCCTGAATCCATACTACCAAAGACCTCTTTGTTGGCCCACCACTCTACTGTTGGTCTACAGCTCTGTGGAATGGAAACAGCAGGATCTGTGGAGAGAAGAAAGAGGAACGGCTGTTCAATTTTACTAGTTATGGTTTTTATGTGTAGCTAGTGAATTCTGCCTGGCCTACACACAGCATTTTTAAATGGCTTAACTCAGAGATTTCTAAGGCTTTCAGCTAAACAAAAGTCAAACCCACTTTTCTGGTGTTTAGATATCAGTACACAGAGTTAATGGCAGTTGGAGCAGTCGCTTATTTTTGATACTCAGTCTCATGATCAGCCGTGAATAAGCCAAGCAGTGATGCTTTTTACAAATCTGCCAGAGGCAGATATTGCCCTGGGTGTTAGCAGAGTCTGAGGTGATTCAGGAAGCAGTATGAAAAGCTTTTGCAGAGTTTTTAATGAGTTTTCTTTGGGAATTCAGCAGTCTCCATGAAGGCCAGGTCTGTTTAAAAATAACTGTTTACCTTACGGGTTCTCACAACATGAGCCAGGGTTTTTGGTCTCTGACTTTGAGCACGCTTACATGCAGTAACATTTTTCCTTTTAAATGGAAAAATCTTCAAGCACAGAGTAAAGCACATCTATTTTTGATTGCATGATGCATTTCAAAGTGATCCGGGATGTATTTTAGGAAGAGGAGGCTGTTCTGTAGCAACCACAGGGCCGAGCAAGATCTTCCCAGTAGCACTGGAGAGACAGCAGTGGGTATGACAGAACATGAAGTATGAAAGTGGGAAATTTTACTTATTTTATGTATAAAATTACAACTTTTGACTCTCAGAGCAGCCGTATGTATGTGTTCCTTCCCTAGAGAAAATAAATTTCCCTGTTATATGCGTTGTGCGATGCTTCTTTTCTTTTTCAGTCAATCTTTTACATCTCACAGATAAAAAACTTGTGGAAAATGCTGCTTCTAAAGCACAGAAACTTTGCTTTATGGATAAAATACTGTAAAGAAGTTCAACAAAAAGCTTTTGTGGATAAATACTACTGTATACCCTACAAGTGGGCAGAAAGTCAAACCCCTAGATCTGAGCACTCTCAAATTTAGAAAGCTTGGCTCTGAGCAGAGATTTTCCTTGTCCTCAGAATGTGTTTACCTAAGCATGATCAGAATGAAAATTATTTTATCCCAATAAAAGTTAGTAAAAGCAGACTCCATGCAAAACAAGAAACCACTGTGTGAAGTAGGAAACAATTTAAATACAATTTTTGAATTGTGAGAAGATATCTTCTCCATCCCAACACCTGTAACAATTAAAATTTAGATCTTCTATACATAAAAAAATCACACCAGTTGAGCTGAAGTTATTATTGTTAAAAGATGTTTTTAACTTTAGCTCTCAATGTGCAACACTTGCAAATTGTTGTCCAACTGTGCTCCAGTCTGTACTAGTGCCACCACACGTGGGATCAACACTTTAGGAGTTTGGGTAGGTCAGTGATGGATGATGTCTGGTATTACTAGAAAGGAAGCATGGTAAAAATTGCAATCCTTATCTTCACTATCATCATCCCAGCTGCACTAGAGACAGCTTCTGGAGAAGGATGTTCGGTCACTCCATCACTTCTTTTGGTCGACTTTGTGGTGTTGGTTTTGCAGTTAGACTTGGTGATCTTAAAGTTCTTTTCTAACCTAAATGATTCAGTGATTCTATCAAGTGCAAGAAGCTACACAGACACTTTTGTTTTTTCTCAATCCACACTTACTTTGTATATCTTTGCCACACAAAAGAATGAGGTTGGTGACAATGCAGCCTTTAGTAGATTATTTTAGAAGTAGCTTAATGATTAGGTTGCCTGTGCACTTTGGATTTTTGCTGGCCATTTGATTAGGGATACGATCTCCTCTGGTGATGTGTTCCTCAGGTAGAGTTGTAGCTGTATACTTGCATTTATCCCAGTCTAACTGTATCTGCACTCAAATGTGATACCAGTATGGATATCAGCAAGACATTCCTAGCAGAGACAAAACCCAAGACACTGAAAACAGCATCTTATGCCACCATGACCTTTTCTGCCCCAGTCCTGCCCCACATGCACTGGTGAAGAGGGCAGGTTGCTGGGGAAGTTGTGCACCTTGCTGTTTAGTGAAGTCATTGCTTTGCTGGAAAAGTGTGTGCCTGGGCTCACCCATTTGCCCAGCAGTGTCTCTGGCTGCACCTGACAAGCCATGATGAACTCAAAGAATCTGCTGAGAAGCATGTATCCATGTGAATCTGTACTTCTGTATTTATTTTCTCACTGTCCTAATCCTACTGGCAGATCAAATTTACTGCAAACTGTTTTTCCACTACATTCAAACTGTGCAAAATAATGTTTAGACTGAAAAGAAAAAAGGAAACTGATTGACACACCATGGACAACCAGATGAGACAGACTTGGGAGTGTCAAGCAGATATCACATTCCTGCTTTGTGGCAAGAAGCTGCTGCTGTCCATAGAGTGGTGATGTAAACCATCTGCAGTGCTGTACCAGGATCTTTCCGTACTGCAGGTACAGAGTAAGAGCTCTGTTTGCAAATGCCGATTTAGCACACCATAAAAATACATCTCTAAGATGAACACTGACCTTCAGTCTCCGGACTAATGGGAGCTGAGAAGGAAGCTTGTAACAGGTCAACTACTGAATGTTTTCCATCTAAAACCCTCTTTGAAATATATCATTATATATTTTAAAACATTAAAAAAGAAGTAGTGTAGTTTTAACTGCACCATGAAAAAGATAAGTGTTCAAGGAGGTAGAAAGCTGGAAAGAGGCTTTTTACAACGGCATGTACTGATAAGACAAGGTTCAGTGTCTTCAAACTGAGTAGGTTTAGATGAGATATGAGAAAAAATTTCTTCATTGTGAGGGTGATGAGGCATTGAAACAGGTTGCCTAGAGAAGTTGTTAATGCCTCATCTCTGGAAGTGTTCAAGGCCATGCTGGATGGGGCTTAGAGAAACCAGGTCTAGTGAAAGGTGTCCCTGCTCATGGCAGAGGGGTGGAACTGGATCTTTAAGGTCCCAACCTAAACCATTTGATGACGATGATGATACTGTGATGTGAAGAAAGACATGGCCAACTAAAGAAATGCAATAGGCAACCAGAGAAACTGGTATCACATTGTTTCCTTCAACAGTGTCTTATTATTTAATTGAGATACAAAAACTAATCATCAATAAATGACTCTTTTCTTTGCAGTGTTTTGAGGACCCGTAATTGAAAGTACTTATTTTGCAGAAAATCAAAAATGGTTGAAACAACCTTTTGACATATGTTTCAATGTGTGACAAAAGTGAAAAGAACTCCCTTATATTATAAAAAAAATGGAAAACACAGGCTCCGTGTACTGGAAAAAACATTTAGTCACAGTTTTCGACTAAATGAATAGTTCTCATTATTTAAACTACCGTTACTTAAAGTAAGGATACTCCAAATGCATAAATAATCAATTACTAATGAGTGAAAACTGATAATCAGATGAATCAACTTCTTTCCTATTCAAAATCAGTTCAGCTAGTGTTTTAATTCACTATGCAGTTATCCTTTTTTTTTTCTTCTTGACAGCCTGTGTCCCTTTTTACAGTGCCCTGCTCCTAGATCAGATGATTATTTGAAACACACAACTTTTTTTTAAATGAAACAGTGTCTTTTAAACTGTTCTGTTTTTGAAGACTGTCTCAGAGATATACTCAAAGCATATCTCTAAGAAATCAGGAATAAACAGATGAAGGAATCATCAGTTGTTTATTTATAAAACTTTTGGGATTTCGCATCATAAATTTTGAACTTTTGCCACAAAATCAATTTGACTCTTGATGGAAGCCAGGATTTTCCAACACTTTGGAGTTGATAACTTTCTTACAAATACTTCTAAAACAGAAATATCCAGTCTAAAATAGCAACCACTAAGCTAGTCTTGTTTGGGTAGTGGTAACATTGTGCAGTGGATCTTGAAGAAACTAGTGCTGGCTTCAGAGGACTTCATGTTACCTGAGAAATATACAGTCCAAATACCTTATATGCTCCTAGGATTTAAAGCTGGTGATAGAAGGTGGGTTCTGGTTCAGATATAATACATGGAGAGTCAAGCCAGGAGGGCAAGTGAGACCAGGTAGAGTGCTAATAACACTCTGGTTTTTGGGTTTGGTATGATACATAGCTGGAGTGGAGCTCTGTTTCCAAATAGCATTTCTGTGTTGTTAACATATTACACGTGCTGAAAGAAGCCTGCCCAAGTCTCTTGAAACAGGAAGGAACAAAAGAGAAAGATGAAATACACTTGATGCTCTACAAGAGCAATGCGGCAGACATAATACGAGTGAGACATATTTGAGATATACAGCAAACAGCAAATCAGACTTGTGAAAATATAGAGATAATGTTTGATATCATGGCAGTAGGTGAATGCAAAAGCCTCTTCAACTTATTAAGTGAAGCAGTTCTCTAATGTGAACATGGAAAAATAAATGTGAATTTTCTTTTCACCTTCTACTAATACGAAAGCAATTAGAATAATGTACCTTCCACTGAGCTGACAAGAATGTAGGCATCTTTGAATGTTGCAGTGAAGACTAAAGAAACAGTGTGTAGTTGAGTCTTTGCTCCTGCAAAGTGGTGAGGGAGCAGCAGCTGCAAAGAGCCAGGCAGATTCTCTCAGCTGAATCGATTTTCAGCAATGGTTTTCATCAGCTGACGTGAGCTCTGACCCCCTGCTGTGTGTTTGCTTATGGCTGCTCCAGCTTTGGATGCAAGGGTAACTGCAGAATAGGCAACAACAACATTCAAGGCCCAAGTCAGCATCTGCAGCTGAAAACTGCACTTTAAGAGGGCTTTGGTAATACCTTTTGTATTTTTTAGTCATATTAGCTTGGGCTCAGTGCCATGCCTCATCTCTAACAACATTATGCTTCTCAAGTAAAATACACCTCAGCAGTTGGGATTTGGTGGTCTAAAGCAAGAAAGGAGAAGATGTGAGATGACTGAAATATACCATAACATGCTAAGAATCACTGAATTGTGTATAGATCCATTGATAGGAGGATCTTTCAAAAGTCATAGTGCAAATGTACATCTTGTAAACAAATCACAGGGAATGCTCATGTCATCCCTTGTACACAGCATACAATATTAACCAGGGATATAGTACTAGATAGTCCTGGTTCTCCATGGGACAACTTTTGTACGTTCTTAAATGTTAGCAGGACATGAATTAAAATGGCTGCTATATTCAAGAATTTTAATTCCCTTTAAGAATCCATGTCATATGTGAATTGTTCAAAGAACTGTCTAAGTCATGGTTCTGTTCCCTCTGCCAATTGAATTGATTAGTGCTCTAGGGACATCAAAGAAATTTTGTCCATTTCCTTCAACAGAGCATTTGGCTTTAAATCCACATTCAATATGCTCTGTCATCAGTTAGCCCAAAATTATCCCTTGCGTATAATGGTATGAAACCCTTGTCCTCCTCTCTCCTCTCTCCTCTCTCCTCTCTCCTCTCTCCTCTCCTCTCTTCCCATCTTTTCTTTTCCAAAATTCAAAGTTTTTCTTCTTGGTACAGATTTCATACATATATCACAGCAAGGAAACACCCATAAGAAATCTTTTAATAGTAGGAAATGTTTGAGACAATACAGTGCCTTTTGAAAAGAAATCTTTCGAAAAGCTGCTCACATTATTTTGGTATGTATTGTTACTAGCAGAAACAGTCTCTGTAGATAATTTAAAGCTTTAATGATTGAAATATACTACTTGCATAATATCTCTTTAAGCAATACTGCTCAAGACCTATGTTTATTAGTAATTTGATCTGGTTACAGTTCACAAATCTCTGATATCAGACCTCAATTAAAATGCCATTTGTTTAGTGAAGTGTTGAAGTCCATGACTGAGTGAACAAGATGGTCCCAATTTCACTTCCAGTCCAGCTGTGGTACATCAGTTGGTCAGCTCCACAAGGAACCATTTCCCATTGCATGGGTATCAACACCTCTAGGAGGTTTCACACAGATGTATGTACATAATGCTAAAAATAACCTTTAGCTACAGAGTTTCTTTTAAATTTCTCAGACTGGTAGGTCTATTAGCACAGTAAAAGTACCTGAGCTAACATAAAAATGTCTTGTGCTCTCTGGCAAGTGATTTTCACATCCACTGCTCCAGGAATGAAACAAATATAACTGTATTTCTTGCCTCTGAGCAGCACCCAAAGACAGAATTTGTAATCTTCTCCAAATGTCATGCCATTTCTGCACTACAGCTTGTACACATTTTTGCAGTAAAAAGGTTTGCTGTATGTGTAAGCTCCTCTGTCTGCCTTGTTAAAGGAAAAAGTCTTCTAATAAAAACACAAAGATCTGTATATTTAATATAGTAAACAGATGGTAGTCTCTCATGGCAAAGCATTTTTGTTCAGTACTTTCCAAATATGACTTTTACAGAAAGGTCCTGTCTACAAAGGTTTCAGTTTGGGGGGATGCACTTTTGTAGATGAAACAGTTATCCAAAAAGCTTTACAAGCCATTGGTTCCCATTGGAAACTTACTGCTTACTCATTTTCGTAGGTTGTTGCCGCTTTAATGTAACAATGGAATATGTGTTAACATCTTCTTTTATTTTAAATTCTTTTTTTAAAATGCATTTTAAGATACATTTTCAGATTCCTGAGCTGTGAAGTGGTTTTTTCCTACTTTTCAACATCATGTGTAAATGAGCATCTACTTCCTTCTTTTCCCCTACCCGGACTAAAAAACACTACTCACAAAAATATGTGGCTTCTCAATGTACAACATGAAACTGGCAGCACGATTTCTCAACCCAGAAGAGAGAGGAATTATCTTCTACTCCTGTAGCTCAATTGCCATTCTGTGTGTTTTGGGTTCTCTGTGTAATTCAGAGGTAACAAAATCAAATAATTAACAACAGTAATGAAGATCTACTGCCTTTGGCTCAGAATGCTGCAATGCTCAGCAGGCTGCAACTCTTGCCCACTGTTAGGTCTTTTCCATGAAATATCTAGGCAACAACTTTTGTTTTTCGTGTATTAAATATGCAACTAGGCAGACTCACTTCTTAATTCTAGTGCTAAGAGAGCTACTCCAGGGACCTCTACACTTCAGGTCAGCAGCCATGTAGCTCTGTACTTCAGGGACCTGCCAGAACATGAGACCTGCTCCTGCAAAATGAGAAATTCTTCTGGAAAAAGGAGGTTGGGAAATTTCACACATCATCTGAGATTATTAGCACGACTCACTTTTATGAATAGTCCTCAAATTAGAATGTAGATTGCATAATTTCTGGATTGCGAGAGGAACTGCTGAGTCCTGCGATTAGGCTCAGGTGGGAAAGGTTGCTTACACACTCTTTGATGGAAACGGATGGAAAGACTTAAAAAATGGACCAGTTTTTGTGAGTAACAGCTGTTGATTTCTCTGCTAGCCTCTTGCCTCCATCTTCAACTGTGTTGTCCAAAGGCAGAACATCAAACCCAGTGAAGGGTTTCTCATGTGGGTAAATGAGCAATGTCTGGAGGAAGCAAAAACCATTTATTGAAACTTCTTCTCCAGACCATTTTGCTAGCAGCTAGCTGAGAATTCTTTCTTCAGCTTTGTTCTCCAGTAGTGGAGGACACAGGCAATCATCAAAATTGCTTGACAAATAAAAACCATGGAAAATAGGTTTGGACGTGGTTTTCTCAAGAGACAAGGTCAGCTGACCAACCAAGTCCAATTTAAAAACCAAAAAGAATGAGTGCTTAATTTCTCTTTGTTTTAATAAAGAAAAAAATCATTTTATGACTTACAGTGACCAACCTCAGAATCATTACCACTGCAGTTCTATTTGGGTAACTTGGGAACTTTCTATATTTTCATTCCTTTCCTTTTTGTTTAAATAATAATGCTGCTAGTCATGGTGCACAGTCACTGTTTTAATCAAGAACTGTGCATTTTAAATATTTGTGTTCATTGCAGCCAAGAAGTCTGCAGAGTCAGTGTTTTGACCAATTAAGCTTTAATCAGGACAGAATGTTTCAATGTTAAAATATACAAATTGCATCTGATCCACTGGCATATGCTACCTTTCTTGTTATAGCACTTTGTTCTTAATCTGAATGGCTCAGCTACAGGCTTTCATTTCTCAGTAATGACATGAGCCTCCCATTGCCAACAGAGCTGTTACAAGAGCAGAGTGAATGCTGCCTTTATAGCCCATCAGCTGTGTACTAGCACATCTAGCAGGCAGCATCGTGCTTCTTTATTTATTTTCTTGCCATCTCTCTTCTTTACTCTGTATTTGAAATTTTCTGTCACTTATGTTCTGTAATGCAAGACACATGGGTATTGTTTTGCTACTCCAGGGAGAAGCTGGGTTGTCATAGCTCGAGGCACATTGAAAGGACACAGGAATTATTGGATGGGGTTTTTTTTTGTCTCAGGCTGAAAGGCATAATTCTTCAAAACCATCCACTCACTTCATCCTCTGAAAGTTAAATTCACTGTACCTCTCCTGCCCCTTTGCGTATGAAAGGGGTTTGCAGCAAAGGTCAGAGGTAATTGATTAAGGCCAGTGTAGAACCCCAATGAAGTACAGTCATTTCAGATGCCATTTGTTTCTCAAAACTATGAATCCTTGCTAATTTTCCCACTTGTGGAAATTTCAAAACATGTACAATAACCAGGATCATGAGCTCCATGCTCACCTTGCTGGCTGCAGCAGTTGTAGAGCCACTGGCTCTCACTTCGCTTATGTTTCTTGGCATTTCTGCTACCCAGTTTTCTGCTGCTAACTATGTATTTCAGTTTACTTTCTCCTTTGCTTTCATAGCATTCATATTCCCAGGTCAGATCCTATCTTATCCTTTTTAGGCCCAGTTGCTAATTTCTCTAGACTTAGTGAAATTCTGCCTATCTTGCCCATATCTGTAAGTATTCTAAGTTTGGAAGTGTCCTGAAATGTCCTTTAAAATGACCCTTGCTTTTATTTCTCTGTCAATACAGTGCTGTACTACATCTGATCCTCAGATCACCCTATTAGAGAATTTCCCCTTATTTGATGTTTTGCCATTTAGGGCGATCGTAATATACAGTGTAATATAAACAGTCTTCAGTCCACTTGACAATTTTCCTTTTCAAGCTAATTTGGGTTAATTTTGATCCATATTATCCAACTCAAAAAAAAAATCCCTTTGAAAATAGCAGAACTCTTCACATAAGCAAGAACGTATCAGAGTGAGAAAAATTTCCACCGTCTATCTGTCCCTCAGAGACTTCTCTATTTATTTTGCATTTCATTCATTGAATAAATAATGTATATTCTTGCCAAAAAATTCTAACTAACCCCCTTTTTTGATTTTAAAAAATTAAATTGAGGTTATAATTTTTCCTATTACTTTTCCCTACCCTCCTGGCACCATCCACAACTACAAACAAGGTGCCAGTACGGCACAAGGATGATTGTTATCTGATTCTTAAGTTTCAGAACGGTTCGAATAAAGTTTTTATGGGAAACATCAAAATTTTTCTTAGGATTCACCTTTGATTTCTGTGTAGGCAGGTTAGAAGTCTCGATTTCCTGTATTACCCAGTTCTGAATGGATAACTCAGTCATCTATTGTTACTTTTAAGGAGGGAGAAAAATCATTGCTTTCACTGAAAAGCTGAGATGCACTTCATGACACTCTAGTCTAAGAACAAAAGTATAGAACACCTTCCTATAAATCATATTTTGTGCATTCAAAGTTGTTGTGGTGAGGCGGACCAGAGGGAAACACAGAACAAAGCTTTGATCAGTTTGATCAAGCACAGACCACCTATCGGGCGCCTGGGTGCCACTGTGCATCATGCACATTTTCAAATTTTTGTCATAATAGCTACCAGTCACTGTAGCTGAGCTAAAATAGTGGGTGGTGATTAAACATGTGATTGAATCCAGACATTTTAATCATACCCCTTCTATCTATTTTTGCAAAGCAGGCTGCCTGCTTTCCCAGCAGTCCTCATGAATAGCCCAGGGATGACAATTTGCATGCTAACTGAATTCATGTACCACACTGATTGTATGGAACATCTGTTGTTGATTGTTTTGGTCCTCTGCTTTTCAAACTAATATATGAAAATGCAGAAGGTAAAAGGCAAATTATCATGCCAAGGGCAGAGAGCAATTCGTTCCTTCTCTTTTTGTTGCAACTCTACGCTGCAGCTATTGATAAATATCACTACACCCCTGCTGTCCCCCTGGACTTGCACTAAAATATTGTGCTTTAAGTTGCTGCAGTTTTCCGGATGCTTTTTTTCCTTCTCAATCTAATTTTGGCATAGCTTTGGCATAACCACATCAGATATGGTTAGAGAAAACCCTTCCCCCATTGTCTTTCCCAGCACACATACCCACCACTGTGCATCTAGAACTGACATTTCTGTTCTTCTCTAGATAGATGTAAGGAAGAAGGCTCCCCAGAAGCTTCTCTTGTCCCCAAAGTCTCACTTTGCTCAAAAAGGAAGCAATTAATCTTCTCAGGAATGAGATTTTCCATCTTCATGGCAGAAAATTGAGATACTTCCTAATATCATCTGAGGAAGCTGCTCCAGCATGAGGCAGGTTGCTGCCAGGATAGCTCTAAAATAAGAGCAAGTCTCAATACAGAGAAATAAATCTGTACTTCTAGATCCATGATACATCAGGTTTCAAAATAGTAAGTTGAATGGTATGTGAGTGAGAAAATTACTGAGGAACTACACAGCTTCAATGGCAAATTTACTTTCACCCTACATGCACTTATGTTACTGTTTGGAAAGAGGCTATTAAATTGCCAGCAAGGTTAGCTAGTTTTTACTAGTGGTTTTGCCTAATATGTAAGATGTGGAGTGCTTTATTCACCACAGGAAGAAGAGACAATATGTCTGTGCATGATGCAGTTTAGTATGTGAGCTATCCGAATGTTTTAGTTTTCAGTGTGCACAGAAAGAAGATAAATGGCCTGAAATAACCATTGAGAAAATATTCCATTAATCCATCAGCAGCTGTTGATTCAGAGTGCAACTGGCTATAAAGATTAGTTGCATATTCAAGATTGCTATAGGAACAGCTATGGATTACATCACTCCAACTCTCTTAAAGTCTGGCTGCACTGGATCTCACCTTCTGTACTCTGTGTGTGAATATTGTATTTGCCTTTGCATATTTCCAATATGCAGGTTGATCCTGAGAAATATATCTGTGTCTAATTCCACTGGTGATTCACTCTCATGATTTTTGTATGGCATCTTGTCTTTCATTTTTGTCTTTGTGCTCATTTGTCCTTCAGAAGGGTTTGTTGTGAAAGAGAAATTGTTATTGTAGCACACATGAAGTGCGTGGTCTTTGTGGGAAAGCAGGGTCAGGCGTCTGTAGGATCTTTCACGCTGAATCTCCAGGCATCAGCCCACACAAAGAAAAGAAAAAACACAAACAGGAAAAAGAGCTAGTAAAAAAGTGCAGCTGGGCTGAAGGCAATTCAAGCAACAGTGACCTGCATGCACTATCTCAGTCATGCCTTCACTTGCCAAAATGAGATGATAGGCATCTTAACACTAATGAGAAATTTGGACAAAAAACTCTACTGCTCCGGAGATTGTTATACTTGATATACTTCACTAACTTTGGCATGAACTGAAAATTAATTTTCCATGGACTTCCGTGTTAACTAGAATGGTTACGAGAGTGAATATGAAGAGTGGAAAAAACCATTCAAGTGCTGTGAATCAAAATTTATTTCTAATTCACTGAAATTCACTTATTTTTATCCTGGCAATTCTTTTCAGTTTTGAACTGAAGAAAAAAGGGTTTGGTTTTTTTTTTTCTTCTAAGTATTGTTTTTCTCTGATCCAAATCATTAATTAAAAAATTGAGGCTTACATTTGTGCCATCTTAAAAAATATACCCTATGGTTTCAGTTAATTCCATTGTTCAGGTCTGTTTAAAGACATCCAAATGACTTTCAGGTTTCTTGCAGACTTTCAGGAAAAATAGGACTGGGTCTAAACTACTCATGTGAAAAATAATGGAGGAAAAAGTATTTCTGATAAAATCTTCAGGTCTCCTTTGCATATCACAACGCAGGGAATCAAATCAATCTCTATACAACATATTTAATTTCAGAAGTTTATTATAGTTTGAATAATATTTTTTATTCTGAAACTGATTGAATGAATGCATATAAATGGTAGGGAAATGAGGATGATAAAACTTAAACTTGGGAAGAAAAAATATGTTCATTAAAATTCAAATAACAGATGAAGTCTCCTAGCACAGAACTCATTATAAAATTCAAAATATAACATGGCAGAAGAAAAGATAGAACTGCCAAGCAAACTGCTTCCTCATATTCTCTCTTTTCATGGACTTTTCTCTTTTGATATATGTGACAGAGAAGAAGAGCCAGACTTTTGGGTTGGCAAACTTTAATCTTCTCAGTTTTTCATTCTTCTCCTGAACTAACTCTAAAATAATATGCACAGTGGTAGATCCCACAATCTTCAGTTTTTGTTGGGATTGTCCCACAAATCACGGCCTCTGCTTTCCAGACAGTACCACAAGATGTAGGATTCCTGCAACTTAAATGTCTGCTCTCTATAATCAGAAGCGACTAGTGGTTGTTTGCCATGGTTTGCACCAGCTTGTTCATACTGCAGAGGCAGAGCCACAGCAAGAGCTGGAATCCCTGTTAATTTTCCATTAAGTTAGTTTGACAAGTCAAATACATTATACTGTAAATATGCAAACAAAAGAACTTGATTCATTTGCTCCTGTGGTTGTTGGATAATTTAGTAAGGATAGCAAAAATAACTGTGCTTCTATAGTCACAAACTGTGCCTGCATAGCCAAAAACATTTTTGTCTTCAGCCTGGATCAAAAGAATGCCCCTCGGCAACATCCCATCTTTTTATTCTGCTGGTGGTGTGGAATGTCAGTGGTGGAATGTCAGTGTCAGACACTGATGATGGGTGTGTTTGTTAACCAGCGGTGCTTCAGAGCTCCGGACAGGATTTTGCACCCAGAAAAGCAAACTTGACATGACAGGTGAGCTGACTATACAAAGCTCAGAAACTCCCACTTTGACCCAGATATGTAAGACTTCCCTTTTTTTAAAAGCAGCTCTGTTCCAGAATCATCCTTCATGATACTCAAGATGAGTGTTCTCAGTGCTTGAGAAAAACATTTGCCCATATTTCTGCTTTCTCTATTCTTAAGGAAAAAAAGGGTATTAAAAAAGCTACCAAATATTACTGGGAGGTTTAAGCTACCTAACATTAAGCATCTAAGTGTAAGATTGGTTGCCCATAGAGTGAATGGAGACTAGACACTGGAAACCTTTCCTCAGTGCAAGGGTTAGGCAAACAGGATACTAATTTAGATTTACCAGTTAAATTCTTCAGTTTAGGTAAAGGTAAAATAATCCTGGACATAAATGAGGATTGCCACTCTGTCTACACAGGCTACTTGTGAGCTCCTTTTTCTTGTGGTTGGCTTTCCTTTCAGTGTGTAAGACTTTGGACAACCCAATCATCCCTGTGAAGGTGATGTGGTGAAAGATTCTGAGAAGGAATGCTTTCTATTGGGCATCTAGCATATCTAGAATCTAGAATGCTAGAAATTGAGTGCTTTTGTGGAATTTTCTAGTTAGGCAGATGACAGCAGCTACAGAGTGTTAGTCACATCTGATCAAATGTTCCTAAGCAAAGATGGGGTACAAAGTTCAATGATAAATTTTACAGCTGTTTTGATCATTGATCAGGAAACTTCAAGAGTCAGTATGCCTGAATTCACCAAACCAGTCTGATTTGTGTTTGATTATAATGAGCTGAAGCCTGTGGGGTGACGTGGGTTAACCCTGGTGTGCAGTTCAACCCCAGCTGGCTCATCCTCCCCCAGGATGGGGGAGAGAATTGAAAGGATAAAAGCGCAAACACTTGTGGGTTCAGATAAAGATAGTTAAATTAGCAAAGCAAAAGCTGTCTGTGCAAGCAAGGCAAAACAAGGAATTTGCTATTTCCCATCCGGAAACGGGCATTTGGTCATTTCTAAGAAAGCAAGGCTCCACCACTTGTAATGATTACTTGGGAAGACCATAACTGAATTTTCCCCTCTTCCTCATCTTTCCCCATCTTTTATTGTTGAGCACAATCTCATATGCTGTGGGATATGCCTGTGGTCCATGGGGTCAGCTGTCCCAGCTGTGTCCCCTCCTGATTTCTTGCCCACCCCCAGGGTACTCACTGGCAGGGCTGTGTGAGGAGCAGGAAAGGCTTTGATTGTGTATAAGAATTGCTCAGCAATAGCTAAAACATCTCTGTATAATCAACACTCTTTCCTGCACACAACATAGCACCACAGCACAAACTACTATGAAAAAAACCAACTCTATCCCAGCCAAGACCAGTGCATGGTGTGATGATCAGCACAGACTGGGGGCACCACCTCTGGAGCCTCTCGCAGCCACCTCCACGAAATTTCTATTTGAGATTTGTCCTTCTGGCAAGGCACCTTCCACTACAGACTCACCTGAATTCCTGCTGTTTGCTCCTGCAAACTCTGAGCTCTTATGTTAGATATGAACCATTAGACATAATTAGCACTTAAGTACCCTCTGCCTACATTCTTGCTGGAGATAAACATATCCTGACTTTTTATGTGGATCAAAAACTGAAGCTGATACAGAATAGGTCCTGAATATGCTGAAGGCAAACATGGCCTAATGTTGATTCAAGCTGTATGACTATTAGACTCTTCCAGTATTTCTCACTTCTTCACACAGCTTTTTAAGTTGACTTGGCACTGTGATAACATGGCCCTGTGAGTTCAGTCATGTGCACCGCAAACTTGTTTTCACTCACTATATCCTGTTTTGTGGCTATTTGCATCCCATCTACTCTCCTGGTGCAAGGGAGCATGAAATGCCCCAAAATCCATTTCTCTGGAGACCACACAGTGTTTCCTGCACAGAAACAATCCCAGTTCTCAATAAGAAGAAATAATTAAAGTTTGGATGCTGGGACAGCAGAACTGCTGATGTCCAATTTCTCGGATACCATCATTACAGCTGAAAAGGGAAAAAGCTGTGGAAACCATGCCCTAACTGATTATCTCAGTCGATATCCTCACCCATTCACCCTTCTCTCGTGTACTGGTGATGAGTGATCCCCCTCTCAGTTATTTTGTAACTGCATTTTTAACCTATGTTTCCTTTTTAGCCATGATTCTTCCCATTTTTTATCTTGTTTGTGAGCAAACAATGGACTAGTCTAGTCTTGTGATAATTAATTACTGAACCCTGAACTGAAATGGTTTGCATGTGCTGTGCTGCGTCAGGACCCTTTGAACATGTCCAACTTCACCCTTCTCTCATTCCTTATATAGCAATAAATAATGGTATGCAAAATACAAAAAAACAGAAAAAAGCAGAAGAAAAAGATAATATTATTTTGCCAGAGAAAATTATCCTTATTGTCAAAAAGATGGGCTACCTTGTAATCTCCTACTCTGACACACAGGTTCCCTTTTTTCAAAAACAACAAAAAACATTAGTGAAAATTTCTTTCCACTGAGTGATGTTCAGTAGCTAAAGTTCTAGCTGTTTTTCAAAATTCACACTGTAGGAAGAGAGTCCTAATGAATAACAGAGGCCAGGTAACATTACTTAAATACTCAAAATCTACTGGTTTCCAAGGAAGAATGCAGTTTTATACACACCAGTAAAACAGTCCCTGCTTACAAATACAATAATATATTTTGGTCTAGGACTTGAGTTTTGGTGGAATGTTGCTGTGAGACTATTCACACAACAGCATGGCTTGTACGATAAGCAGAAGGAAGATACATTAATTACTGAACATTTTGTAAGGGGCATGCATACAAGCAGCTCCGGTGTAGTTCATCATCTGGCACCAAGGCTTAGAGTTCAGGACATCTGTGCTTTGCTTTTTCTTGGAAGTCCTTTTCCACAGTAGCAGCACATAACACTCCATGTGAACAAAGCAAAGTCAGCTGATTAACATCTGTTGGTTTGATTAAAGTCATATAGACTGCAAAATTTCAGGTTCCAGTAAGACAAGCCTGCTCTTGTAACAAAGCCAGGCATTGTGCAACAAGCTGTCTTTGCTATACATGCTCATACAATTTAGAATCATGTTTCACACCTGAAAGGGGGGACCCAGGCTGCCTGGAGTGGTTGTGTAAATTCCCTTTTATGTTCAACCACTAAAAGATATTAGTAAGCATGCCAGCTACTGTCCTTACTACACAATAATGTAATAGAAATTTTAGACTTCAGTTTATTTTGGACAAGTGAGATTTAGGCAATGAGTACATTGGGATCACCTTGCTGGTATTCAAGCTGCTCCTAACATGGATATAATTGTGCTAGTAATTGCACCATGAATGGCTGCAGACACCTTAGACCAAATCTTGTATCAAAGTAGGTGTTAGAGCGGAGGTATCAGAGAACGCAGGGCTCCTCTGCACACTTCAAACAGATTCTCATGTCGTCAGCGAGCAGTCTAGAAATTTGAAGGAGCAAAATAATGTTCTTGTCAGCAAGACTCTTGTCTGTGGTAGATGCTTTTACCCCTGACACCTAAGTACCTGTTAGGTTTATTTTTGCCTCTGGTTATTTTGTACCACCACAGTTCAGATTTAGAACAAAGAGAACTTCAAGCAAGGTCAGGTGTTTTACCTGAGCAGCACAGGATGTTTAAAAGCATGGCACATGAGTGGAAGGATCACAACTTACTCCATGAACCATTTCTGTCACCAGAAGAAAATTTTTCTGGAAGGATATTGGTAGTCTGTGAGTAAAAAATTAGGTTGGCTGATGCATCTGCCTCAGAAATCTTGTCACCATACCTTGTGTAGGCGTCTACAGTGGGCAAAATAAGCTATCCACAGTGCTGTGTTATCACAGTGCCATAATCAGCTGCATGTGCGACATACTAGGAGAGCAAAACAGCCACATTACTTTTGAATCAGCATTAGATCATGTCTGCCTTCAGTTCAGTGTAAGGACATATGCTGTATCAGCTTCAGTGTTTCAGTATAGCCCCAGCGCTACAGCCACATTTCAAACATCTGTGCACACTCAGCCTCTGCTGTGCACTACATGGCTATTGAAGTAAACACCACCATCCTAACACTTAAGGCTCTGGTGGGAATCCAGGTGTTGGGAGCAACTGGGCCATGAGAAAGAGGCTCTTCTGGTTGCAATATAGAGAAGCAGAAATCACTGATAAATAAGAATTTCAAGACCTACCATTTTCTACCCAAGTGACAAAGAAAAGTAAAGGGTGAAATGAATATGCTAAATCCCTGACACAGCATCAGAGATTTTACTCGTCCTTCCCTTTGGGCTAGAAGAAAAGTCAAGTAAAACACAGATATGTCTGGCTGAACAAAGCACAGTGTCAGTGATGCAGAATGACTGACTCGTTTTTCAACTAAAAAAAAAATAGCATAACAATTTTCCTTCAAAAAGTGCAGGAGGGAACTGGGCTGACACCTGGCTAATATGAGTGATAGGATGCCATTTTCATTGTGAAGATACAAAGGTATTTTAGCTGTGTCCCCTAGCTGCTGAAAATAACCCTCTTAAAATTTGCTCTACGTGCTAGCACAGAACGTCATGCAGCCTGTGGCCAGGAGGACTCTGCAGGTGGGCATCACAGTCCAAAAAAAAACCTTAATTTTCCAAAATAAAAAACTTCCAACTTAATTTTCTGATGCATCTTAAAGACACTTAAAGTCCTGTGTCTTTCCTTTGATAACTCTCAGGGTAGCTAAGGTGAAATTGTCACTGCAGTTCCATTTGCTGAAATCACTGGGTGATGGTGGCAAGAAATAACATCAGCTGATAAATGTGTTTCTCAAATACTTGAAATCTTTCAAAAAATCCACCACTCCCTGTGAGGCACATTATCATCACCAGGCTAATTATACTCAAAGCTGATATTCTAAAGGAGTTCAGGGATTTCCTTTTATATAAGAAAGTGAGATGATTAAATGCCCTTGCAGTGTCTATTTCTTTCAACAAGTAGATTTTTGCAGAACTGTTACAGTCTGAAACGTCCCAGATGGTGCTTTCCAGTTGCACTGGAGCATGTATTTTCTGGTAATTGCACAGCTTACCTAATTCCCTTGATCCTGAAGTCTATTCTCTTGTAACAAACCTTTCTAAAGGGAAGCATCTGTTTTATGCAAAACCACACTTACCATTTTGAAGGGGTTGAGATGTGGAGTACATAAGAAGCATGATTTTGAAGACTTGGAGTGACTGTAGGGACCCATCTGGAAATTATAAATAAAATGTAAAACTTGAAAAAATTGCAAGTAAATGGTACCACTTCAAAAATTGTAAGTAAAATGTAAGTACTGAAAGACACTGAAAACCAAGATTAGCCTAGGACATACAGAGATGATTTGTAAATCAGGCCTCTGTGTACTGTGGCCTCTTGTCTCCCCCAAGTTACACGTAACTTTATTTGCAAATCTTTGTTGTTTTTTATCTTTTTTTGTCACAGTAAATTGCAACATGCCAGAGCAATCTATTTAACACTTCACTCAGGATTCTGCGTAGTGCACCAATATGAACAATTACTGCTTATGGTTAAATGCTTAATCAGGTATGTGGAATGAAAATAAGATTTAGTGATACATCTGTGATAGCACTGTGTTCATAAAAGCAATCGCTAGAAGCAGAGGCATTTTGTTCAGTACCTGAACACAAAATCTTTGGAAAAGGGACCAAGTTAAGCCCTGCGAGTAAATTTGAAAGACTTTTTCCCCAAAAAAGACTGGCAGAAGCTACTGAGGTTTACGCAGGGGAAAGGGAGTTTGCAGTTCCCTGGGAATGGGGAGCAGCTCTGAGGACTTATCCTAGGAAATTAACTTCACAGATAACTTCATTGAACAAATTCCTTTCCAGTAAGAACAGCCTGGTGCATTGACAAAACCCTCAGTGAATCTTGATCTCTTTCAAGAGTGCATGGCAGTTTTTAAAGCTTTTAAAGCTCTGGGATTTTTTGTACTAGAGGTTTTGGATTTGCTGTTGAGCGTGATGGGACTGTGTGTGGGAGAGAAGGGATCTGTGCCAGAGACATGTAGACAGCAGGGTGAGTGTGAGCCAGAGATGTCTGCAATGAACAGCTATTTCTGGCTGCTTGGGACAAGGACACCTGGACTTCAGCATGAAAAAAAGAAATTAATAAAGTTGAAGGGATGAAAACCCTCTAGGATATTGCAAATGACCTGATATATCCTATTTGTACTCTTCAGTGACTCATGAATAACACAAGGTCACACTGGTAGCTGACATTAGAACAAGCTATAAGTTAATGAACTGACATTGCAATTTTTAGGTTTAAAAAAAAAATTAGTTGAGTGGCAAATAGTCACTGCAACTTTTTGTCCATACATTTTATTACTTTCCTCTGAGTAAGGTAGAGGGGACGCATAAAGTTTTATTTGAAAATTTATATGCATTGTCTGGAAATAAATTATTCAATTAATACTTTGATCTCAATAATGATGCAGCAAGTATGGATGAGTATTTTCATCATTAGTGAAATGGCTAGCTTTAATGAAAAAGACAGCACCATTTAAATGTCACATGCTTATCTTTATTTGGTTGTCGCTCTAATTTACTTTTTTTAATTAAAAAAAAGTATCAAGCTAACTAAAATAAGAAATCAAAGCCTAGTTTTCCTGCAACCACACAAATGCCATATTGTCCATTTCCTTTAGCAGAACCAAACTGGACAAGGCTGCTTTTGTCCATCCATCAAGATTCTCTGTGACAACAGACATGGAGATCAGTTTAAGAATCAGGTCACAGTTCTGTGTTTCTTTTGTGTCATTTACCCTGTGTTCCCCACCATCACAAATGAGGTATGAAGGAGTTACATGGTCTTCATCACATAACCCATAATTCAGAAAAGTTTCTCCCAAGACTGCCCTGAGGACTCCAAGCCAAATGTCAGATCCAGGACACAACAAATACCTTCCTTCATCCTCAAAAAAAATCAGGTTCATTGTGCAAGAAGTCCATATGTATGAGTACAGAGAAACAGCAAGCCAGAGCCACACTGGAATTGTGTGATTTCTGCAATTCCTATCAGCTCACCTTATGGGCACTTCTGACCTGACAGAAGTGGTTTTTGGTGGTCCATGACTTGTCCACCTGCCTGGTAGCCCAGAGCACAGTGTCCACACATCTACACAGTAGCCACGTTTCCAGGGCCTGCAGAAATTGTAAGTGGGCGTCTCAGTCCATTGCTCTGTAACTCCACAGAAACAAAGATGAGTCTGGCAGCAACTTGACCTACTGCTGGACTCTGTGCATCAGGCTGCTCATGGAGTATGATGTTCTCACATCTTGAAAGTGTGCCAAAACCTGCAGCAATGTGAGCAAGGTAACACCTTCGGCACTTAATTGACTGGCATATGGAAAAATAATTGTCCTAGCCTGGGGCTTTCACATGTTGGGGAAGAGCTGGCTGCTTTCACAGTACACAGACATGCATCCAAATTCCCTTAGCACCACTGAGGGAGGCCCTTTTTCTGATTTCATCTGTTTTTGAATACCTCGAGTGCAAAGACATTGTTCGTTGTGTAAACATCCATTAACTCTAATGCATGCCTGGACCTGTCCCAGCTTCCTGAATCATCAGCTCAGAAAGCATGAAAAAGGAAAACATGACAAATGCCACTGCAACGTGAACTGGGTTCATCTCCATAACCGTGTCACACAGAAACAGAGGGGTCTCAAAATATTGTCAAGCCTTTACTCTCAGGTAGGTTCAATTTTACATCTAGGCCATCCCCAGCAGGACTTCCATAAGTATAATTAATCTTTTCCTATTTCCCTGGTGAATCTTTACTAATTAACTTAATGTCTCCTGTGGGTTTTACTTTATAAAGCTCTTTTACTGTTGCCATTTTGGACTAATTTATCTGCATCTTTTTTGAAAGGAGGTATGCCAATAGGGAAGTGTTGGTCCAGATGAAGCCCAATAAACACAAAAAAAGTATTTTTTCTTAAATTCTAGCTAGAATGTTTTTGACTAAAAACCAGAATCATGTTTCTCTTAAGCTCTTATTTTTTCACTCATATATTGCTACCTTATTTTTTGAACTTATTTATTACTACTTCAACCAATTGTCCTGTACATTGAAAAGGTCTTTTTTTTCTTTCCTTTGAATTTTTCTCTATTGAATTCAATTAATTCAATTAATTTATTTCTGACTTCTCAACTTTTCCAAGGTATTTAAATGCTGATCCTTTCTTCTGGTCTACAAGTAACCCTTCACAGACTTCTGCTATTTGCATATTTTGTAAACATGTTCTCCAACCTCTAATCAGCCAAGTCAATACTGAAAGTGTTGAGTGATACTGGCTGAAGTCATCCTTCCAGGATCCTACTTACACGCACAACAGAAAATCGGAAATAACTACTGTTTGTGTGCAGGTTTTCAAGTAATTCTGCATCTACTGATCTTGACCTAACTTTGACCTAGGAAAGCCAAAATACTCTTTTCCCATTCTTTATGGATATGGCACACGGGGCTTGCGTTTAAAAAAATGCTTTCCTAGAGGCAAAATATGTCACTATTGTTGTTTCCTGCCTATCCATCACACTACTTATTCAGAAAGGAAGAAAATTAGATTTGGAACTAGCTTTGGCTCAAGCTACTTTTGGCAATCTGTTCGAACTGGTTTTCATCATACTATTACTTATTATATTTTTATTAATGTTTCTCATTCCTTTATTGCTTACAATTTTGTTTTGTGTTAGGGAGTGTTTCTGTATCTTCCTGGAGCCCTAAGGTTAAGCTTGACTGATTCATAATTCTTCAGAATGTTACACATAAAGCATCCATTTAGTCCAGTGAAATCTTTCTGGCTGAACAACAGTGACAGGCACAACCAGAGAAATTACCTCTGTGATTTATGTTATGTTAGTGAGTTATGGTAAAAGCTGTCCAATATATGATGGCAATCCGCTCTGATGTTCAAACAGGAATACATTTCAGGATGCAGAAGAAAATAGGGATGTCTACCCCAAGATTGATAACCTTTTTCATATTGAGAGTACTCAATTCCATATTCTAGGTATAACAGGTTTTCTGAAGCCCTTTAGCTGCAAGAGGTAAGCTTGCTCAGATATGCAAAACGTCCTTTTACTTTCCTGGCTGCAGTCATGCTTTTCTCTTTGAAACTTCTGTTACAGTTGCACTTGCACAGAGCTGTGGACAACTTCTGCACTTCAGTCCCCAAGATCCAACATACTTCTTGAGTGATTTATACAAAGCTTCTACTGACTGTTAAGGGAAACCTTACACACAAGACTAGCATCTGAAACTATAATCACACATCTTCAAATATCCTAGCGTTTAACCTCACCCATCCTCTCCCTCTGCCTTTCCAAAGAAATGTGTGGAAACAGATAACCTTGAAGGAACTGTATGACAATATCTAGATTATGAGGAACCCCCTGGAAAAAAAGGATCTTTCCAATTAAGTATTCCCTTTTTGTTTCATCTCTCAAGGCAATCATTTTCAGGAAGGATTTTACGGTAGATCAGAAAGCACAGTCCTGCTATGGATTCCTCATTCATACCAACACTAAATCCACCATTCTTATCACCAGAAAAGCTGTGATAATCCAACACATCATGAATTAAAGGAGGAATGAGAAAGCAGCGCAATGTCCAGGATACTTTAGGAAAATCAGAAACATGAAGAAATGGTTGCATAAGAGTTCAAAGCGAATAAACCAAATATAAGCAGGCAACCAGAATTTTTTTTCCAACCAGATATATAATACATAAGGAGTCTATTTTCTTCAGTGAACTGCACATCTGAAATGGGCTGCAGACTTCCCAATTGGACAAACCTTTCCACAGAAGTTATATGGAAAGGGACAAGATTCTGATTTGTGGATTTTTCTGTATGTGCCGTTTCTTTTATGGTAATTCATCTGAAATAATTAGGAGCTGCCGCAGAAGGTGTGAACATCACATGTACAGAAGCCATGTGTCATGCATGTTATACCTTTGAGCTGACAAGAATCCCGAGAGGTAAGAGAGAAATTGAAAATCATTAAAAGCATTTCTAGAACCACGAGCTCATATTTACAGCATTAGGAAAGGGGTTTTTTGTCTTAGAAAACAGGCTGAATTTCTTAATATAAAAAGATTCATAACTACCTAGACTGAGGAAATTGCTGAAGGGGACACAAGGATACAACCAAGGGAACTCCCAAAGACCAGGGGCACACTGGAAAGGTAAACAGTGTGAGTGAAAGAGGCTAGGAAGTTCTGAAAGGAAATGTGGTGCTAGATCAAACAGGGATCAGATGGGAACAGGAGACTTGGATCATAGCAAGGAGGGATGTGAAGAGAGGCAGAAGAACCTAAAGGAAAATTGATAGATTATGGGAGTTGTGTATCTCATCTTGGAGTCTCAGGGTACAAAATGAAATCTTCTATTGAATGGGAAGAGCACATTTTTATATATGCACCAAAGCCTGAACTTTTCAGACTCAGAAACACAAAATCAATAATAAGACCATATAGGAAAGCTCAAAGCCAGAAAATCATCTGAATGTTTTTAGTAATTTTCATATAACTGGTTTGGGAATAACATCCTTGATTTTTTTTAACAATTGACAATAAAAACTATAGTGCATTGTAAAACAGAAATAACTAATGCTGTATAGTGTTTTCAACAACCTGACTCAAGTAGAGGTCACGTTGAAAATGTAAACTTTTAATCAGGAGATCAGTCTGTAGGGATATGGGGAATTAACTATGTCCTTTTCTTGATTACTACATTCTGGCAAAGGCCCTTCAGTAGAAGGAATGTAAATGAACAGGACAAGTAGATTAATTACAATGTATGACTTCCAGACACGTTATTATTTAATCCCAGACACGTTATTATTTAATCTTTGCACTTTTCAGTTGGCTTTCATCATCAGTCAACAAAAAATTTCTTCATCATCATCTGTTTGCTATTTACAAATCTAACTCAGTTATCATCTCAAACTCCAGAATTCCAGGTCTCCCTGTACTCCTTCCTTTTCTGCCAACAATCTTTATGGAACATAGGAAAAAGTTGGAAAGCTTTGGCTGGTGAAAAGAGCATAGCCATAATATTGTCTGTTTCTACACACAACTGAACATCCCACCCTATGCCTACTGAGACTTGCATGGTGACATCATCAGGGATGATGGCTCTTCTTATGCAATGTTTCATCATTGCACTGATGGCTCCAGAATCCCTGTGTAAGAGAGGCATTGTATCCACAGGAAAAGTAGCGAAGATGGATTAGAAAAATATATTTTCAAATTTGCTATTTATCCTAAGGGGAAAAAAATTGTATTTGTGCCTAAAATGGATTTGCAGTCTTCCGCTGGACTGCAAGACACATTTTGTTGTCCCAGACAGCTCCAGAGAAGAGTAAGGCAGGCATCAGTTTTCCTTTGTCCTCTCTCCTTGTATAGAATTCTTTAGAAATGTTACTTTGATGTCATTTCAGTGCCTGTGATGAGTCCATCTCTTCCACGGAGAGTAAGAAAAGTATGCAAAGCACAAGCAGGAACTACAAGGCACTGTACTTCATCCAAATAGCTAAAATTCCTTGAAACAATAGATGCACAGACCTCTTGGTTTCTTTGCATATCACATTCAAGCACTGAAGTTCATGAGTGTGGACCAAGGCAAAGTAGATCTATAATGTTAATTTAGTCCCTAATCTATTTGCTTGAACGTAGTCCATATGCTTCTATTCTGTGTTTTCGAATGAGCTTACCTTAATAGGAACAAACCGTGCTGATTTCAATACAGCAGATTTTTACCTTTAATCATTGGAAGAAGTTATTACAGTGATCTGGTACAACAGGGCGAATTTTGTTGCTGTCTTATCGTGCAAATAAAAGTGTCCTCAAGTGTACAACAGTTTCTTCAGTGACTCCATGTAATCTATTTTTCCTAATTTTTAATTACCTGTATAAAGCAGAAAATAGATAAATTCCCATTTATATTTTTCTATGCAAAAGCACTTCATATCAAGGAAAATGAATTATTATTCACTGCATAAACTGAAAATGAATGGAAAGCAAATTAAAGTAATAACTTAGTCATCTCAGCCTGACATGGTTCGTTTTTGGTGAACAGGACAATGAAGAAAAAATATTTCAACTTTACTCATACTTCTTCTGAAATCATTGAAAAACTTTCCATGAAATGCTTAGTGCTTAAGTCCTACTGATTTCATATTCAGCATCTCACAGGATATACTTAATATGTCAGAAAACTGGACTCAAAACAGTAAAAATGGAACTACTTAAGATGAAATTTTGTTGACTATGAAACTCTTTGTTTTGAGAGATATAGAGAAAAGCATAAGAGAGGAAATTGTGGGTTCTTTTGCCTCTCAGTTCAACTACCTCTATACATGACTGAGTACCCCAGGGAGCATTTTTAGCTCACCATATGCAGATTTCCGTACATATTCAGCTAAAGTATCTGTTTCTATGAAGTGAATAGGAGGGTTTTTTCCTAAATTGTTCAGTCCTTCCATGTGTGGCTCTCAGCACACTTACAGAGTTTGGAAATGCACTCTGTTATGAATAATAAATAAATATTCTCAGTGCTTTTCTTACAAGCTGAACCTGGGGAGGAAAGAATCAGTAGAAATAGTGAAACACAAAGTCCAATGAAACTGAAATAGTGAAGGCAAAAAAATACCTAATGGCTTTATCCAAGAGTAATGTAAAAAAAAGAGAGTGGAGAGTTTTGTGAGCTTGCTGTTGAAAAGTCTGTCAAGAGCAGATGAAGCTGAGTAGGTCAAGTACAGGTCAGAAACTGTTCAGCTTGCACTGCTTTTAAGTTTTATAGAAAGCAGCTCTCATTTGTCAGAAAGTCAATGGGACAAAAATATCCTCTGTAAGTAGCTTAGGATCAGTCAGTCTTCTTTCAGTGTACAGATAGTCTCACAAACAAAAGCAAAGACAAAATTCTCTATTATTGTGAAAAAGGATGGTGTAACGAAAACAGAGGTATGGAATGAAAATGTCCTGTTATTTGATCTGCAAAACCAGTCATTTTTGTCTTGTACCTAATGCACCCATGCAATGAAAAGTTCCTGAGTTCAGTTAAAAACCTCAGCCACAAGCGAGCCAATTTCTTCAAATCACTTCAGCCAAGACACACAAGAAATGCCCCACTCTCCTCACTGAAACACAGCCTGTCTCGCCTGTGAACCAGAGGAATTCCAGTTTCTCTCAAAAGTCTTCTGTCTGAGCTTGTAGACCAAGCTGGGGAAGTTAAGTAACACTTCAACATCAGTAAACTTTGAACAAGAGTCTAAAACAAGACTTAAAACTATTTTTTGTATTTCAGTTGATCCCCATGAAAAAACATTTCTGCAGATCCCTAGGAAGGACTCCTTCATATGAGAGCCAATGAAAAATCAAAACCCGAAGGGAAGGTGTGAACAAAAATAATAGGATGCAAAATTTTGGGCAAAAGGGGTTCAGTCATTTTGTGTAAGCACCACATACAACCAGCACCATTTCTGGATTCAGAGATTATGGGGTTTTTTAATACCAATAGCATACACAGGCATAGGCTTAAGAACTATTCTAAGGCAACAGGCTTCTCTTGTACAGACTAATGTAGATATAAATTGGGGTGCATGCAACTGGTAACTGGCGACTCTGGAGAGACAGACTGCCCAGAAGCTTCCTGAGGCTGTGAATGCGAAGTCTGGGATCTGTGGAAGCTGTGATCTGGGGAACTGTGGTGGAAATCTTCCTCAACTCTTTCTCTACTACATGTGCCTTGCACCTAAGTGATTTTAGACTTTCAACATGATTCATTGGTACCATTGTCCTTTCTTCCTCCACAGGGTCTTCCTGCCCCTTTTGATTTAGAATGTATGAAGAAGTGTGCACATGCTTCCACACAAGGAAGTCACAAGATATGCTCAGGTTCCCAGGGCCCTGCGTGGGGTGAGTTGCTCCACTTTGTACAGCACATGCAACAGAAATATCACCCAGAGAGGCACTGAGGAATATATCAGTGTAATGTACAGAATGGGGATATTAAGGAACATTTTGTGTAGGAGAAGCCATGTCACACCAAAAAAGCTAGGCAAGCCTGCTGGCTGGTGTGGCAAGAGACAGGCAGCTGCAGGTCCACTGGAATCTACAGAATTACAACTGCATTGTTAATTTTAGTGAGATTACTCTCAGAATGAAAGTTAAACTTGAAGAGCTTTGGTGACCTTTACTGAGAGCACTGCTTAAGTTAGCAGGTCTACAGCATGCCAACAAAGCTTAAATATGGGTGCTGCACAGTCAGACACACTGACCCTAAGTCCTTTGAGTATTTACAGAGCACTTACTTTATAAACACAATGTTCTTACAGGCACTTGAGGCTGTGAAGTGTCAACAAATATTTATACTGCCGCGGAAAGAGGTCCTTCACACAAGTGTAAGGGGAAGCTTTGGAGTGCAAAGTAAATTAAAAACCAACTGTGTGTGTGTTGTGTTGCTTCTGTGTGCTACACTCTCTTTGCTTTGGCTCCAGTCCAGACTGAAATCCCAACACTCTCCACAAAGGTGGGAAAAAGCTGTCTATGGAACTCAGTCTTTTACCTCCCGGACTACAGCTGAATATAAAACAGGAATGTTTTTCCATTTTTTAATGGAAAACTGTTTTGCAAACAAAGCCATATAAATAAACAACTCTGTTTGCTGTTAGGAGAAAAGAATTATGAAGAATGGCTCCTTGCCACCTGGGTGGAAATCCCATTAGCTGCAACAATTCACCGGATATGGTGAAAATGGTAATTTCACACAGTGCATGTTATTGATCCTTAATTATCCACCAAAATACAGGACAAAGGAGAGTTGCACTTAGTGTGCAAAACAAAGAAGGGAAAGCATGATCCAAAAATGCTCAAACAACACTGAGTAGCTGCACCTCCCAGGAAATCTGCTAAAACTAAAACAAGCAAAACAAAACAAAACAATAAAGCAAACCACCATCCTCACCTCAAGAAAATGAAACTCAAAATCAAAAAAAGTGGAGGCTGGTGGTTTCTGAAACACTCTCATGGTGCTCTGTAGATTGGACAACATGTGGAAAGCATGGACACAACGCGCTGGCTAGACAGGCTCTCTGTGCTGCAATCTCCATGAGATGGTGAACCATGACAATGCTGTCATGATTCTTTTGAGAGCTGTGTTTTTCCCTGCAGTGCACAGCCCACTAAGACAAATAAAACAACAGAAATATAATCCTCATGAGTCTCTGAGGCAATATAGGCCTTGTCTTGTTTTTCAGAAATTTCATTTTTCAATCCCAAGAAACAAAATTTCTTACAGAAAGCAGAGGCTTTTTAATAAAAAATCATGTTTCACCAACAATCCAACTTTTTGTCAACAGAGTTAATATGAAAAATCTCTCTGGCTGATGAATTTCAGGCCCATTTTCTTAAGAGGCCAGACCCAGTCATGGTATAAATCATCACAGTCCTATTGAGCTCATCACTGTGTTTACACCAGCTCTGGCCTTACATCGATTATAACTGAGTAGACACAAACATGAGTTTTAGTTGTCTGTGATGCAAGAGAGATCTCTGCTGCTGCAGTACAGCTCTTTAGCAATAGTTCATTTTATAGGAGTTAAAAAAAAAAATAAAAGGACTAAAATACCAGCTTAAGATGAGTATTTCTTAATTTTATCAACAAACTTCTGAAATCCCAGTGTTTCTTCTTCAGGTGCTTTCAAGGGAGGAGAAAAAGAAAGAGCAAATTAAAAGGAAATCATAAAACCACCTCAGAGAGTGCAGCCCGAGGCTGTAATTCTGCTTTCAAGAAGAGACATTAAAAAGAAACCTCAGAAAAGCCTTCAAATATCAGGTAAAAGAGTATAAAAGTCATTCATGCTGTGTTTGATGTGGTGCCCTGACGTGGATCTTGGAATCGGTTTTATCAGCTGCAATTGAATAGAGATGAAGGAGATGATTCACACGCCCTCCCCATCTCAGGCTGGGGAGCATCAGCACAGGGCAGCCCACAGTCAATGGCTGATCTGCTATCGACAGGGGAGAAGCCTGGTTAAGAGCCTCTGGCTTGTGCAGTTTTGCAGCTCTCGTAGAGTGCCCATAAACATATGTATCTTTGGAAAACTATCATGTGTTTTCAACTTCCTGAAGAATTCTTGTAAAATATAACTGAACCACATTACCCTTTGTCCTGCGCTTTTATTCCACTAATGGACAAATTGGGAGGAGGCTGAGAACAAATGTGCTATTAATTACCCAGATGGCTTTTTAATAGAACCTTGGATGATTGCGCAGCCACTAAACATTGTCCAGAAATTTCTTAATAATGCTGGTGAACGGAGCATTCCTTGGGAGAGAATAAAGATGCTATTGACCGGGAGGCTAAGTTATGTCAGGTTAGTTTAAGAGATAGCGGACAAAGGGTGTGTATTGTATGGAAGGAATGACAGGCTGTATCCTAGCTGTCCGGCTCCTCCAGCAATGACAGATTTTCTAATTCACTGCAGATTCTCATAAAAGTGGGTGGTCAGTTCTGGTGAACCAAACAGTGGACCTATTGATAGTGGGTGGGAGAGACGTAATTTCGAATTAACCTGGGTTGATTTAATACAGCAGAGAGTCTTAGTATCAGCATAAAATTAGGATTAATACATTAAATGTTAGGTCAGAATGTTATATCCCATTGTTGAAAGACCTACATGCAGTCAGTCAAGGCTCAATATGAGGATTTCAGTCAATCAGGGCTACAGGCTGGAGCGTGCCACGCTTCCATGGCAGGAAGGATGCATATAGAAATCAGAAACTGAAGGTATTCTCCTGTTTCTCTGCAAACAGTAACTTTAAAAATTCACATTTTTAATGTATCTATGTGCATATTAGTCTTTCCTTCACCTGACATCATAATGGACAAGAAAATAACAGGCTCAGGCTTGTCCCAGAATTTGGGAAATGTTCTCACATAAAAAAACCCCATTCATCGTGTTTGCTGTCCACTTCTGCATTCACTTTCACAGAAGATTTTTGATACACCAACATTTGTATGGAAAATTATTCTACCCAGTATCATTATAGTTCCTCAGGCAATAGGATTTGAACTCAGGAGGAAGAGAACTGATCTGGCTTGGAGTTTTTCCTGCCAGTAACATATTAAAACAAACAAACAAACAAACAAACAAACAAACAAACAAACAAACAAACAGTCCTAAACAAACAAAACAAACAACAAAACCCCAATCTAACAGCTGGGTAAATTATGATAACTGCAATAAGGAATGTGTAGCATTAAACAAACCAGAGCTGGTACTGGCAAACAAAATACAATAAGTGAGTTATCTGGGGTTGAGAATAAAACAGAAGCTAGTAAGATCACATATAAGAAAATCACTATATAAAAACAGATAATCTGTGAGCATTTACTAATGTTTGCTTTTTTGCTTCAAATATTAGGATTAGTGGGAGCTCCATCCATGCGTATTTTACAAAGACATGATAAGAAGTGAGAGAAATTTCTTTTAGCAGCACTCCCACTCTTTTGGGCCAGCTGACAGTCCCTGAGCTCTCAGCACATTTCAGAGACCACCAAGGGAAGGTTAGAGACCAACAACTGCAAATCCAGCATGCTGAAGTCAATCTGCTGTCGCAAAAGGCTGCATTCTCTAAACTAGTCAAGGTCCTGCCATTGCTCTCCCACCTGAACATTTGACAGTTCAGGTTGCTTCTGCCTTGACTACACCATCCTCTGCTTATCCCTATTAATTTTGTATTCTCCTGAATGTTGCCTTCCTGTGCTTACATATGTGGGCAATGACTGCGTGATCTCATTCTAAGGAAAAAATGTTTCTTATTCCCATAATTTTGTTGTGGGAAACTGGCAGCGAAAAAAGTTACTAATCCAGACAGGGACAATGGCAGGGTTTTGTAAGGCCATCCTACATGGGAATTATTAGTGGTTAAAATAATTGGCCCATAACTAGGGTCAAAATTGTGGTTTGATTTTCACATATTTTAGCCTTTATAAATGCTTCTACCATTATTTTAATTTATTTGTCATTAAGTCTTTTTGCCTCATTTTGGTATGTCGCTTTCAGCACTGTACAATAGTCTCTCTAATCAACCCAGTTCTTAGGCAGGTTTAATAGTGTAAAGTAAGGTATCGCTTGTAAAAATAGATTTATGTATTTTTTCTTTCTTTCTTCCTCCTTTTTTTTTTTTTAATCATGTAGTGAGCCCATCCAGTATAGCCCTTACAGGTCAGGAGAAAACCTCCTAAATTTTGTGACCATAGCAGAAAAGCTATCATTTCTTTTGCATTTAAGAAGCTGATGTATCCCCATGTGCTTGCTGCATTTTCAAAGATTTGTAACATTCAGTCTCAGATTTTAGCAGTGCCACTGCAGGGCATTTCTCTGAAACAAAAAAACTCACCCATTGAAACTAAATATAGTTTTACTACCAATGATCCTTGTTTCTCTAGAGTACATCAAGTGCAGGCTATGCTTTTACTCAAGGAACACTTATTGAATAAAAATAATTAATGCACTTTTACTTATACTGCTTTTGCCCATCCTGGTTTGGCATGCTATCACAAAAATTATTGTAACGCTTATTGTAACTTTATTTTCCTTTGAGTTACAGCCTTTTTGCATCTGTTCCACTCACCACTAAAACTACTTTGATGTCAAAATAGACTGTATTATCCTGGTCCAATATGAACAGCATCTTCCTGTACATCTACAATAGGTTATATTATACCCATCTCTGGGCATGGAATAGCACCTTCCTCAAAGGAGAGACTTCCTAGCACTGTTCAATGAAGAATCTCAGACTTAATGAAAAATGGATCTCTAAGGAATGTGCTTATGCAGGTTCCCAGGTGAGCTGTCAAAATCAGTAAATCCCCATTTGCTTATTGGGAAAATGATGAAGTTCAGTAATTTTACACAGATTAGACATCTAAGCTAAAATGACCACAGTGTTGAGGAACTGGACAGGGAAATCAAGTGCATCATGGCTAATTCCAGTCAAATCCCATATTTTTAGGCAAGCTGTAGGATCGCCCTTTAACTTTTGGAAATAGATCCAATGTCATTACGAGCTGACCCACCAGTGGGGATTTCACAGGAGTCTCTGTAGTTCCAACAAAGCCAGATGCAAAGGCCATGCATGTCGAATGCGTTACTTGACGGTCACAAAGGTGAACCCATGGGCATGTGCACTGCCCTTCCCGAGGTGATGTGTCAAGGTCAGAATGGTGGAAAAGAGTCTCCACTCTGCTGGATTTTATAGGTTTAACTCTGGTTCCCCACAATATTTTGCCATCAGTACTTCCACTTAATTGCAACACACCAGTGGGATAAATGGAGAGGAACTATCAGTCCACACTGCACTGTTGGTGCACTTATTAGAGAAACAGGAAGCTCTTTGGTTTCCAACCTCTCTCAAAGACTGCAACAGTCTATCAAATGGTGAATGCTTTGTTCAGTATTTAGAGTATTAGAGAATATTTAGGATTTAGGCAATTTTACAGATTTTGCCTTAAGTCTTTTAGTGAGCCCAAAGTAAACCTTACGAAAAATTCCTCCATGAGAAAAAAAAAAATATATATATAAGAAAGAAAATATGAATTGATAAGCACGGAATATTTTCCAGAAATATATATATTGTTCTCAGTCCTTATCTCCTCTCCTCTCCTCTCCATTAAAGTTCAAATGCAGAGTTTTCATACTTCTCATTAACCTGAACTCGTCACAATAAGGACAGCACTTCTTAATCTAAGTGCCTGAGAATATTTGTAATTCTGTTATATGTGTTAGCTTTGAGTAGAACTACTTCTCAAAAAAGGTACTAGCATAGACGTGGTAACTTAAGTGCAATAAAGCATTGAGGAAAATATCTGCAGAGTGTGAGTTTGTCTTGCAAAGACAATATTGCTACTAGTGTACAAAAAAAAATGTGATCTGTGGGGTCAAGACAGAAGTTGCCTTAGCTCTAAATATCCTGGCAGTGTAACAAGCTAAGCTTGCTGTCTGCCAAGAAATACCTGGCCAATACAGTCTAATACCCTTTCTTGTTTTCTTTTGGACATATTTTTGTAATTGCTTGTCCTCAGGTACAAAGATGCTTACAGGAAGTCATTAATCTTTCATGAGACTATTCTACCATTTCTTAATTCAGAACAATAAAAGCTTGGAAAGGCATACATTCTCCTGTCACTGTCTACTTCAAGGGAAAGGAAGTTTTAATGGAAGATAAATCTGATCAAATGATAGCAAGAGATAATGAAATAACTGTGTTAAAAAGAGTAGTCTCACAGAGCAAAAGAAAAAGCTCTTGAACTTCACTCTTTTTTTCTCTGGTACAAGACCAGATGGGCTTCACAAAATATTACAACTGAAGAAGTTGTGATTAGCCCAGGATTTTCCATTCTCCTCTTCCTCGTGCCCCCTCCCCCATGTCATCTCACATACCCCTCCTTTCCTCCAGATACAGGAGATAAAAACACTTCTTGTTTGCTATCTGGAACAGGTGTGGTTGAGCTAAATGCAGAGAAGATGTCCAGCTGGAGGGACCCATCAGCCAGCTGCCCAGTGCAGGCTGCTTAGATAAATACCACCTGTTTCTAAAGAGCAGGGGGAGAGAGGGGAAGAAAAGCAAAACAAACCTAATGGTCACAGAGCTGAAACCTGCTGATTCTCCGGTTATTGTGTAGGTGTTTTTGTAGCTGGTCAGTCCCCGAACTCAACATAGGACTCACAGAAATGAGCATATGCAATGCACTTAATTTGAGTCTGAACTATGATGAGACAGTTTCAGACAATCAAGGGAAAAAATTTGACTGATGCTCATAGCACACACATGCAGAATGACAAACACAATCCAGGAGGGACAGAAGAGGATCCACAAAACACAGAGTTTTACAGGTGCTTTCTAAACCAAGGCCATGTTGAAGGAAAGTTTAGCTAATAATATTAAAATCATGAGAGCACTGAGATTATTTACACTCCTCTTGTGCTAAAAATGTAGATTCTACCTCACTGTGCATCAGTAATAAAACACAAAATGTTGCCATCCCTAAAAATAGCAGCTTGCTTTTCTAAATCAGTCTGTACAAAATGTCCTGTTCTTTTATTTAGAGCATCTTACAGATGCGGTAATCTCTTGAACATTATTTGATCTGAAAGCAATTATTAAGCAGTGATTACAACACATCTGTACTGCTTATGGCTGTATATGATTCATTTGACTAAGACAGACTGTTTCCTAACACTGTGAGACATTTCTCTTTCTGCTCAAATAGCCCCGAGGCAAACAACATTTTTTTTTCTTAGCAGCAGTGAAGCCCTGTGAATGTTCACAATCACTAGATTGTGCTCACAAAGCTAGTTTGAATAGGACTGGAGAGGAATAATTACCCTTTTGAAATGTCTTTGTCCCCTTTGTTACCAATATTGTAGATGAAATTAGCCCTAACTTAGGAGAGCAGCATGGTCCTGTGCTGAGCATTAACCTGAGCCTGAAAACGTGAACCCTCTTCCACGCCTGCTGCTCTGCATGGCCTGTGTGACCTCCAGTAATTCATTTGCTCTTTTTCTGCCTCAGTTCCCCACGTATGAAATAGATATCCAGCTATAGCAAAGGGAACTTCATTCATAGTCTGGATCTCATCTTAGAAAACTGACAGAAAATAAATGAGAAAAATACGAAGTCCAAGGGTTTGAAGGTTCAAAAGGAAAGTATAGATTTTGCAGGACCATGGTTTCAACTGCACTTCCTCAGCTATTTGTAACAGAGGTTTCACAGAAGTGGTTGACTTTTTTTTATATATATTGTTTAGATAGTGAGCATATATAAACAAAAGGTTTTGTGTGTTACAACAGCTACATATCTAAGGTGTAATTTATTTAAAGTAAATGTCTTTATACTTTATTTAGTAAATTTTGCAACAGCTGATTTTTGGAAAATTCATCTTTTTACACTCTATCAAATATTACCTTCTGTGGAGAGTTAAAACCCATCTCCGGCTTTGCCTGTGTACGATGCAAATGTTCTGCTTTTTGGGCACATTCCTGGGAGGTGTCACCTATAGCTTTCTGTGCTTAGTCAGCATCAGAAAATCATGGAGTGAGAGGTGCCAGAGAAGAGTGAGCACAATTTTTGTAAAGGGATGTAAGGGATCAAAAAAACTATTACAGCATTTCAAATGAGTGCCCTAACATTCGCATAAGCAAGAGTAATAGAAGCAGAAATTAGTACTAAAAAGTCATTTTCACAGCAAAGAAGTCACCAGGAATGTTCACAGGCCTTTGTTCACTCCTAGACAGGGAGGCAAGGTCTGCTCACCATCATACAGCTGCATGAACAGTTTGCCCACATCCTTCCCCTTCTCAGACAGGATATTGTAGAATTGAAAAAGATTCAGAGAAAAGCAACAAAGGTACTCAAAGGGAGAGGAGAGCACCCAGGCAGGAATCAGTAAGGACTTTTCTGCCTGGAAAAGGCATCTGAGGCAGACTGTGATCAAGGTCTGCAAGACAAAGAGTGGCATGACACGGATACAGATCAATTGCTCCTTGTTTCTTCCTAACCCCAGTCTAAAAGGCATCAAATGAAATTAGTAGGTGACAGCTTTAAAACAGACAAAAGGTTTATAGGCATACACACACAACAAACAGCTAAACTTTGGAGATGCCTCCTACCACATGTAGTGAAAGGTAAGAGCTTGCTCAGGATTTAAGTGGAGCCTTTGGACCCCGGGGTCTCTCACACAAATCTCACAGAATATTTGTAACAGTTTCTTGATTTTCTTTCCTTTTTGCTAGGTTTTATGTAATTACACTAAATTATGCTTTAGCTATTAGCTGCACTGCTGAGCCATGACAGTTTGGTAGAATAGTGTAGTACCTTTTCTTCCACCTCAAAAATTTGAGTTAATGGGGAAGAAAGATCTTGATTCTGTAATTATTATTAATAATAATAATAATAGTGAATGACACACAATTTTTGAATAAAAGACCTGTAAATTCCTTCTGCATTGCAAACACCTTGACCTGCTAAACTGTCCCTGTCAGCATTTTTAAAAAATGAGCTATTCCTTTCCCCTGCCTCTGTAAGAAAATGTTCTGTAGGACACATTTGCAAGTGACACCATTATGTTTTCATTTCTCTGTGAGGACAGTGATCCATTTCCCATTATTGATTATGTGTGGGTGTGTGTATATATATATATACGTATATATGCAGTAAAAATACAGCTTTTACTCTCCTAACTCCCTTTAAAGTCATTGATTTAACCACTAATTTTGACTGTATGAAAGGTAGTGACCAAGATTCTAGTCTAATTCTTAACATCCAAATAAATAATGCACTTCAGCTGGAATAGTGCATTTTCCTTTCTGTTTTACCTGTGGCATGGCATAAATGGAATTCTTTATGGACTAATAGTGGCTTCATCTTTCTGCGTTGTAAAAAAAATATTTCCTAGAACTATGGCCCAATAGTCTGAGGCCTTCTTGCATGTCACTTTATCTGTGTAATCTGACCATGTACTTCAGTTAATGTCTGTCCCATTTCTGTGACCCACTTACTTTACTAATGTTTGTAAAATAATGACTTCAGGTAACAATCAGCAGCAGTTGCATATAAATGACTTTAAAAAAAAAAAAAAAAAAAAAAAAAAAAAAAAAGAAAAACACGAAAATCCTATGGAAATTTACCATTGGCTTATTTTATTCCTAAGGGCCAAGGGCTAGAGGTTGTGATACCATATATGCTGAAGGAATTTGTTTTGTGTTTGAGAGATCTTTAAATGACATCCTTTGTATTGCCCTTTAAAATACAGGTTTTGTTTTAATACGCACAAAAAATAAATAGAGCCAAAAATGCACAAAAAAGGTTATTTTATTTTATTTGAAAATACAGAAATGTAAAAGATCTACTATACTACGATGCCGCTTTCTAATTACTGTTATTCTGGTGTTTTTATTGTTTTTATTCACTTGTCCATGTGGGATGCTTGGTTCCTTTTAATCATGTGTGCCTGGAACAAAAAGCCCCAAACTCTGAACACACGATTGACTTTCTTGACCATCTCCTCTGTAGCCCAGTTGTTGTCTGTCTTTCAGTCAACTCTGGGTCTGGCCAGTATCTTACAAGTTAAACAGAAATAAAAACAATGGCAAATAATGTGGAAAAAAAATATTATTATTATTACTGTCACTATTAATATATTCAAATTCATTGTCTTAAGGGGAAAACAAGTTGGTCTGTTTTATTATTTTTACACATGCCAGAGAATCTTATAAAATACTGTCTCACTGAAACATAGTAGCTGATTTCACAGCATGGTATGTGGCAACTTCTGCATTTGAAGTGTACATATGACATCAGAATTAAACCTTTCCAGTTCAGAGACAGCTTACTACACAAGTAAAATGGGTATTTTTTTTTGTTCCTTAAGGTACCACTCCCCAGTACAAGAAAGATATGGACTTAGTGGAGAAAATCCAACACAAGGCCACAAAAATGATGAAGGGGCTGAAGCACTTCTCCTATGAGGAGACAGAGAGCTGGGACTGTTCAGCCTGGAGAAGAGAAAGGCTCAGGGAATCTCATTGGTGTATATAAATACCCGAAGGGAGGGTGCAAAGAGGACTCTTTCCAGTCCACTGCCAGAACCAGAGGCAATGGGCACAAACCAAAATCCCTCTGACCTTCAGGAAACATGTTTCCAGAGTGAGGGTGACCAAGCACTGGCACAGGCTGCCCAAGGAGATTGTGGAGTCTCCACCCTTAGAGATATTCAGAAGTCTTCTGAACACTGTGTTGGGCTGCTGGCTCTAGGTGGCCCTGATTGAGCAGGGGGTTGGACCAGGTGACCTGCAGAGGCCCCTTTTCACATCAGCCATTCTGTGATTCTGTAAAAGTTGACAGAATTACAGACTTTTGTAAGGCTTTTCATCAATTCTTCCCTTATTATGTAGTAAATTAATTGTTTTCCCTTGAATTTGTAGATTGGAAAACAGTGATCTATAATGATAAAATACCAGCCAACCTGCAGCAAAGTCAGGAATAGCATCCATCTCCTCTGAGTCCAAGGACAATGCCTTGTCCATCAGGTCAAACTGGTGTGAAGACCAGCCAGAGCAATGGAGGGTGGTGCTTGCCAACCATGAGTATTTATAGCATGGATGATGAAAAAAGCCTCAGCCTAACAAGAGGTGAAGCTCAGCCTAAGAAGAGCTGATCTGTTTTCAAAGAGGATATTGTGTTCCCTGTGTGTTCAAAGAATGCCTGTGCTGATATTTATGCACTGTAAAGCCACAAGAGCATGAGTGAAAATAGTTTGGTTTTTATTTTAATGTCCTGTTATTTAAATGTCCCATTCCATTCCTGTGGGTTCTACCAAATTAAGACAAAACACTATGAAGTAAAGAAATGGAACAGAAATGTGTGTTAATCACAGCAAGCTAAAGGTATTGATAGAGCAAAACTTGAAATACCCTAAGGTTGGAATTTTTTTTTATTTTGTTCAGGTAAATCACTTTCTGAAATGAAGCAGTAGCTAATTATAAACACGTCGAAGTCTGTGACAGGTGGCAACACCATGTAGCAGAAAAAATGTAAATTATTAGAAAGTCCATTAAGTTATTTGCTTTGATGTTTCTCAAGAAAATAATGTGACACTTATGATCCATTCATTGTGAAGTTCTTTGTGCTTGGTTTACATCTTTTCATTGCTGACTTCATGCAAAAGCTGTGTTACTAAACAGCATGTCAGCCCCTACATTTGGTACGTGGCACACAGCTGGACTATTTGTTCTGAATGTTCTTTTTAAATTTAGCCTGTTTTCGTAGAAAACCATTTCTGAATTGACACTGGCTTTCTCTGAAGAGATCTCCCTGATTTCTCAATGGTTTCAACTACAATTGAGACCCATAAACCCAGTCGTCTCACCAGCCCCATACCAAAAATATATTTTTTATAAGAACTTCTAGGCAAATGAACCATAATTCCTGGCTGATAATTCTGCACTATAATCACTGAAAAAAAATCTGTGCATGCATCCAGCTGCCTGATCCTAGCAGCTTGCTCCCATCTGACATGGAAATTGTGCCTATATTACAAGAAGGGCAGATGGGACCATGGCCAGACATACCTGGTGCAGTTTAGATTTAACTAATTTGGGTAACCTGGAAGCCAAGTCCAAGAAAATTATGCTGCTGTGAGATTTCTGGTCTCCCCTTAAGGAAAGGGTCTGAACTGTTGCATCTGTATTTCTGTTGGTGCTGGATTGGTTTGATCAAAAAATCCTCTGTGCTACGTATCTGACCACAAAGTGTTCAGAGTTCCTTTACAAATACTACGGCAAGAAGCAGAGGTAACTCTAATAAATGGGAGGTCTAGTTCAGGCCTGTTTCTGGATTTAAGTAGTCAGGGTCATGTCTGAGTGAATGGCTTCCAGTCAGTACCTGATTTCTGCAGAGAAGAAGCAATAAGTTCTTGTTTAAGCCAATATGTTCTTTTTAAATCACCGTAGCAATTGAAATCTTTCACCAAGGAGAAAACAGGCAACAAATTGTCCCATTCTTTTTCCTGGTCCTTATGGCAAAGTGAGTTGCCTGATCTTTAGCAGAGATGTTGCTGGAGTATATCACGGTGTGGAAAGGTGAAATGTGTCTAGCACAAGGCAGGGTAATCCATTCCAGACTCATGTGTAATGCAGGGGAAACAGGTGCAAACAATTGAGCTCGCTGTCAGTAAGCCACGGTGATCGCTTTTGATATCTTAATCGTTAGTTGATCCATGTGCAACATTGGCAACATCACTGTCATAGCTGACTGCCTTCTGCACATCTGTAAACCTTTTCTGGGTGCTTCTTGATGTGTGTGTGAGTCCATGAAGTCCTGACATCATGAGAAACTAAATTGGGCATGATTGCTGTCATTTCCGTTTTCCTGCTAGAAAACCAGAGAGTTGACAAATGTCAATAACTGCTAATAGCCCACTACTGTTTGTCAGATGCCACACAGGACAGGTGTGAAGAGAAAGCAGTGTTTCTCTGAGCACCACTCAGCAACCAAGTCATTTGTGAGACTGCAATCTAATTGCTTTTGCAGATAAAGAAGTTGCTGTTTCTTCACTTCATGACCCCCCGGTAAACATTCAGCATTAAACATGTTCCCACTGTATCTACTGACCTCCAGCAAAGCGTGCTGCAGCTTTCCTTACAGGTAATAACAATAGTTTGAAAATAACTTTAGCCCATAGAACAGCTTTGTGTGTAATGCTATCAGCCAACAAATTAGCCTTTTCCTCTCTATTTTCCTGCAGAAAACATTAACACAATTATATACACCTAATTTATGATCTTCCCACAAAACATGACACTAAAACTAATGGCACAGGCTGCTGTGGTGGGTGCTTCTGTTTCTACCTCCATGAGGTTATGCCAGCTTGAGGACAGAAGGTTTTTACAGAGTTCAATAAGATCTGTGTATTCTGCCTATTTTAAATTTCAATTTAATTTTGAAACAGTAAAATGGGGTTTGTATCTCTACAAGGGGGTTTTTAATATGTTGTTTTTGTTCACAGAAGGTTTTCAAGTGAAAATTGCATTGTCTCGGAAGGCTTGTTCATGCAAAAATATAGTCAATGCTCTATACGTTTCATTAGTTTCATCAAAAGTTGTTTTGGATCTCTATTTTAGATTATGAGAATGAAGTCTGCTTATGAGATACATTTCCGTCACCATTCAGTCAATTAATTCTTAAATGGCTTTGAACAATTTCTGGAGAATAATACCATTTCAGGTCTGACATGCAATCTTTTATTTCAAACTATTACATGACTTCAGAGTGTTTAGCCAAGCTTCTCCTACATTCACTGCATATTTTTCCTGACACACTTATTAACTTCCTGAAGAAACCAGACCAAAGAAGTTACTTGAAGCATTTTCCCCATTTCATCCTCTATGACTCACTGATTTATCTAGGGTAGGTAATCCCAGGCACCTACCTTCTAAACAACACCACAGTGAAGGTTTCCATGAAGATCTTGTATTTTCATAAAATGTCTAGAGAGTTTCTGTGTCCTGGACAGTATAAAAAAGTTATGAGGAATATGGTTTATAGATTAGATCAGAATCAAAAAAAAAAAAAANATTCACCAACGAAAGAAGCAGATGGGCAGATAAAATCTACAATAGTTTTCCCCTGTCATCAAAAGTAATCAGAAAATACAGAGAAATGGTCCAGTCAAATTCCTTGTTAAAACTGGCAAAATCAAAAAAAGGATTCATTTCACATTTCCAGGCCTTTGCTCATCTCAATACCCACTCCATCCTCATTTCAAAGGTGTCATGCAAGTTGGTTCTGTTTATGATTGCGTAATTTGATTCCAGTTGTTTCAGGACCAATGTACACTCATGATAAGGAACACATGTGCTTCACTTAGGAATTAATAACAGAACTTAATTCTAATAATGAAGGTGAGAAATAGCCAGTGTGTGTTGGTGCCTCACCTTCTCTGTCCATGTAATACCATCGCAAAGAATTACCAAAATTCCTATGGCCATACATAACCTATGTATTGCCTTCTCCACACTGTTACATCAGTTTTGGGGAGGAGCAGCCAGACTTTATGGCAGAATATCCAACACAGTACTGGTGTTCTTCTTGTAGAGTTTGAAATCAGAGCTGAATGTGACTATAAGCCATTATTTAGTCTGCCCTCTTTCTCCTGATCAAAGGAGGATCATCTAAACAAGGCTTGAGCCATGTTTTCTGGATTGTCCTAAAACCTTCCCATAAGGAAGATGTCTCCCATTTCTTTTCCTGATAGACACTGATTAGAAAGAGATTTACCTCATGATAGCACTCAGATTCAAAGAGAGGGTTAATTATAGCCCCTCATTAGACTATATCTCTTCCCAACCTATAAAATCAGATGGGATACCTTTGAGTTTTAGAATTGATAACCCTTAGAATTTTAGGTTGCAAGAGGTGGGTATTTAAGTTTCCATATATGTTTTAAGACACTTATTTTTATACATATGTATAAGTAGACATAATACATATATTCATTTAATATATGTATGTTTACAGGTATGTATAATGAAATCTATTTACATGTGATCAGAATTAGCATCCAATGCCTTTCTAAAGTCATTCTCCCTGTAAATACCTAGTGTTTCTACTTCCTCCATCTTACATTAAGTAGATAACTTATTAGGACTGAGGATATATGTAATGTTTATGATTGGTAAGTGACTAGCCCTTTTCATATGCCAAAACAAAGCAAGTCATATCTCTGGGATAAGGAATTACAGCACCTTCTTTCATCCAGATTTCATTATCAATCAAACGTGGGAGTATTATAGGAGAATGCAGCTGCACCCTCATTAATACCCACAATGATCAGATGATCTCAATAATGAATTAAATGGTACCATTTTCCTTCAAAAATATGCTCTTCCATTTCTAGTTTTTCCTATTTTCTATTCAGGAATTTTTCAGAGATCCTCTGTCTTGACTAAGAATCTGCAAAGTGACCTCTGGTCCCAGGAAACTCACAGCTTACAGTTTGAATGAAAAGCATTAACTCTGGCTTTGTTTGACAAGTTCTCAAAGGCACAAATCTCGACACACTCTCTCTTTTTGCAAGTTATATGTTTTTATGTACTGCTATTTTTTCCCATTGGAAAGATTTAACTCCTAGTGGTAACCCTTTGGAGCACCTGGCTTAGGAGAGTAAAAGAAAGGAAAGCTTGATTTATAGAGGATGCCAGTGATTTTCATCTTGCTGTGAAACTTGGCTCTGTCCATCTGATGCCTTTTAAAGCACAACCATGTGTGAAAAATAATGAATCTTTATAACTTCCTTTACCTTTTAAAACAAAAAGGTAATGTATTTCTTTCAAAAGCTGATTGCTTTTCTTAGTCTTATATTTCCTTTCAAAATATACTGCTTTATACACATGGACCATTTAGGATGGATGTTGATAGGTAATCCAGTAGTACATCCTTCGTGGTTCTATAATATCATAATTAAACACTAAAGCACTAGAAAAACATATCTGGACAGCATGATTGACCTTTGAAAGAAAAGCCTTGTAAGACCAGAAAGAACTTATGTAATTATATGCAAAATTATGACCATGTAGTCAAGCCCAGCTGTTCGCAGTGACATAATGCCACGTGTGTATTCCATCTATCCGGTCACATCCGTCCTCTCCGAACCGTGCTGCAGTTTACACCTCATCACATCTGCTCTTTAGATCACCCACAGCCCCCCAGTCTGCGGCTGCCAGTAGCCCACTGGCTCTCACCAGTGTGGAAATGATTCAGGAGGAGCCCCAAGGCAGCAGAGCTGAGGGAGCCCCAGCCTGCTGCTGAGTAGGGGGTTTCTCCCAAGTGTGTGGCCAGGGGAGTGTTCCTGGAGCCTGTGCTCTCTGCCAGCCCAGGGGCTGCTGGGGCAGGGCAGGAGAGAACTTGCATTCTGCAGACAGGCAGGTGCAAAGTTATGTTTACTCATATTTTGGCTGAAAATGTGTGGCAGAGCCTATGAAGAGACTGCCAGCACAGTGTGTGTGACCATTAAAAGCCTGGTATAGAGGGAGCCAGCACGGGCTGCACTGCACTACCCTGATGCTGTGGACAGGCTGGGAGCATTGCAGGCTTGAGGATCCACCGTCAGATCTACAAATCTGACAAATAAGTTTTTGGTTTGGCAGCCAGCTTTATCAGATAAACCCAATAATTCAAACCTACAGAGTAAAGGTTTTTTGGCACATTCAGCTACATGCACCAGTAATGAGACATAATGTCTATATTAGAAGTTGAGATGGAAAGATATAAATGATAGATCAGATATCTTCAACATAGATTAAAACGCTTAGTCTGAAAAAGAGACAATCAAGGCAATAAAATGGCAATCTGCAAAATCTTGTGTGATATGACGTTGAATGGGAAGCAAATGCTTGCTGTTACTATAGTAAAATTCAGTGGCATCAATTAAAAATATCTGGAATTATATTCAGAATGAATAAAAGAAGCTTAGCCCTATCCCTAGTAAATCCCTAGAACGTAATGAATGCTGAGAGGTTGCAGGGGTTTAAGCACTGACTGTACAAGTCTCAAGAAAAAGCTCTGTTGAGGGGTATCAGAAAACCAGATAACTTGTCTGAGTAAGACCCTGAGCTGCAAACAGGCACTGAACTGTCTATTTGCTCTATTCTTTTACATCTCTGTAAGCTGTAAGCATCTGCCATTAGATGCTACTGAAAACAGAACAGTGGACTAAATAAGCCTCTGATCTCATTGATATCTATATATTGATATATATTCTTAATTGCACTGCAGGGAAATTGGGGGGAACCAAGTAGTTTAGCAGTTAGGTGGCATTTCCACCATTCTACAGCGACATCTGGCATGTACTCAGAACAACAAAAGATTTTTCAACATAACCAAATGTGGAGAAATTAATTTCCAATTCTCTTTCAGTCAATCCAATCCTTTACCCAACTTCTTGTCCTTGACAGCCTTAGCATTTGGCCTGTTTTATATAAAGAACCTCCTCTCTACTTTATGAGCTTGTTCAGCCAGGATCACCACAACTCTCCAGAAACTCCTGTATAGACAGAAAATTCCAAATACTTCAAAATTAAGGAAGCTCCACTGTTGAACCAATAGAAAGGCTATTCTTGAAAATTTATCTGCAGACCAGGCTACCACAGCCAGCTAGGCTTCTGCAAGCACATATGGAATGAGAAATTATCCAAAACCTGCAAGAAGGTTGTCCTTGACTGCTATAGCCAGACTAGCCTTTACATCTGTAACTCACATTGAGGAGACTCTGGAAAGAATTAATTGTTCTGGAAGAAGCTGGATAAATCATGTTTTAAATTATTTTTGTGGGAAGGGAGCCCTTTAGTCTATTAACAAATGGCTTGCAAACTGACCCTGTATTCTATTTATGTATTAACTGAATAGTTTAATGCATTTCAGCTTTTTGTGAGTTGTTCCAAAACAGTCTGTCAATGGTTACATGAGTCATAGGTCATTGTTTCTGAGAGCCGATTGGGTGACTGCAGATTTTAATAAGAAGACAAAATGTGAAAAATAGCACCCAGAGAATAAAGCACTTAAAAAGGTCTGTGCCAAAAGATTAATCAATTATGGTGAACTGCTTTAGTTTGAGAGTTACAGCCTTTTATGCTGTCTGAGCACTCAAAACACATGGGTGACATGACCTGCAAATAACAGTTAACTGGATTCACCACTTCAGCTTGTACTGTTTCATACTCTACAGCCACATCTACTTTATGTGATTTGGGTCAACACATAAAGCGTGTTTCTTACAAAACAAATTTTTCATTTGCTCTAAACTGTTAAAGGCAGACAGTAAATGCGTGGCTTTGACCGCAGTTGATCCAAGCTGTTTCTTCGTGCTTCTCATTCAATGAAGAGCAGCTGCACAAGCAGACTAAGTTTAAGAAACACAGAAGTCCTCTTGCAGAACCACACTCCTGCATCTGCTGCCATGCCTCGGGTTTCCCTCCGACGAGCCCCAGAGGTACTCACACACCACACAACAGGTGACTCAGCTCAGGAATCTCCCTGCCAGAGCCTGCTTTATGAAACCAGTGCAAACCGAACTACCCCTTTTCATCCCAGCAGAAACAAAATAGTTCTTCAGGAGCCTCATCTCCTTTGTATTGCCACACTGAGTTTGTTACTGCTGTACTTTCCCCATCCTTGCCAGCTTTGGTTTTTCCTGCCCTTGATATGGGATACGGTTTTGCAATTTTTAAAGTGACGGTTCCTTGGAGCATTTGTGATGTCAGTGCAGGCAGTGAATTCCCTGGCCCATCTGCAAGCTTTGCCATGGGCTGCCCTCAGGACCGCGGCCTCCCCAAACACACACACTTGCCACAGTTTGCCCCCAGGACTCTCCCATGAGTCATGTGCTCACCTTGGAAGTTTGCAGCCACGGTACCCAAGCCATTCTTCCTGTCAGCCCCTTTGACCCTATTCCTTCAGCATCCTGCCTTAACTGCTTTCTGTCCTTGTGCCAGGTGGCTGTTATGAGCCTTTTCCTCTTGTACACAATGAAGACACTTTTCCAACAGGTCTTTCCCACCCTGCAGAAGGCTGCACTCACTCAGTAGTTGTTCAGGTTGACAACTGCAATGGGGACATCTACGTTACACATAGACATCTATCTAATCACCAAAGTCAGATGAGATGAAACCCTTCTGAGTCTCTAAACTCTCGAGTAAAAATGTGTTTCCTGAAGGCCAAAGCAAGCACAGAGTACATACAGCCTCAGGGCCCAGGGCTTTGTTCAGCATCCCCAAAGCAATCCTTCGTAAATCATTATCTTAAAAGCAGCAGCAATGGGTTTTAAATCCTCATTCGAATGCTAAACATTCAGTTCCTTGGCTTAAATATTTGGTTCTTTGGCTTCTAAGCCATTAAAAAGCCTCTCTATTAACGTTTCCTTCACAATTTTTGAGGACCTATAAATTTGTTGGGGTTTAGTTTAAATTTAAAGTAACTGGATTCTTATGAAACTCTCCCTGGGACTTTTAAGGGAAACACCAAAGATCGCAACAGCAATCAGTCTTGAGAAGCAGTTGCTCTGCCTTTCAGAGGCATTTAACTCTCACATAAATCATGGCATTTGAACTGATTCCTTGACTCACTATTAGTGATTCCAGAACAAAAACCAGAAATGTAGTTGAAATTTAGGCCAAATCCACCACAGACTGAAGGAAATGGTTGTGAGATCACTTGCACCACAGTGAGGATCCCTGGGGTAGGCAGTGGGAAGGATGCTTGTAAGTGCAGTTAGAAACCAGGTCAGATATACTGACTGTCAAATTCATCACTTTATTTATAACCATACCTAGACTAAAGAGACTTTCTGTCTTTTAAGTTGATTTTTTAGTACCTGTGTTGTCGGGAGTTGAATTTGAAACACAGGGAAAGAAAATTGTCAGCATATCCTGAAATAAGACTATTTTTGTAAAAAAGCACAAGTAAACAACCTCACTAACTGTTTAGACCATTCATCTTGCACAAATTCATAGAATCATAGAATGGTTTGGGTTGGAAGGGACCTTAAGGATCATCTAGTTCCAAACTCCCTGCCATGGGCAGGGACACCTTTCACTAGAGCAGGCTGCTCAGAGTCCATCCTGCCTGGCCTTGAAGGGATGGGGCATCCACAACTTCTCTGGGCAACTTGCTCCAGTGCTTCACCACTGTCCCAGTAAAGAATTTTTTCCTAATGTCTAATCTAAACCTACTCTCTTTTAGTCTGAAACCATTTCCCCTTGTCTTGTCACTACATGCTCTTGTAAAATGTCCTTCTCCATATTTCTTGCAGGCTCCCTTCAGGTACTAGAAAGCCACAATTAGGTCACACCTAGGTTATCTTTTCCAGGCTGAACAAATCCAATTCTCTCAGCCTTTTCTCATGGGAGAGGTGCTCCATCCCTGTAATCATTTTGGTGGCCCTCCTTTGGACTCCAACACGTCAATGTCCTTCCTGTGCTGGGAACCCCAAAACTGAACACTGCGAGATCCTGGGCTCTTGCCAGATTCTTGCCAGTTGTACATAAAACACTTGGGACTAACCTCGCCTTTTGATGTGAAAAAGAAAACAAACAGTGAGGAGGACTCTCCTCCAGTCTCTTCCCATTCCATTTCACACTGAAAGACTTCATATTTTTTACATTATCCAGGATGTGTGTGAGACAGATAGTGCTGTGTGATTTTTGGTGTTCATTTCTTTCAGAATATTGTGTGAGTCTACGAAACACGTGCACCAGAGTAACTTTAACTTTTAAAAGGCCTTTTATTTACAGCCATTAAGTCACCCAATGTCAATGAAAGAGCAGATCACCTAGTCCCTCAAATAGTTGATATTTAATTAGACAGCAGTTGTCCACATCCATTAGCTCGAGGGGCAATTTGCATCCCCATTTGCTCTGAAAGCATCTGCTAGGTGCAAGAGCTGAGAGGAGGGGCTGACCTGACTTCCTGCTCTTTAGATCAAGAGCTACCAACAGGTAAAAACGACAAAACTTGAGAGCAAATTATTTGAAGGAATCTGTAGCTGCTCCTTAGAGCAGTTTGCCAGTGGTTTTACATTGGCACAGAAAGATAAGGAAGCTGCAGCTGACACCAGTGCAGATGCAGTACTCAAGTGAGTAGGCATAGTAGGCATGCCTAAGGATAATATCGCTTGGAAGTTATACTACTCGGGGGATTCCTAGATCAAATATATCTCAGATCAGTGCTCCTTGGGATTGATGGGATGGGACACAGACCAAAAGAGCTGAGGGTTATGCTTAAAGCTGCTTTGGACAACTAGAATGGCTTTAGAAGGACTTGCAATCACATCACTGTCTACTTCACCTTTGCTCTGTACTTAAGTAGAAGAGATGTGTAGCTTAGTTTAGCAACTTTTGTAGGAATGCTTGGAAATTTCCACATTTTCTCCTTAAATCCATTTTCCTATTGTACCTTTGTACTCATTTTTATTTAGATTTTTGTTTTATTTTTTGAGTCAACAGATCATATCCCTGGAGGTAGATTGCATAATTGTGAAATCATAGAGACCAGAGAAACAATCCCATAAGTACTCCCCAGGGCATAACCAACATGGAAATGGAAAAAAATGTTCTCCCAAGGCTGGTGCCTCCCAGACAGTTATAGTCTTTAATGTTCTGTCAGCTTCTGTTTTGTACATAAACCATAAGACACATGGCCTCTTTGCATCATTATTTTGCAGCTGCTTTTATTGCTCCATCACTGACACTAGAACTCGAAAAGCAGGCTGGAAGTAAAAACATTCACAGTTGCTGTAAACATGATGGTTGACCTGCCTTTCTCAGGTTCATAATTTTTCTTTATTCTGTAACTGGTCTTCAACCTGTTCGAAATTGTAAAGTAAAAACTTCTCTGCCGTGATGCAGGGAGAGCAGGAACAACTTGAACGGTGCCAAGGAGTTGGGTAATCTTTTGTTTTCAAAGGGATTTCACCTTTTTTGTTGTGTGGTCCAGTCTAACACAGGCATGAAAAAGGGGCACCTGCCTAAAATGATGACCTAGGTCTCTTCCTCCCCCTCAAGAGATTCTATTTATTATGAGATTTTCCACGTAACTAACAGAAACCAGCGGAATGACTCTGTCGAGACTTCTTTGTCCTAAGTGTGTTGGTGGTGAACACGCAGGGGGCAGTGAGAAGGCTCAGGTGATGTAGGTCAAGTCAGCTCAGGTGAACCATTAGAAATAACTCTATAGGTAAGGAGAGTCTCTCCAGGCGCAAACACTGCTCAGACCTTGCTGGCCTTCTTCACCGCAGCATCTTTCTGCCATGCCTTGGGCTGGGCAGGGACATGAGGACTGGTCAGTGCAGCAGGTGGCAGCCACCTCAGCAGGAGGTGCCTCATGACAATTACTCTGGCTGCTGTGTAAAAATCCCTGAGACATAAACTCCTTTCTCCTAGGAGCAAAACACTTTTTCAAAAAAAAAAAAAGCTGTTTGCATAATTTTTGACAAGCTAATTTTTTTTTAATATTCCTACGAAGCATGATTTATTTCTTTTACTCCAACTTTGGACTGGAATTGCACTTTTAGTTCATGTTTCTCTATGCTTCTAATGGCTTTCAGCCATGTACTCCACAGTCGAAGTTGTAATGGTGACTATAAATACTTTTGCTAACAGAGAATAATTTGGCTTCCCATGCCAGAAGCCAGAGTCTGCCCCTGAGGTACCTTTGTTAAGGTAAAAGCCCTGCTCCCTTCCCACCCCGGGCTGATTGATTTCAAAACCTTCCCAAACACAAGGAGGGGGAGTTCTTTGATACATCACATCTATTTGCCACAGCGATCTGTCTTGTGACAAAGTAAACACAAGAAGATGTCAAAATGTCCTGCTTCCTCTGGTTAACATTATTCACAGTAGATATAGTGTTTATGTGAGGGGGTGAAGAGACTTTAAAGCAAAAGGTAAAATATAATCAAGGAAGGTTGGAAGGTTATTTAGATATATATCAGTTTAAGGCTTTTGATATAACATCATGATGTCAGCTCAGGTTAAACCCTTAAGATTGAGACTGGATATAAGAGGGATAGTCCATCATGGAGAATGGGGTTTCCAGAGATCTGTAAGGTTAATCTAAATTATCCTGGAGATTAGCCCTGAGACAGCGAATGGTTCCACAAACATCACCACTGCTGTCCCAGGAAGCCATGTGATACCTTCAAACCTCAGTTAGCATTTTCAAGGAGACTAATCCTGAGCTCACTAGTGAGGAGAGGACATAATTTTATAGGTGAGGCTGTCACTCTCTCTTGGGGTGAGTTATGGGGCTGGGCTGGCAGTGGAACAGGAGCATACAAGTTACAGGTCAAGCTCTTCAAAGGCTGTCAGCTCAAGCAAATCCACTCTGCAAATTTAAAGCTCTTCATCCTGAAGCATCAAGCAATTTATTCTGTTTTAGAAGAGAAATAAGCTGTGACCCTGTTTCTTATATTTCTAGCTACTATCTTTGACTCATTATAGTCATCATTCAACTACTTTGTGAGAGGTATGTAGCATCAGTAACATGGAAAATTTCCCAGAAAGCTTTTCAGTGCTTACTCTGCATGTTGAAGAGAAAGATGCTAAACTACCTACTCTTTTGACAGCAGAAAGTGCAGATTGCTATCTGCAGAGATTTGCTACACAGATTTAATTCCAGGAGTCTTTCTTAAAATTTACTTTGCATGCAGCTGCTGAACACAGGTAACCAAAAAATGACAGTGCCATGACTACAACTAACATCTGTGTATGTCATTGCCCCCCCGGCATGTGCCTACAGTCCACCTGATACATATGGTTTTCTTAGTACAATATAAACATTGAGTTTTCACTTTTCATCCCTAACTTGCTTTATAAATTACATAAGGAAAACCTGCATAGACTTCAGATTCCAGTTGTGTAAATATTTGCTTCAGTGCAGTTTTACAGGAACACAGCGGATTCCCATTGTTAGAAAGTAGATTTAAATGGAGCTGTGGACACAAATAGGCTTGTAATAAATTAGGAAAACCTGGAGTATGTAGGAAGTGAAATTACATGAAATCATACAATGACTACAGCTAGATTTTAATTAAACATTCAAATAATATCAGACTACCAGGTACTTTCAAAATCATGTTTCATTGATTATGAGCATAACCATGGTAGGAAAAATAACACAGAGTAAGAATTCAAATAATAAAAATGTGTAGTTATGGAAGGATTATGTAAATAACGACCAGTGCAGATGCTCTGATTGTTTTTAGTTAATTGTACTTTTAAAGTGGTGGAAGAGAAATAAACTATACATTAAAATTCAGGTCATTTTAAATATAAAAACATTTAAAACCTCTCTGAAGCCAGTGGGGTTTAGTTTCAAATGCCTAGAAATGCAGAAAACTAGAGGCACATGTAACAGTTTTCTGTTTCATTTAACTTTCTTGTTCAAAATGGAAATGATGTGGGAATCAAGGAGTAGGGACATCTGTTTCTTACTGAAGCATCTGTGGGGATGTGCTGTCTTAACACTGTACCTTCTAAAATAATTTTTTCCATAAGAGCATTTCATATTACTGTTATTCTGAGTCTAGGAAAAATGAAAGGAGGTGACAGCCATGAGCATTCAGGCAGGTTCACATTTGCACCTCTTTGTCCCTGTTACCAACAAACTCTAATTGTCAGCTGAAGCACACAAAGTTTTGAAGTACGTAGATTTCATTTCTTGTTTCTGTCGACAACTGAAATTGTCGAACATCACAAAAAGACACAGTCAGTCACATTTCAGCTCAGTTTTCCAGATTCAAAAAATGTGGACAAGTTGGACAATCTTCAAGTAAACACACAAATAGTTCAAAGCACAGAGATAGATCCAAACCAAAGCAAGAGCCTGGGTATTAAAGTTCCCACATTTCATAGACGCTTGGGTCCAGATCCAAAAATCTCAGTGAGCCCCATTATGTACAAAGGGGTGAACCAAACCCACGCCCAAATCACCTTTCTTTTCTTCAGGCTGTGAAGATGTTTGACCAAGCACTGAGCATCAATTCTTCTGTTGCTCTCCAGTTGGGTTGTTGTTAACAGTTGAAGGTAAACACAGATCCTTTGAGGCTCGGCCAGCAAAAAACCAAAGGTTTGAATAAATACTGTTGACTTAGCTATGATCTCATGAGACAGCATATCTGTGTCTGCTCCAAAGGCCAAAATATTTCAGAGGGCAATATGAGCTACTTTATTTTTATCAGTGCATAGAGTGGCAGTAAGAGGTTCATCACTTATAGGCTTAGTTTTTGAGAAGCAACCAGTAATTTGGGGTTCTTAGTATGAAACACCATATGCTTGATTTTTCAGAAAATGCTGAATATTTTAATTCTGAAAATTGGAATGTCTT
>VWZT01012189.1:93465-130860 GCA_013397055.1 Pachycephala philippinensis
GGCTGCATGTTCTTAGCCGTAATTATTTGTGCTGATTATAGATACGTATGATCACCTATCCATGGACTAACCCATTCAGGAAATACTTCTATGGATCCCTTGTGGCACCACAAAACTACAATATCATACCTGAAATAAATTCTGTGCAAAAAGCTTGGTAAAAAAGTTAGTTAGGGCTTTAAAAATTATCTGTATTTGGTGTGAAATCTAAAATTGTTTTGTGTTTTCTCTGATCATTCCAGTTATACCTGGTCTCGTGGACTCTCCAGAGGAAAACCAGTCACTGTGATCTGCTCTGCTAACAGTCACAGAGGGATGAGAAAAATGGTTACATGCTCATTTGTGTTTTCTCTTGGGAGGATGGAATATGGCGTTAATCATTTTTGGTACTTCATGTGTAGCTGACATTGCACTGTCAGTCTGTATTAAATAAGTCAGGCACAGTTTAAAGAGAGATCAATATTTTCATTGTGTGACTGGTTGAGTTAGAATTGTCAAATGCACCAGGGCACTGCTAGGTGACCAGACTTTCCTTTTGTTCCTTTGCTGAAGGATGGCTTTGGGACACTGATAACAGAGAATTTCAGTGATAAAGTGATATTTGTCATATTTTTCAGGTGAGAAAGATTTTCCGGAAGTCCTTCTCCTTTCTTCATTGCAGCACTTCATCTCTTCCCCAGTAAATTTCCCTGCTCCCCTGGACTCCTTCCAGCCAATTTAAGCCACCACCATCATGACAGCCTTTTTCTATGTGGCAGCACAAGCCATGACAGCAGATCAGGAGTGTCTGGGATATACTTATTCCTATTTGGCATGTTCCTCATCTCCTCCTTGCTGTCTCTGCTGGACAACCTCAGATGCTGGTGTGAGGCAGCAACATGAATTGTCCTCAGTCTATTCATTCCCAGTTTCTCTCCCCAGCCCAACTCATCCTGCTGGGGAATAGCAATGCTGTGGCAGCGGCCACAACCACTCCCTCCACAGCTCTGCGTGGGGCACCTTCCAAGCCACTGTCATAAAGCCGGGGTCACGCCAGAGGGAATGCCATTTGCTGCATGTGGAAGGTTAGGAAGATGCGTAACATTTTGTAAGGCAGAAGCCTAGGAAGGAATTTGAAAGAAAAGAATGTGGGCAAGGGATCAGGAATTGCTATTTGAGATATTTTACAACTTGAAAGCTAAGAAGCTTAGACAATAACCAGTGCCAAGCTGAATGCCCTTTCTAAATAGACCAGGATAGTGTAAGTCCCCACTACTGATACCATCCTTTCCACTCTGTTCCCCCCCACTCCACAAATTCACATATAGATATCTCATATAAAATCATACACATACACATAAAATATCACCTGATTTCAACTATGGCCTCTGTTAAGAAGGATCTTCCACAAAAATGCTGAAGACCTGGTGCTCTGTATTTTTGAAAGAGTACAAGCTCCAAAGCACTGTGTTTCAAGAGCGAATCACTTTGCCCTGGGATAATGTTATGAACTTGATAGTCCATCCAGAAATGAGACCGCAGTGAAATGAGGTGATGCTTTGTTTATGTGAAAGAATATTTGTACTAGAGACCGATTTTTTTACATGTGTATAATCAGTCCTAATAGATCATTATCAAACTAAAGTAAACCTTTTAAATGCTCAATTTGTGCGTGTGTAAATGAAGCTCTGCAGAAAGGCCTCAGGACAGAATGAAGTTTATGAGATTGTAAATGAGCTCTATTTATAAAACTGTTTGGAAATGAAACAAAGGGTTGTTTATCGCTTGTTCTACACAAACCATCATCCCTAACAAGCATCCTGGGACACCATACATTTGGGATTTTTTAGTTCAGAAGAATGAAAATATACAATTCCTGTGTTTCAATACAAACAGGCCCTTTTCTAGCAAATAGTCTGATTTTGAAATATACTGGAATAGAATATGCTGAAAGTGTAAAAAACAGTTGATCAAGTTCAGTTTGTGTCAGGAAGTAAAATGTTGGTGAAAAAATCCATATTGTGTTTTAACAGTCCTGATTTGTGCTCCCTTTTTTCTTAGGACATAATGTTTCATGGACATTAGAAATTACTGGAACTGTTAGTTACCTTGCACTAAAATATTATATATTTATTACTCCTTGTCCTTTTGCATGTATGTAATTGCTTTATAGAGAATTTATGTAATAAATTAACTATCTAAAGACCAAAGATTCATTCTAGAATCACAATAGGTGTGTGCTATGGTCACTGTTACCTTTGGGTTTTTTATACAGAGTGAATCATACAATACTCAAAATAAAGTAATTGTACTGGACCTTTATTTGTTGTCTTGAGAAGCAGTGTGCAGACCCTTCCAGGCACTCATCTTCCTTTTTGTGATCCATTCTCTCAAACCGAGGAAATTGCTTTTTCGATTACTTCATATTCATAAGCTGAGCCTGTCTACAGTGCCTCTATTACAGCAGGATCTGTTGATGAAAACTATCCAAATAAGTCATTCTCGTGATTTGTTTTTAGAGTTTGCACCTGTTGAACTGTTGGCAAAAATTCCACTAAGATTCAAAATAGAAAAAACGTATGTCACAGATGTAGGTTGTTGGGGTTGGAACAAAGAATACTGATCTTTACACTCCAGAAAGTTTACCCCAGCCTAGATGAAGTATTCTTTAGCCTCCTAATTATTTTCACAGATCTGTTTTTATAGGAGGCATAGTCTATGGAAAGGTCTTTAAAATATATGCATGCATCTATACATATAAAAACACGTGTACATATGGACCAATATGAAGAGCTTGAATCGTAGGTTACAGTCCTTGAAAATGTCTATTTTTCTTTCTCCTCAATGAACAGAGCACAGCTTATGAAGGGGAAATATTAATTTATCTATATTTACTACAAGTGAATCATCCAAAAATGTTGTTTCAACTAGTTTTAAATTCAGGAACTTTCTTCAAAGAAATGGAGATTTAACAGTGAGTGTTCAGCAAAACTCATTGTAGAGGGCTGTCCCACAGCCAGAGTTTAAAGCCTCATTTGTGAACACTGCCAGTGCTCAGGACTTCCCCTGCTGCCCCAACCAAAGTGTCAGGACTTTTCACCTGGCATTTCTCCCGCAAGTGCTCAATAGCTGCCTGGATCCAGAAGCAATTCAGTTTGTGGCAAGATCTTGCAGGCAGGAGGAATGTCCTGATAGTTTCTTGTGCATCCAGTCTAAAATATTTCCTCAGACAAAGTGAACATGAAGCAAGAGACTTGTTGTGGGACAAATTCAGATTTCCATATATGATAATTTTTTTCACTTTGGCGAACAAAATGAAAGCCCTTCATTACAAGCTGAATTCATTTTTCTTTTAAAAAATTAAAAGCTTTTCAGCTGGGTTGGTAAATTACATCTCATGTCTGAAAAATGCACATTCTGGCTTAGGAAAGCAGGTTTTTTTCCTTTCAATAGCTGGCATGTTCTGACACGCAAACAGCTTGAGCTAATATTTAATTAGGTAAATAGAACATTAGTGTTGGAGCAAGAGAGACTGGTCAAGCATTCCTGACTCAAGACAACCTCTTAGACACTCTGACCAGAAAGGAAATACTTCTAAATGTGGTTGAATGCAAAAGGAGATGTTGTATATGCAATATTATTTATTGTTCTATTTGAAGTGTGGATAACGATTGCAAAATGTGTGTGTGTACATATGCATGTACTTAAAAAATAAACAGTTAATTAAATCAGGATACAAATGCTGCTGATGATCTCCTTATATATATATATCTATACATATATATATATATATATATAATGGGACAAGCCAAAGCACAGTCCTCAGGTTTTCCAGACCTGGATCAAGATCCAAATGTTGTGGCTCGTGCCCACCCCTACTTCTTTTCAAGGAACTCATTCATCAGTGGTGTGGACATTTCCCTGGACTTTATTTTAGCTGCCAGAGATTTTTTGGCATTTTGTAATACGACTAATTGCAGTGCATGTGAGCCCCAAGGAATGAAGACACTTCTCTGCTTTAAAATTAGTAGCTGTGTCTGCCAAAGTGACATGACATGCAGAAATATTCTGGAGGGCAGATAGAAAGCTCAATGAGAGTTTCCAAGGCCACACAACAGAGTGATGACTTTTTCAACTTAGCAAATACTGTTTTCCAAAATACTTGTCTTCTTTTTATTCCTATGGGGTGCTGCAGTAAAAAAAAATTAGAGTGAGCAATTCTTGGACTTAACCACTTGATTTCTTAGAATTCTGATGAGCTTTCATCTCTTTCTTACAGAACAGCATGTCTTTTCTTCACTGTTTTGAATATTGGCTCCTTGGCTAATAAAATTTTACAAGTGATTTTTGAAAACAAACAATACTGTATTATCCCTTTTTTCCAACTCATGAAATAAATATTCCATCAAAGAGACTTTTATGTTTCACAGTGGCAGTTCTCAAATGACCAGCATGGTATCATGTTCAAAACAGGGCACGGTCCATTTTTACAGTAGATTTACTCAATCACAGTTACTAATCGGATTAGTACTGCTTTTAAGTCTGACAAATTTTTAAAAGTTGGGGGTCATTAAAGCCCTTGCACATATAGAGAGCCTGTGGTGCTGGGCTGTGTTTTTCCAGTTAACCATTTCTGCTTTGAAATAAATCAAACAATTTTTTTTTTTTTTTTAATGCACATAGAAAGAAGCTAAGTTGCTCTTTTAGGCTGCAATGCCACTGAGCATCTAAATCCATTGCAAATACATGCCTACATATGGAGTTAAGAAAGAACATCAGTTTGAAAGGTAGAAGAGGCTGAGTGCTAGGGAGGGACTCATGCATGCTACTACTGAAAAGAAAAACATTTCCTTGTGCTTTACACTTCCAACTCAACCATACACAAGAACTAATCCTTACCATCTGAATCACAGCTTTTGATATTATTCCTTCACAGTTCCTGTCAAAAAGTCTAATAAAAAATATTAGGGTTAGAATTTGCTGTCATGAGCTTGAAAGTGAATTCTCTAAGAAGTTAAGAAGAAACTATGTGTACCACCAACGGGAGAATTTGGTCACCAAAAGGCTAGGTTTTGCTCAAGAGGCTGAACTCCAGTGACATCAGAGAGCTATTCCAGTTCTTGCAGAAGAATAATACAGGTCTTGTTTGGATGCTAGGTGTGCATCTCCCACTCACTCCAGCTGGTCCTATGAATTGCATAGGAAAACAACTACAAAACTTTTACTCATAAAGCTATAGGAAAGTTTAATATCCTCTATCAGACAGTTGGCATAAGGCTCGAGCAGAATTAGACCTGTGTTAAAAAAAGGAACCAGAGAAAGACAAAAACAGGTAGAAAATGAAGCCTGAATTTTCATTTCTTCTGGAAATTCGTTCCGGGAGCTGGAGACAGGAGCAGAGAGTCTGCAATATCCTTTCCGATAGTTAGTGCAGCATTAAAATGGTAGTAGTAGTTCCGTCTGGCTCATTGATGTACAGGCAGAAACGGAATGCAAAATTGGTAAAAAATACCAAAAGGTATCATACAGCACCAACAGCAATGAATAGCGCCTGTCTTTACTTGGAAGTCAAATTGATTTCAGTTTTAAAAGACTACCAAAAGGCTACCACAGGAGCTGATATCTGCAAATACTTCCACTGCTGCCTCCCCCAAATACATGCAAACAAGCACCTTTCATTTAGTCATTGGAATGGCTTGGTAAGTCTGCAAGGTATAAGCAAAGATTAGATTTCTTAATGGAATTTTTTTCTTAAAGAAAAATAAGGTATTTAATTTTTTTAACATTAATCAATTATGACAGAATGATTCCAGTAGAAACAGATGCACTAGAATAGAAAATAACTAAAACAAAAATTGAATGAAATATAGTCTATGTTTACACATGCTCTCTATAAATATTAACATCATGAGAAAGTCAATGGGTTAGCATCAGCCAAGCTAAGTCAGGAAATGATCAAATTAAGTTTACACACCGTAGCTTAGACTCTGTCCCCTGGGTACATGCATTGCTGTGAGATCTTTGATATGATATCATATGTCATTTTCCAAACCATGAAGTGCAGTAGCATGCATTTTTTAAAAATACATATAATTCTAATATCAAACACGTATACAATGGAGACTTTCTGCCTCTGTGTCAAGTCTTCTTTGTAAGGCAAAAACAAAATAAAGATAAACCTAAAAGCTGAGGTCTCTTTTGCAAGATTATAAAGCTCTGTTGATCTGTAGAGTAAGTAATAATAGCATTTATATAAATGTAAATCTACTTTGCTGTTCATTACATTTCTTCCACAGACTAACTGCTGTTCACAGTTAGTCTGTGGAAGAAATTATTAATGTAATTATATGTCCCTTTTATGGCCATGGTTCATGTCTTCTCAGTGGAAAGCAGGAGAGGAATTTTTAATTTCTTCTACCCCAAATCATTAAATCCTCAAGAGTTCAGAGCTGAACCCCATCTGATACCTACAGAGATTGTGCAACTATTATTAATTCCTCAGCACTTCACAAATTAGTACAAATAAACTACACAGAGCAACACACTGACAGTTATACCTTCAAAGGAGTAACAATATCTATTAACATGAGGCTGCTACTATGAAGACACTGTAAAATACCGTATAAATTTTGAATATGATGTGTCATAAGGTCATATCATAAGGCTTTTCAGCAAAATTAAGGCTCAATGATGTTTTTCCATTTATAAGCAAAAGTAATGATTGAATTAACAGATAATCCCAATTAGAAAAAAATACTGACTCCTGTCAGTGGCACAGCAGGTCTTCCAAAGGCTACTATTGAGCAAGTTGCCAAACATGTGAACAAAACCTTCTGGATCAGTAAGTTTGTTTTAAAGGAAAACTCACAAAATACTATATTGATCTCTGCTGTGTTTTGTTGGTACCAATTCTTCCACATCTTAAATCCCTTTTAAGGCCACATGTGAGAACACCAGCAACAACGCATGCTGTGATTAGAGGGGCAACCTGACCCAAATAAATAATAATTCCTTAAAGCAGGGCATGTTGAGAAGTACTGATTGTAATCCTGAAGACTGGGGAGCTCTTATTTAGGGGCAAAAGAAATAAGTTTCAGACAGAAAGTCACCAGAATTTAACTGTCTACTGTGAGCCAAGGTCATTCAGAGTAATCAGTGGAGACCTAGTCAGTACAGTCAATGATGCCAGGAAAGAATTTCACCTTATCCTAAGATAAATAAACAAAAGAGGCATTCACTCTCCTAAAGAGCTGAGAGCTGTTTGAGATGCTCTGGGATACCTGGGACAGAACCGAGGGAGGCTGGGCCCAAGACCAACAGAAAATCTTTGCCCTTGAAGAGCAGCAAATGGTAGTTAGGTGAAATATCCTGGAGCATCAAAAATGACAGTAGACATATATGATTAGGCAAGGGCATCCCATCTGCACTGGACAGTGAGTTGAAGAGCTCCCTACAGAGTTCTAAGTTTGTGGACTAGACAGCTAGTGTACCTATGCATTCACTGCTAAATTTAGGTAGACACCTAAATCCCATGCATAGTGTCAGTTCCATAGTTCCTAGCTAAAATGTGATGTCCACATAACTCTGACTGCCTTAGTAAACTCATCGAGAGCAGAGAAGAATATAATCTTAGAAAAAGTTTTTTGCCAAACACTGAGCAATGAGAATCCTCAGAGAAGAAAAATATTGAAAGCGTTAACTTAAACATTTCATGTGTTTAAACTCGGCACATGACCCTGTTTATTTATTCTTCTCAAGCAAAAATAAACAAACAGAAATCCCTGGGTCTGTGACAAGAAGACACTTACAGTATTCATCCGTTTCCAGAAACACAGGGGGTAAAAATATTGGCAGTAAAAATTTACTATGAAAATGGTCAAACAATTTGGGCATAAAGAATTACCCTGGGAAGGACTTCACTTCTGATTCATCTGTTAGGTTGTCTTTAACTCAGAGCAGGAAGCCCTACAGTAGCACGACACTTTTCCACCAGCAGGTCAGGTGGAAAGGCATATGTCATGCACACACCACAGACCCAGACCTCTGGCCAAAAGGGAGTGATATTGATGCACTCTGCAGCAGGTTTATCTGACTCTTAATCTGAAAGGCATTAGCCTGACACAAGGGTCAAAGTAGGGCGTATAAAATGAACTGATATAGGAGGGATGTCCGTGATTTCCAGAAAAGGCTTGGAAAAAGAAAGTCTGTGGCATTTCCTCTAATTATTTTTATTACTGTGTTGGACTTCAAAACAGCAGCTCAGGAAAAGAAACAGTGAGGTAAAGTCTTGACCTAACTGAAATCAACTGGAATTTTATTACTGACCTCAGCAGGACAAAACTTGACCTTTTTTTTAAGTTTAAAAGAATGCCTGCTTCTCTTGAGCATATAAATATTAAAAGATGGGCAGGGATTAGTCAGTGAGACTAAGAAAGCTCCCTCTGACTTCCTGTACAAAGCAGAGGTTGTCAAACCAAACACATTGGCTTAGCTTGCTCCTGCTGGATATGTTTTCCTAGACTCTCTCGGGGCCCGGCTGCACAAACTGGCTTCCATTGCCCTGAGCACCTCACCTGGGACACACACACACCTTCTGCCCATGGTCTCAGGAGCATATTTAAGTTTGGCTGTGTGCTTTTCTGAATAGATACCAGGTCTGTGTGGTAGGAATCTTTCTCTCCGACTCTATTTCCAAGTGTAGCTCCTGTATGGACATCAGATCTGGGCAATAGCCTAGTTTTTGCTCCTGACTGGTGTCGCTGGCTGGACTTTGGCCCTAAATCATCATCTTGGCTTGTCAGGGACTATCAGTTGAAACACAGAAGCAGGACCCTGTTCATGCCCTGTTCTCTAAGGAGAGCAAGAGTATTCACCACTGTTCCTCTGCTGTTCTCTTTAATTTCTGTCTCCCTAATAAGATACCAAGAAAGTTAGATTCAGTGATTGCAGCTGAAACATTCAGATTGCTGTGTTTCCCATTTGGTTTATGTTTTGTCATTTTTATACTGGTCAGTGGTTACTCATCTGTCTTTAATGTAGCTAATGGATGTATCCTTAATGGATGCTTATTAAAATGTGGATCTCTGAATATGCAGTTTCCTGTAACACTGCAATACTGACAACATTTCAAAGATTCTGAAGAACTGCCCAAACGGCAGAGTCCAGGAGTTCATAATCAGTGTCACAGCATCTAGTTGGAGGCCTGTCACTAGTGGTGTCCTCCAAAGTTCAATACTGGGCCCAGTACTGTTTCTCTTATTCATCAGTGACTTGGATGAAGGGGCAGATGTCTCCTCAGCAACTTACCTGACCACACAAAGCTGGGAGCAGTGGCCGATACCCCAGAGTGCTGTGCCAAAGGATGTCAACAGGGAGCAGAGATGGGCAGAGAAGAACCATCTGAAATTCAACAAAGGCAAATGCAGGGCCCTGGACCCAGGGAATAACAACCCTCTGCACCAGCACAGGCTGATCTGCTGGGAAGCAGCTCTGCAGAGAAGGACCTAGGGCTCCTGGTGAAAAACAAGCTGGTGTGCTGGTGGACAGAAAGCTGCCCAAGAGCCAGCAGTGAGTGTGCCTTTGTGGCCAAAAAGGCCAAGAGGATCCCGCTGTATGTTAGGAAGAACATTCCCAGCAGATCAAAGGAGATGATCCTGCTCCTCTACTCAGCCCTGGTGAGGCTGCAGTTCTGGGCTTTTCAGACTACAGGGACATGGAGCTCCTGGAGCTGGTCCAGCAGAAGGCTACAAAGACAATTAAGGGACTGGAGCATGGCTCTTATGAGGAAAGGCTGCAAGGGATGGGCCTGGTCAGCCTCAAGAAGAGAAGACTGAGAGACAACTTCATCACTGTACACAAGTGTCTGAAAGGAGGGTGTCAAGAGGCTGGATCCAGGCTCTTCTTGGTGGTGCCAAGCAATAGCACAAGAGGCAATGGGCAGAAACTGATGCACAGAAAGTTCACTGGAACAGGTTGCCCAGTGAGGTTGTGGAGTCTCCCTCACTGGAGATATTAAAGAAACATCTGGACGTAATCCTGTACCTTGTGTTCTAGGATGACTCTGCTTGAGCAGGGAGGTTGGACCAGACAACCCATTGTGGACCCTTCCAACTTTATACATTCTGTGATTCTGAGATGACGAATTTCAGTAGCCACGGAAAACTCACTACCAGTGCTAGAGCTTCACCTTCAGGTCCTGTTCTTCCATTCCCAGTATTTGTAATGGACTGAAGGTAAGCATCTTTTAGACTTGTGGTGAAGAACTGAAGCTTGTGATAAAAATATGCCTATATTTAATAGCCCTCAAATAATTCATATTCTGTGGAGTTTTGTTTATTTGTTCCCTACCCCTCATCCCCATCCCCACAGTGGCTGAGTAAACTCACACAACCTCTTAACATCTGCTATATCTATGGCAAGAGCTTTCTTTTCTAATTTTGTAGACCTGTAATATATCACCTTTCAGTTCCCTCTAGTCTGAAGAATTTTGATACACCTTGTTCTTTTCTGTGAAAGTTGTGAAATAGCTTTGATCGTGCTTGTCTGTCTATAGAATCTTTTGTAATCATTCTTTTTCTGAGATGGGGAAATAAGAACTGCATTCAGTATTTGAGGTCAGCACATTGTGAAATTATAGAATGGTGCAGAACTGCTGCAAAAACAAGCCTTTCATGAAAGTGTTGAGAAACAAAATTTTATCTCAGTTCGGAGTTCAGCTGCAGCTTTTCTAGCTCAAAGAGAGGTCAGGCCTACTTAAATTATTATCCCATTCAATCAAACATCTGTTCAACCCCTGATCTGTTAGACCAAGTCTTGGGTAATAGGGGCTTGAAAGATTTCTCTAATAATCCAGAGATTGCTGAATAATCCTAGGATAATTATAATTCTTCAGGTAAATCCAAACCCTCAACCTGAGTTTATGTACCTAACCTTCACTGCTTAGCTGCAGATGTGTTTAAGCCCATGAGTTAAATACCTCACCAGAACTTCTCTAGTAGTCTGCAAGGTCCACTGAAGTTCTTGTCTAGGGGAACGGAAACAATTTAACTACAGAATCAAAACAAGAAAGCCAAAAATTCCTTATCCCAGCTCTAACTGACATAAGTGACACTGATGCCACTTTTTCCACATGGCAACTTTTGTAAAAAAAAAATGCAATGTTCAAGTTTCTGCTACCTGACCTTTTTTGGGCAGACACCACTTAAATGAACAACCTGACTTGATAGGACAGGATGGATTGAAAATATGCCATTACCTGTGTTGTAAATTTTTGGGGATAAAAGGAGAAATTCTACCGCTGGCACTGTCAACCTCTCGTCTTTGTAAGCCAAGAGAAAAAGAAAACCCTGATAGTTAGAGGGGGAGTAGAGAGAGAATGGAGTCATACAAAATGTTGCTAAAAAAATTTAGTATCTGAAATAATTTTTGTCCCTCTCTTACATTCCTTTCTTTATTAAACACTCAGAGAATTAAATCTCAGAAAGGGAGAATGCTTTCTTCACAAACCAAACTTCTGACATTATTACCATGTAAGGAAATCACCATACCAATGCCCTGATGCCTATTTGAAAAACTACAAGGTATTTGTAGTGATTCTGCTAAGAATGTGTTTCTAATGTAAACTGTTTTCAGATGAAAATAGTGCCCAGATAAAGACAATCAACTGCTTGATTAATGCTAGAACTGCTGGCTAATAGTTTATGCATGAGGGAGATTAGTTGGCAGGCAACAGACCAAGGATGTCAAGGAAGGCTTAGGAAAATGAAAAGCAGCCCCCACACTTACAGTTGCTTATGCAGTAAACAATACTGCCCCTCCCAGCAGAGCAACAACCATCTGTTTTCATTACATATATATATGTGCATGTATATATATGTCTATATATATGAATATTTTGTGTTGCTTTGTGCTCCTTTTGTTGGTTTCATGTTTGCTCTGTTTGTTACACCAGAAGACACTGGCAGAGGTGCTCTTTTTACAGTCAACTATAATGCCTAGAGTACAAAAGGTGAAACACTTAGGATTAAATAAATGCAGATTGTACAGAGATATATAAACCAGTCTATAGCAACACAGAGTTAAGTTAAGAAGAGAGGTCAGTAACTCTGGAGTCCTGGACGTACTGACCAAAACCAGACCATGTGCATGGATCAGTGAAACATTGTGTGAATATTTTGGCTGAAGCCCAGAGGCCTTTACACAGCACCGCATCCACAGTACAAAACTCTCTGGGCCCAAGGTGCTCAGTAAGCAGCTCACTGGAGTACACTAATGCCTCCCTTCGGAGGGGTTTAGAGGCAGTCCCCAGGTCCCTGCCTTTGTAGCATGGTCAGTTTGCAGCTCATGTGGATGCCTGCAAACATGGACGGTGTGACTATTCAACCTCACTCTGTGGGAAGTTAGGGAAATAGCAATATCAAGAAGGATCATGTGGAAGAGCAACAGCATGTAGGCTGAGATTTCTCACAAACCATATAAATCAGGAAGACTGAAGCAGGCTTTTCTATTAATATTTAGGTGTTGAGAGCCTTGTAAAAGCTACAGCTCTTTCTGGCAATTCGGTTCCTGTTATGTTTCCAAATTTTACCTGGAAATGCTAAGCACTGTGGCCTGCTCATGTGTCACAATGTTACTTCCGGATCTGGGAGCTTTTCTTGGTGAGTTTGTTTTTTCAAGTTCTCACAGCCCAGAATTTCCAAGCCAGCAACATTGCTGAATGTTGTAACATTGACTACATTTAGGGAATTTTCACAACAACCCAGATGTCTCCAGGTGTCCCTGCTTCAGCAGGAGGGTTGGACCATATGATTTTCAGAGGCCCCTTCCAACCTCAGCTCTTCCATGATTGTGACACAGCTGGATAGAAAGAGAAGTAATAAGTGAGTAACAAAATTATATCAGGGCCAGAAGCACAGCAGTGGCTTTGGTGTAGGCATTGGAGAATGGAGAAATCACATAAAAGCATGAAGGAGCAGGACAAGACCTGGAAAAATGAATGTGAGTGCATAGAAGCAGTAAAGTGGATGAAGTGAGAGATCAACACACTGACTAGTTAGGCAGGGTGAGTGGAAAAGACACTGGAAAAAAGTCAATGAGAAAGGTATTACAGAACCTCTGGTGTAGGGAGAGGTGGGCTATCCAGCATTCCTCAGCTGAAAGAAGAGGGGAGGCTGCATGGCGTCATAACGTGTGGATGCGACACTGACAGAAACAAAAAAAGATGTGGAAAAATAGGTCATGTATGTACAATAATCAGGCCTGAGAAGCAAGGACTCAAATTATCTTCAGATAAGCAGCAACGGTGAGGTGCAGTAGAAAAGCTGCACTTTGGTACATTTCTCTGGTTGCACAGCCAGTCTGTGCCCCTCTACTCCTGTGCAGGAGATGGGTTCCTGTCTTATCCACAGGCACAAGTGGGGGACTAGTGGAGAGCTGAAACAGGGGCTTTATGCGGGAAGAGAGCAGTGACTAACCTGCCTTGTCTTCCTCTCTGTCTCCTACACCTCAGTCCCACTCAGGTGGTACACAAAATCCTGTTGCCATATTGCCCTACCTATGCACAGACTGCCTGGGTGTCACACAAAGATGTTTCTCAATGAACAGTAGCAGCAGAGCTAACTCCTGAAAAAGCACCAGGTGGGCCTTCACAGAAAATGAAGGAGTGAGAGAGACAAGGTGTGGGCAAGTCTTCTCTGAAATTATTTTTTAATGGCTTGGGATGTTGTATGTTTTGACTTCTCAGGCTGTGCTCTGACTGCCAGAGGATTAAGCAATGGTGAATCACACTTGCTGAAAACTTGCTTCTGGAGCTCAGTAGGCAGTAGGAGAAGCAGTCTTCTAAAATTTATGAAACAGGCCTTTTTTTTTTTTTTTAGCGTGGTGCTGTATTGAATTGATCAATTTATTCCCCTGAGCAACGCTCATCAATTTTCTGAGATTAGCTACAGCAAACTGTATCGGGAAACACAGATTCTCTCCAAAAGAAAGGCTGAGAAAGCCTTTTTCAAAACAGAAATTCAGATGGAGGTCTTAAATCACGTAGAACTCTTGGCTTGGTGTATGGCTGTCTGACACATAGGTAAGATACCACCAACACAATATTGTTGGGAATTTTCTAAGCAGCAGATTAGTCATTGCTTTGACAACCACCCATTTGAAAATTTTATTGATAAACAGAAGCTGGAAGAGCTAGTATTTTAAGGGGATTCAGTAGTTTTCTTCCCAAGTGGTTGAGCTGAGTACCTTTCTCAAAGCACACAAGGGTAAGTAGCCATTAACCAGCAGACAAGGGGCCACCCACCTCGCATATGTAGTGTGGTGACTGCTGAGCCTCAGAGGTCCAGCCCACTTTGGTGGGGGAAAAACAATTATTTTTTGTGGGTTTGTGTTTTGTTTTTCTTTCGGATTGAGGAAGGCCACACCCAGCTGCTTTAATTATACTTCTAAATACATACATGTAAACGTTATTCCTTTGGCTGGGAGAACATAAGTGAGAAAAGCCTTTTTAGGGTTTCATTTCTCTCTTCAAAGAAAGGCATAAATTAGTTACTGATAGCTACAATTGTTGTTCAAGTCTGATTGTAATTATAGATGTCAAATCACTAATTACAATTTTATATTCATTTTTTCTACACAATAGTCATTCTTGTTTGAAACTGCCACGCTTATTTCTTTTATAAAAATCCTCTGTTTAACACATCACAGTAGAAATGGACATTCAACTTGAAATATAACTTTGCTTATATTATGCTTTTTTTAAATGCTGTTGATTACGGTAACTGATTGCCAAAGCACACACTCATTAACTTATGCAAGTTCTGGTGGTGTCATTTAAGAAGTTGTTTGTAAGGGTTTAGGCCATATTGTGTGGCCTAGCCTGTTTTGCCTCGTGTTTATGTAACTGTGCCATTCAGCTCTGCAGACTATAAGGTCACACTCAGTTAAGACCATGTAGTTAAAGTCATGGTAGAGAACCCAGGGAGAACTCACCAGGAGTAAATTCCTTCCACTTTTCTTCTCAAGTGAGAAAATAGGGTCATATCAGCAATTTACACCAAAGCAATACCTAACACATAATCCTATGCAAAGGATCAGTTACATAACCAAGTTCTACCTACCTAAACTCCATCCTGTCAACATTCTTGCTGTAGTCAATGGGAAAGGGCACCTCTAAAGGAACATTTACCTCATCCTAAATAGGTGGCAGGGTAGACAGGATGGCAGTACCTTGGGTGTGACTTTTTTATCCATTGGTTGTAGAGATCCCTATTAAGCTAACATACAATTTGAATTAATTGTCAGAAGCCTGAGGTAAATACCAACCTACAAGTACGGGTATCAATGCTGCTCAGATAACACTGCCACACACTAGTGAATGTGGCAAAGCAGCACAGAACTATATGAGGTACTGTTTTCTGCTTTGGTGTGGTGACAAAAGCAACTGACAGGTGACTAAGACTTATTCTTTTCAATCTAAGTTTAGGAATGTCGATAGCCCAGCAAAATACAGCCCAAAAGAGCATGCCAGAGACCTGTAGAATGTAATCTTTGTGTGCCACTGCACATTTTCCATTTTTCAGAGTCCAGATTACACAAATACTCTCTTCTCACTCTGCTTTTTCATCCAATTAAAACAGTATGACAAAGACCTGGTGGCTTACAAAACTGTCAACAGCATGCAGTCTCCATCATGTCAGTGGTGTGTGTCTCCACACAGCATAACTTCAACCAGACAAATGCATTTCTTCTCCCAGTTAAATAATTCTGTGTTCACTAATGATGCACATCTTCATGTAAGATGCAGTTTTTGGAAAACCCCAAATATAAGCACAGAAGAATTATGAAAAGCTAATGGTATTCTTCTGAAGTGGCTCAAACTTTTATGTGAACACCCAGACAAATTGGGCTGAATAAATACTTGCCATTGAAGAGGAGAAGCAGGTTTTTTATTCCTAAAAACAAATCTCTGAAGAAAGCCAGGCCTTAAAGAAGGCAGGAGCTGAACTTGGATCTTATAGTGGAAACCGAACACCCAAAGAGGGAAGAACAGATAAGACAATGCTTCTGCACAGAAATATTTGGACTACAATGCACTGAACATGAGTCATTAACAGTCATGATGTCATAAAAAAAGATTATAACTTTATTTATGATACAAAAATAGGATTATAGCCTGTATACACAAAAAATAATCCATTGCATACACTCAGCAGTAGCTAGAGTACTGCAAAATGATTTTGGCCCCAAACTTAGAGGAGGATGTGGTGAAATGGAAGAGAAGGCAGCAGGAAGGACTGTCAGTAGAAAAGGCAAACATGATTAAGTGGTTTCATGTGTTTGGCACTTACAGAAGTCTGAGAACATGATCATGATCTTCAAATATGTAAAATTTTGCTTCACAGAAGAGGGAACCAGTCTGCTCTGCAAGGCAGGGAGGACAACAAGGGGCTGAAACTTCATGAGAGAGTCTGAACATAAGAGGCTTCTGACTGACGAGACTGTGTAGATCTGGGGGAGATTGACTGGGACATTGTATTTTTCAGAACCAGTTAGAAAATTTCTGCCAGGAACGGCACAAGCACAGTGATCCTGCTGTAGGACAAACTCCAAAATGATGTTTGAGGTCTCTTTCTGCTCTACTACAGCATAACACACTTCAAGTTAGATTAAATGTGTGGAGTATGTTACGTGGAGAAAACACCAGCTCCCACTCTCTCTATTCACTGTGTCTTCCTCTCTGTACCTTTCTGCAAATGACCTGCAAACATGTAGCTTTGTCATTTACTTTCTCAGAGTAGCCAGGAACTATCCAGGAACATTTAGCCGTTTATTTTCAGCAGTTTACCTACTGCCCACAGACCAAAATAGTTAACTGTGTCTTTTTTAGGTTCCCATTAAAAAATACATGTGCTGAATCAGAGACTTAAGATCACTTGTAAGTGCTGAGCAGACAAAGCATTACAGAACTTTACCACTAACTTTTTGTTGCATTCCAGTTGCAATGGAGATATCCTTCTAAGTATTGTCATCCTCTTCACCTTGAGAAAGTGCCACAAGTAGTAATGATAATGGTAATGATATTGACATATTTGTATTGAGATTAACAAAATCACACCAGAGTTTCTGAGGCATGAACGTGCACTTGGAAATCTTCCCATTCTTTCTCATTCTACTCTGTTATTTACATCTGTGTTCATGGTCAGAAATAAAAAATATGCTAAAATGTGGAAACCAGAATACAGTCATAGGAAGGCTAGTGCAGTTTGTATTTTCAATAGGTGCTAGAAGGCTACATTAATTTTGGAGCATCACTCCCTATTCCACCAAGGGCTACATTTTACTAAGCTAATAAATGTAAGACTTGCATAGTGGGAACCTTCAGTGACTTGTATTTGTTATATGTCAGCCAACTGGAGGTAAAAGAAGAGCATATTTTGTTGAAGGTGGACTCCAAGGGTTTAGCTGCACTCCATTCAAATATCAAGTGTACAGCCCATCTACTCTGCTATTCTTCTACTAAAATTCTGTAAAATTAAACTTAAGTGCTAAGGAAATAGAGAAGAGTTCAAAGAAGTAGAACAGGAAAATTCTTCAGATGGAATGAATGACAAGTACATGTATTACCTCAGGTTCAGACAAGATATGTTGTTTGACTTCTCAAAGCTTATCATTTTTTTGGAAGAATGTACACATGGTGAAACCTGTGGGCAGAATGTAGGTAAGCCTAAAGAACTTTGAGCTGCGTGCATGCTTCTAGACTGTATAATAAAAATTAGAGATGTTAGTTTTGAAACAGTCTTTGAGATGTAAGACTCAATGGTAGAAAAAAGAGATGGTACTTTCATGTGTAAATATACAAAGCTCAGTGTTTGGGCTTGAGGCTTTTAGTGAGAAATATGTACAGTACCAGTACCAAGCAAGAGGTGGAACTCAGCTCTTCAAAGGGTTAAAGTGAACTTTAGTCTTCCACTGATCACCCTCTGGTACTGTATCTTCATAAATTTCCCCCGTTTATGGAGTGTTTTTGATGGCAGGCAATTCTTTGTTGAAAGTTAAGTGCTCTTTTATATGAATAAATAAAGAAGTCTTTGGTTTGAATGAATACATTATTTTGACAAATGTTTATTGGAAACCCAATTATGGCTTCATAAATCAGTGCTATCTGTGGTACATCAGGTGAGCTCACCCATGCCATCAAATGGCACATTGAATATTAGTAGGATAATTAAAACAATTCTGTTGGATGTTGTTCTTCTTACCCAGGTCTGACAGTAGTCAAAACAGGAAGAAATTGTTTATTAATTTTATTTAACTTATTAAAATACTTTTTGTAAGAGGTAATGGGCATACTTAAAACAAAAAAAAAAAGGAAAAAAAAACCATTTGTTTTCAATTTGCTGTTAGATTAAAATGACAAGGTCAAGCACAATGCATGAACTGAGTGGCAGTTGAATTTTAAGGGTAGTTGGGGAGCAGAAAGGATATCTATGAAGTCTACTGTTTGAACTTTACACCCAGGTGAAGTGGGGCTTGCTTTGTTTTGTCTGAAGTGGTCACTGGCGATATGAAATGTGTCTAGGGTCAACTCATGTACTTCCTTATCCTCCCTGCTACAGCTATGCTGAGTTAGAATGACCAGATGAATGAGAAGCCCTTTTCATAACTGTGAAAATGAAGATAATCAAGTGAAAATCTTGAACTCGAGGTCAAGAAAAAAGGGAGGAGTTTAAAATTAAAAATTATTCTCATAATATCCCCCTGTAGATAAAAATCTACAGGGAACAAGCTACCAGGAATTCCCATCTCCTGAGGCCCCCTGACTGATGACAGCAAAATGGAGACATGTTGGTGGAAGGACACTGAAGATCTTTAAGATTTGTGAAAAGAATCTACATGATTTCCCAAAGGATCATTTCCAGGTTTAGGATATGGCTACATTTATATCCACTAGGACTTAAAATCATAAAATAAGGATTGAAACTGACGTAATTTGGTTTGGTGTGTATTTGAATTAGAGTGATATAAATAGCCACCTAGATGTCTTTCTTACCAACTCAACTTCAGTGTAATGTTCTTCTTAGGGGCACAGAAGAGGGAGCGAGGAGACATAAGGAGAACAACAGAAGGCCGCATTTCTCAGCTTTTCTCCCCGAGAGAAAATTAATGCTAGGAGTTGGCCAGAGGGATGGCAATGAAAGACTTCTATTTGGAATTTGTCAGTTCATTGAAAGGAGAAAAAAATCACCAAGACAAATTATTTTGTTACACCAGAAACTAATTTTCCTCAGGAGCAACTCAGGCTCCAGATTTCTGGCAGTAGGCAGAGAACCTGCAGGCCCCAGGGCTAAATTTCTCACACTAGGACTTCTCAGGATCTCTTATTTCCCTAGAGATCTGCTTCTCAGATCATGTATAAAGTTTGAGGTCATTTTCTAAATAATATTGAGACAACATTTTGTCATGTTCTGCAAGATAGAGATCATATTCTCCATTTTCCACCATCCCTTACCCTAGTCCCTTCTCAGGATTTTAGATTGACAAACAGATTAAAAGTGTGGGAAGCAATATAGGGATTGTCTTCACTATTTAAGATTCTACTGTTTCCATATCAAAATAAGAGTACATTCAGCCTAAAAGCAGGCATGCACTTTGCTGCCAAGGACACCATCACCAGTAAAAAAAATCCTGCAAAGAGAAGACAGAACTTAGGACAATCAAGGTGCGTGAAAGCCTTGGGCTTTTTTCTCTTCCCTAAGAAGATGTTCCAAGACAAACAAATCTGGAAATCTCTCTTCCAGAGTAAAAGAAGTGAAGGTACTTGTCTTTATACCAATTTTAGTAAAACTATTGCTTTGTTTCATGGGTTGTGCTTTTCTGTCTAAACTTCTGGACCCCATATTTTTTACCCCTAAGCAGAAATGAGGGATTTTAGAAGTAAACTCTTCTCACTACACCACTTTCTCATGTGTAGCCTCAAAAAGGCAGACCATTCAGTCCAAGCTATGCACACAGAAATTAATTTCCTGGAATAGGATCAAGGAGATGTACGTGGTTGGCGTGGTAAAGAGAAGTGTGGACATGGAACAGGAAAGAAACACGTTTAGAAACTTCCCCTGAGCTTTGGTAAGGCTGGAAGTGTAACAAGAAAAAACAAAGTCTCTAGTCCATGAACTTGACACAAAAGGCACAAGACACAGCTCTTGAGCACCATAATTATCAACCAAAGCATCAACCCTTCCCCCAGAGTACCACAGAAGTTTGTGGTCAATAAATAATACTAACAGATTTGGTTCCTGGCAAAGTTTATCAGTTTTTCTTATCTCTAGTCTCTTTTCTCAAACCCTGTTCCCTACCTTTCCTGTGGCCAATCTAACTGCAAATGTGACTTAATGGAAGGAGAAAGGAGGGGAGAGAAAGAACCCCAGGTTTTCATAATACAGATTTAAAACATAGCAGCTCTGAAATACTCCCCCTTAGATTTTATTTCTGAAGGAACTGTGGCTATCAACCTTATTTCATTGTTGTTGATTTAGCATTCAAACACAGGACTGAAATGTTGTCTAGTTTCACTCTGCCTTCTGCCAAAAATTCTTGATGGACAAGCTAGTTATATCTTTTGCCAGCACCTGTGAGTGAAAATTATCAGAACAGTTGCTCCTCTTTTCTCCAGTGATAAAGACAGAAGGTGCTACGCCACTGCCTGCCTTGCATAGCCTCGTATTTCAGTGGAAATCAGCATTTAAAGTGTTACATCTTAGAGCCCAAAGGAGAAGAAAGCTTCATGGAAGATAGTTCTTCATTGATACACAAGACTCCTATTGCCATCCGTAAATCACTCAGGCTGCTGTTATAACCCAAAACAAGCTGGCATCACCCCTAAATACAGAAGATTGTATGAAAGATTAACAGAACAAAACAATAAAGGAGTCATTAAAGCACGTAGATGATAAAATGCTTGAAAATATCTCCCCAAATTTCCTTGTGGCAAGACAGTGATTGAGCCATAAATCAAAGCTATTCTTCTCCAGGGGATGTTCAGGGAGAAGGCAGTATGGTTTGTTAACACGAAGGACTGCAGCTTTTACAGTAATGGGGAAAAGCAGAAAACTGATCACTGCCCTCAGTTATTTCAAATGCACTCTTCTCTCCTTCCAGCAAGAAAAAAAAAAAAATACAAAAGCCTTGTTTCTAACAGAATCAACATAAGTTAATAGAATGCAGTTTTAATGCTAGATTTCATTTAATTAACTCTTAGCTTTTCCTGTGTGACATTTGCATTGCTAAAAAACTGAAACTGTTGGATTATGTTGGATGAATAGATTAAATTGTTTCTTTGTCAAAAGTAACTTTCCCCAGCACATAAATGTTCGTGTTACCGAGTCTTTGTATCATGGAAAGCAAATAGTTATTCAAAGCAAACAACTCTGGTCCATTATGTACTCCTCACGGATGATACACAAAAAACAACGACAGAGAAACAGACTGTCCAGCAAGAATTTGCTTTGAAGTCCACCAAAAAAAAAAAAAAANGCATTAAGAAATTTTGAAATCTACCAGTTTTCACTCTGTCTTTTTGCCCTGCCACTCCATCAACTTCATCTGAACATGCCTGTGGTCTGCAATAAATAGTGGGATGAAAATGGCTGTAATAAACAACAAGAAAAATAATACCAAACACCAGACTCGAAACAGTTAAGATGCCCACAATTGTAAAACATATTTCTTCAATAATGGAAGGTTTCCAGAACATATATACAAACAAAATACCTAGAGTCACCACAGCGTGAGTAGCATAATAAATAGAAATGCAAACTTTTGTTCTTCCCCCCTTTATGTTAAAAAATGAAAAAATTAGAATGATTCCAACTACAGTTCTGTACAGATATTCCATCTTCTTAGATTTGCAAAATGTTGTATGCTGTTTCAAAGTCCAAGTGAAGCCACAGATCCAAAGAAATATCAGTAGAATTACAGAAATTCTGACACTTAGTAGAGTGATCAGTGAAATACTGAGTATCCAAGAAGTGATGGTAAGCAATTTATAGAAGAGATAGATGAACTTGGAAAGCACACGAAATTCATCTTTGTCAGGCAGAGATTTTCGTAGTGATATCTGATAATCAACCACGGATAAGGAGATACCACAGAAAGATATAATAATGGCAGCATCTAAACAAAACACAAGGAAAAATGTTAAACCAGAGAAAAAGATATGTATTTTACACTATGATTTCTGAATGAAGTTTTAGAAAATCTCATGCTTTCCTAACATTTTCTTTATCCGAGTTTTATATATATTCTCTGCTCCAAAGCAAGTCACCTTAACTTTAAGGCTCACTTTAGTTACTTAAATCTAGGCATCTGATGCTGTTTGGTATGCTTATGCTATCCTGCCCAGCCCCTGGTCCTTAATGGCCTTGCCTAAGCTGCTTGTCATATTTGCCATCTCCATACACAAAATTTTTTTTGGACCATTTTTTCAATGGTCACCTGTGTATGGAGATGGCAAATAGACCCTTAAAATTAAAGTTTCAGTGACTGATATTTGTGAGTCTGTGGTGTCTGAAATGTAGAAATCTATAACTAAGACTTGGTCCTTCACATGGTCATATCTAAGATGAGATTTGCCTGATCCTTTTCCGTGAGAAAATTTTGACTCCATGGACTTTGAAGGAACGCTAGACATCAATGCAGGTATCCCCATTCGGTTAGATAAATTCCAACCCCGAATAAGTCAACGTCCTGCCAATAATTCTGCTAGCTTTAGAGCTGGAAACGGTACAGCTGCTGTCTTGTTTCTGAGATTTGAACCAGTATCTCTTCAGCATATTGCATTCTACAATGCTGACATATCCTTAGATTTATTTCTGACTCTGTCCCTCACCTGTAACACGGGTGATGGTAGTGAAAGCTCATGGAGCTGCTTTAATCACATTACTGATCTCCAAATGCCTAGATAGCAGTTTTAAAATAGTCTGTAAGCAAAACCATACAAATCATACTGCTCTGCAAATTACACATTAATTGCATTTAAGAGCTTATTTTTAGGTGATGCATCGTTATGTTTCTATTAGATATTATGACTTTTTATATTTATGATATATAGTATTTATATATGACTTTTCATTTTTATAGTGAAATCTTCCTTCTCATCGATTTAGCAGAATGGACCATCTACTCGACAGAAATTCTAATTAAATGCAGAGTAATAATGCAGTGCAATGTATGTTTTCCAAGGTATGTGCAAAATGTTATCCAGTCATGAATTATGTTTTTAGGTAAGATACCCAACTTGCAACATAAGGAAAAAGACAGACTTACATTGATAGAAATGAGTCTTGCCATGTTCCATGAGGATGTAAATCTGAAGAAAAAGTTGTGGTGTGGTCTCAAGAAAAGTCTTGAACAGCCTGAGCATGCTAATATCAGTCACTGCATCAATAGTTTGTTTTTGAATGAAGTTGGAAGGGTCTGCTTCTGATGCATCTCTACTGCTTGTTTGTTTAAATGCAACTTGGCAGCCATATTTCAAAGCAAACCAATACCTATTAAAAAAAGGACACTTGATTAGGCAGCACTATCTAGAAGACCAACTCAATAAAATTATATAGCCTTAAAACAACTTTTTCCACTTTTTACTCAAGTAAAATTTTGTCTGATATCTGTCTGGTATCAGTGATATCAGAGAATCATTTAAGCCCAGCAATACCATGCAATAAGAAAACTAATAGAACAGAATGAGACTTGTCTGAATAAAGATTACAAGCTTTATTTTGTTAGGTTCTTATTTCTTTAAAAGTACTGCATTTCTGAAAATTCCTTTAACATCTCTCATCAGTCTCTCTTTGAAATACTCATTCATTTTCTTCGTATCTTTTTCAGGGTATTAGTGAATACCCAGCTGTTCCAGCTGTGAACATCCACATCTATGTAAGTAGAATATAGATACATAAGCCCCAAAGTATAACATCTGATGAACTGCAAACATAAAAGAGACTTTTTAAAAAAACTACAACATTGTTACTTTCTAAATACACAGAAAGACTTATATTTCAGAAAATAGTTTTCAAGACACATGGATTCCTGGGTTGAAAGATTATGTTAACAATCCGAGTGGTTTTACACAAAGGAGCCATTTGCCTTGGCAAATGAGTTCACCTGAATGACTTTTAGAACAGTTCTGATTTATTTTTATTAAGCCTAAATTAATACTTTCTTTTAAAGAGCAGTAAATGCAAGGATACATGGAATTAGTCAGTTACAACTGGTGTACATTCCATGTTGTAAAGAACCTATTCTGTTCAGGATATCCCCAATGCTTTGCTTGGAGTTAAACCTAGCTCTTACTCCCATCTTCAGGACCTTTGCTTCAGGCTTGGAAGTGCGATTAGCACTTTATAGGGGAAAGAACATTTAAGTTTTAATCATAAACTCTTTTGGTAATTAACCAAAATTAGAGGAACTAGCTGTTGTACATGTTAATCTTCACATCTGAGTTTGGGAGAACAGGATAGTGGCTCTAACTTGATGTAGCCCGAGAATTCCAGATGCTGGAAATTATAGTATTTCTGCTGCCCCTAATGGACTCACATACAGAGCCACACAGCCCTGGTGAGGGATCTGACTCATTGCATTACGGTTTTGGAAGTCAAGAAATGTAGAAAATGCTCTTTTATGTTATAAACTAAAGGGAGCAATTACAGAAGTGGGTTTCATAGTGAAAGACCTCTTTCCAGTGAACTGTTCAGCAGCAAACAAAGACTCTTTTGGAACTAGTAAACAAATGAAAGCAGGGAGAAGTATCCCCATCAGTATGCATGTAAATCCTGTCTTGAAGCAAATCAATGCCTGCTCTCTTCTGCTGGTAACTTGACTTCAAGTGGCCATTAACACTGGCTGGGCAGATTGTAGCCTAAGCCTTGTAACTCTGCAGCACTGCAATAGGCACTGTCATTGATGGTAACTTGGCATGAGCCTTGCAAGGCCTCAGAACTGAGGCTTGCCAGGCTTGCTCTGTTTGAAATTTTCTTGGCCTGTCTGTGACTTTGTATTTCTTGGTTTAGCTTGGGTTTTCTGCAGAAAAAAATGGTGATTTCTTCCAACTGACCAGGTGGCTGATTTGTTTTACTTTTCTTTTTTTTTCATTTTTGTGTCATACAGTCATGGTTTTATATAGGTAACCATAACAGTCAGATACGCATCAAATGAGATATTTATTACATACATGATGATGTAGGATAGAGAAATCTAGTCTTGCTATGACAGCAGAGGTCCTGAGATGTGGAGAGATAGGATACAGTGTAAAAAAGCAGATGCATAAACGGATGGCTTGAAAAAATTGATAGAAATGAAAAAATATGTGTGTAACAATTTTAACTGTAGTATTTTTATTATTATTATTATTACTGATTATTATTATTATTATTGTTGTTATTATTATTAAATTTTATGCATGGAAGTATTCTTTCTTTGCCTGTAATAAATAGATCTAGATTAATAATGATTCTTGGAATCAACTGTTAGAATTTCACTTATACCAACTTCTTGGTTTTATAGGTATATACATCCACATGTTTGTCCATAAACAGTATTTTGATCACAGCAGCCTTCAGACATCACTTCCAAGCCTATTTCTGTCTATTTAGTTCCCAGATATTTTGAGCTTCTAATATTTTCCTCCAATGAACCCATTTTAACTATAACTAGCAGGCAAGGACAGCATAAGCTGTCCTTTTTTAAGAAAACTCACTGTTATTCAGCCAATTTTTCTAGCCTTACAAAGACTGCTGGAGCCTTTCTCCCTCAAAAGAAAATCTAATTTAGTAAATAAATTATGACAGTTGCATCATTCATTTGGATCTATTTTCTTGAGAAATTAAGCAGAACATCATAGGCCAACACTTGGTTATCTTAGAGAGTTGTACAAGACTGCTAATACACAGGCTGAGAAAGGCAAGGTCCTATGCCTTAACTTGCCTCGTATTTACATTCCCTAAGGCTGCATCTGAGCTAACTTCAAGATTCATGCTAAAGTGCAGCTTCCTAATTCCCTGACCATCCACAGCACCACACACAGACCTGATGAAACCCACATTTACCCTAAGTAGAGAACAGAGGGCAGCAGATCATTAGGCACCCAGACCTCACAGGATCATCTCATCCCAATATAACACTGGAGCACCGTACTCTTCTGCTTACTAAGGGAGCTAAGGAGAATCCCTGGCTCCTCCAGAGGTTAAAAGTTTAACAGCTTCACCACCTCTAAAGACCAAATCCTTTGACCACAGGGAAGGCAGTGCAGGGGTCTCTTCCACAGCTGCAGGTGAGACAGCTGCGATTCGCAGGTCCTGGGTTAACTGCATGCTAGAGGATTCATGACTTTGTCCCTGCTATATTAAGGCATCTCACTCATACCAGTGAGAATTGCAACATGGAAGCAACAGTAGGAGTAGCTGTGGAGCAGCTTTGTTAGTATTCAACAGCCTCAGGGGAAGAGCCTTTGCTTTTCTCCTTGCAGAGACTCATAGACTGCATCCCTGCCATTCAGGCCATATGTTGGTTCCATGAGCTAGCTCTAGATCTATTATTTACTCCCAAAGGAAACTCATTTTTATTTTTATGTTTTTCTGTATTTATCTTATTGTTCCCTGAATAATCACTCATAAGGAAAGAACGGAATTTTTTGGCAAGGCATCTATAGCTTTTTCTGTTTATAAAACAATTAGTATTCCGAAACATCTGGTTCTTGCGTTCAAGATGTAAAAATCTGGAAAGTTTGCAATGTTTTCAAGAACAAACAATTGGGTAGACTGATCTACTAGTTGTCCATGGACTCACTCACGAGAGCCTGTGTTTGTCCAAGCAGCAAGAAGTGGAAACCAGCTGCACAAATTTCGAGCTGCAGAGCTCACAGCTGAGATGGCAGGTGATATGCAAGGCCATTTCCTTTCAGAAATGTCCTGAAAGGAATATTTCAGCTGGATGCATACCTGAAATCACTTGTCAGTTTTCAAAGCACATTGCTTCTGAGCATTGTACACTAGGTTTATACTGTTATAAGGTGGTATGCTATGTATTTGTCACTAGTTGTAGTGGCTTTGGTTAGTCCACTTCTGACTTTGAATACTGTATAGAATACATTTTTTTTCCTAGTAAAGTCCAAATACTTCTACTGCTCTTTAACTATATATTAAGCAAGGTGGCATTCTCTGAGCTCCACATACTTATGTTACTTACTGTAGTTCACTGTGACAAATTTTCATATTTTAAGAGTATTTTGAGTTCACACTCTCATTCTCATCTGCCCATTTGGCATGCAATATAATGACATTTTAGAAAGGGCTCAGAGCCAACTTTTAGACCTAGTGTTGAACTATGTTCCCAGCCTAGGGCAAAGTTCAGTCCATAGTAAAGGGTAGGTCAGGTTCAAATTTGCTCCTTTATCATGCCCATGGCTCACTTAATCCCTGTGCCTGCTCCAAAACTATTCTGGTTACATTCCTCAAATCTATTTTCCTATAATATGTCTATTGTTATAGAAGTTCTGTGCTTCAATATTCATAAACTGTAAAAAGTGTTTTAAAAAGGTACTACAACTGTAATAAAAATACATTAATTAAAAGTATTGGATTAGTTATGTATTTTAAGTAGTGGTACATCCTAAATGGAATATGAAATGGTTATGTCAATAATATAGACAAATGCAAGTTTACCATTTACTTTTTCTCGCTATAAATTCATTAAAGAGAATATGTTTTTCATTAGTTCAAGGTATATAAGCTACTTGGAAGCCACCAGAGTAAAAAACCTACAATTTCTCTACAACTGGAACTGTCATATGTGAATGGCAAAGAATTATCAGTGTCTCTAAATATCATGCACTTTGATAGGAGAACAAAAAAATGGTTTGTGCCTTTGTAGTGTTGCTTTGTGAAGAACACAGATGACAGGGCTCCTACTTGTTATAAACACTCATGGAAACACAGCTCCACTGTCTCTCTGTTCTGGAGATGTTCCTACATATTCATCATCATTTCACAAGTGATGAAGTTTGATCCTGTAAAATTAGGAAGGCTTTGTCTCTGGCTGGGAATTCACAGGGGTGACAGCTATTTGGTTTTGTTGCTTCACAGCCTTCACATGTGACAAGCAAGCTGCCTTGCCAATGTTTCCATATCGCATGCTTCCCCTCAGATTTCCACTGACTTTGCAACACAATCCCAGTATTATACTACATATCCCATCTCATCAAAATACACCGATAAATATTTGGGTGCCATTTAGTAGTTCATACAGGCAGGTTGCGAGTGGCCTGGCAATAATGATTGTCCTGTCTAAATTCTGGTCATGCAGTCACAGCTTTCAGCATTGTATAAATCTTTATCAATGGAAAATTACTCTCTGCTGCATGTCAAACTTCACCTTCTAAGTATCAAAATACTTGGATTAAATCCATGAAACTGATGCAATTAGTCAATACTTAGGTCAGTAAATTTATATTAAAAAAATGTGATCAAACACATAGAATCACAGAATCATTTAGTTTGAAAAAGATCTTTAAGATCGAGTACAACCATTGCTCTAGCACTATCAAGTGCATCACTAAANCAAATATAATTTTCATATTTATTACTTAGCATTGTCAGTGTGATAGCAAAACCAAACTGATTCCCATTGTTCTGTGCACTGTACAAACCTCCAGTACCCAAAGGGTACCAGTTTGTAAGTCACCAGTTCCAGTACCTAAAGAGACCCTAGAAGAAAGCTGAAGAGGGACTTTGTACAAGNGTCTATTCCAATGACTGTCAACTCCTTCAGTGAAGAAAATTTTCCTAATATCCAATCCAAACTTTCCCGGTGAAAGTTGAGGCCATTTCCTCTCATCCTGTCACTTGTTACTTGAGAGAAGAGACTGACCCCCACCCGACTGCAACCTGCTTTCATTTGTAGAGAGCAGTGAGAGTCTGACACAGGATGTAACTTAACCTCAGAGACATCTCCAAGCCGGATGACCCATCATCCTCATTATTATTCAGTTCCACGTGCAGAGCCTCATACCTGTTATGCCAGGGCACCTGTGAGGGTGGGGTAGTCACAGGAGAGACACACCTGCTGCACTGGGCAGGAACTTGTTGCCATAGCCCCTAGCCTTAAGTCACTGTGCTCAGCCAGGTGAAGAGTGGATAGGGAATCATCCATATCATGCATCCTGCCTGCCTGTGGGGCTGTCTCAGGAAAGGCAGGGTGTGATCCTAGCAGTCTGTGTGTGTCTCTCTCTCTGTCCCTGATACTCCTCAACCTCCTCACCTCCTCCCAGAGCTCTGTCACTGAGCAGAGGAGCTCCTTTACCAGAGTGCATTTCTCACAGGTGTCCTCACTGCTGCCAGCTGGTACTGCTTCAGAGCAGAGCCCACTCTGCAGCCCATCACCTATGTTGGCTCTGAATTTTTCTCACTGCCTTTTTAGAAATGTGGATTGAAATAACCCCAGTTTCAGCAAAGCACTCACATTTACTCTGATGCCTCATGAATTTAGAATTAATCTTTACAAATATGCAAAAAATCTTTTTAATCTGCTTCTATTCAAAGTTGCAGGGCATTCTGAGCTACCTTTAAGGATCAAGAGGCACAACAGCAGCTGCCAGTATCACAGTGGCTGCTGCCTATGTCACCTTCTGTTCTGACAGCAAAGGTTATGACTTGATGATGTTTAGTCTCCCACAGGTGTGTCCTTGGCTGATGAAGCACACTGCTACACATCAGACAGCTCCAGAATTCATTTGGTGCCCTAAGGAAATGTCCCTTTTCCCACATTCCCTGACTGTGTTATTGTCTTACTGTTGTCTGTTATGTCAAGACTGTTCTCCATTCCACAAACATCTGTGTGAGCAATTTAGATGGTTTAGGCCGAATACAGCATAGTTAATATGTACGTTTTTAACTTAGTCTCCTTGCAGAGCATATTATTTCATATGAAATATAATTGCAGGTATGCACTCTTTCCAATAAAAGAAACTAAAGCCTTCTTAGATAAGAAATACTTTTAATTTCATTTTCCTCTGATTTTATATATATTGTATATATGTATACACATATATATATACAAATATAATTTTCATATTTATTACTTAGCATTGTCAGTGTGATAGCAAAACCAAACTGATTCCCATTGTTCTGTGCACTGTACAAACCTCCAGTACCCAAAGGGTACCAGTTTGTAAGTCACCAGTTCCAGTACCTAAAGAGACCCTAGAAGAAAGCTGAAGAGGGACTTTGTACAAGAGCATGGAGTGATGGGACAAGGGGGAATGGCTTCAAACTGAAAGATGCTAGGCTAAGACAAGATATTAGGATGAAACCCTTTCCTGTTAGGGTGGTGATGCACAGGTTGCCCAGAGAAGCTGTCGATGCCCCATCCCTGCAAGTGCTCAAGGCCACGTTGGATGGGGCTTTGAGCAGCCTGGTCAAGTGGAAGGTATCTCTGCCCATGGCAGGGGGGTTGGAATGAGATGATTTTTAAGGTCTCTTCCAAACCAAACCATTCTAGGAGTCTAAGTTTAAAGATGGAGCAGGAGGTGTAAAAGGATATGAAAGAGAGNGCTGTCGATGCCCCATCCCTGCAAGTGCTCAAGGCCACGTTGGATGGGGCTTTGAGCAGCCTGGTCAAGTGGAAGGTATCTCTGCCCATGGCAGGGGGGTTGGAATGAGATGATTTTTAAGGTCTCTTCCAAACCAAACCATTCTAGGAGTCTAAGTTTAAAGATGGAGCAGGAGGTGTAAAAGGATATGAAAGAGAGAAGAAGGAAGGAAAGAAAAAAAAGAAAAAAATGGAAAAAGATAATTTGGTAAGGTGTATTCACATCTTATAATTTCAAGCATCCAGAGTTCATTGACCAAATCTCATTTACTGGCTAGGCCCTCATTTTCCTCTTTGAATGAAATATGGGTTCCTGCCCCAAACGACTTTCTGGAGACTCTCACCTTAACCAGTGTGACCTGACTTGACAGAATCTATTTTTATCCATTTAGTGCAGAGATAAACCTGAGTGACTTGTCTAAACTAACTACATAAATCAGATGACTAAGAGGGAGGACAGGAGGAAGTTGTACCTTGATACACCCAAGAAAAACACATATAATAAGAAGTATATAACAGTTAATCACAAAGACACAAGCACAGATGCCAGCTTGCTGTTACCAGCTTATACTTTAAATTATGCTTTGTAACACTGCTTAATTGTGAGGAGTGGCTGGAAGAACTTTGTAACTTATACATAACATCTTGGAAATTTTCCAAGCATAAGTAGCAGCATAGGAGAAAATATTTGTGCAATGAAGAACAAGCGATCAAGTTGAACAAAATAATGTTTATTAGATACTAAGCCACTCAGAGAATATGGAGCTAATTCCGAGAAAGATTCAAAATTATAGAAATTCATGGTAAGAGATATTCATTGGAAAGGATATGAGTTCAGGTAAGTCCAAATGTTTCGTGTATTGCTTTAGAGTTAAGGTAATCCACTAAGCAAACAAAGTTTCCTGTCACCATTAAGTGCTGCAAGTATTTTTACTAACTATTCAGCTATTCATTTCTCTCCTGAATCTTGGTGGGTTTTCTATATATGGTTAGACACTCAGGTTCAAACATAACCTCTTCAGCTGTCTCAGCTGCTTAGTGTGCCTAACATCACTTTGAAAACTTGCATTTATCAGTTACAAGAGTAGTACACTTCAAAGCAATCATTTTTATTAAGTATGCCCCATCAAATGGCTGATTAATCAAATAGAGTTGGGTTGTGAATGATAAAAATCCTTACTTACAGGAATATGAAAGAAGAATTACATGTCCATCAAAACCTGACAAAATTTACCACTGGCATAACCAGACAAAAATCCATTTCCTTTAATGGAGCAGTAATTGTAAAGGCCAGAATTGGTCTTGTCCCTGAAGCCACACTAAGCACTTCTTAATAACTGCCCTAAAGCAACATAATTTCTCATTCTAAAATAAATTTTAAAATGTACTTACCTTATAAAAATTCCACACTGAAAGAGATGAACTAGAAAAACCAACTTCAGCTTCCCAGTATCAGTACCTTCCCAGTCATTTTTAAACCACTCATAACTAAATATCTGAGTTATTAATGATGAAAGACCTCTAAAACACAGTATCAATATACTCCAAGAATATTGTCCTTGACAGAAATATCTGCTAGCTACCCAAAAGTCCACTCCTATATCAACTACATAAATTATCATTCCACCAACTAAAACAAAAAAATTCTGCTTAGTAAATTTCATCATGTGTGAAACTGCCACTGTTGTCATTCTCTCCTTACTTCGTGTAAAGGAATCTAAATATTCTCCTACAATGGAGTCTTTTTCCTGATGATACTCCCTGCTCATATTGCTTTATACAAAGGAAAGTTGAGTTATCCATTTTTATTACGGCAAAGGGACTTGCATTTCTCTGTGCTCTTGATTTAAATATTAAATTAACTTCTAAAATACACATCTATTCTGAAAAAGATAAATGTAATTTGTTTTTTTAATTGAGTCGTTCTTCAATACTGGTTCCTAAAAAGAAGAAGAAAAAAAAAGATTAGCAATAACAATATCTTCATCATTTAAAATATACAGCAATTATCATGACCATTTGAACAGGCAAGTACAAAATGCAGAATGTGCTGAGATACCAGTGAACAATCAGCCCAAGAGAGCTGCATTTCTGAACCTGCTGAGATCACCCACTCTCCCAAACAGTGACTCTCCACTCAAGCAGCTATTGAGATAATTCCTAAGAGTTGCAAAACATTAAAAAACAAGCAAGCTTTTAAAAGCAGCTTATGGAAAAAAGAGTGATTCCTTCCCAGAACTTTCTTAATTTCTGAGCTCTTCTCCTTTACTGTGCACAGCACAAAACATTGACAAAACTTTTGTCTTGTGTACACACCATGGTATCAGAATACGCATCATTTGGCAGTTTCCGACTGTGTTTCTGCATTTGTGTGCATACATCCAGTGTTTTTATCATTCCTGCTTGGTTTTCCACATGCAGTAAGAAAGTGCTGAGTAGGATGGCAGCTCTCCTGTTAAAGAGGCTTGTAAGGAGCCAGACTTAGACCAGTCTATACCTCTTTGAGAAATGTCTTCCAAGTTGTGTGTAGCTACACATAGATGATTTAACCACATAGTTCACTGCAAACAAAATTAATTTTAAGAACTACATTTTACATTGCCCAATACTTCAAGGATTCTTGTGATCTCTTTGGGTAGTCCTTAAACATCTTTCCTCTGTAGATCTGTGGTATTTGCCAGGTGAAATGGAAAAGCTATGAGGCAGTACATTTTTTTCTCATTCATGTCCACCTCTGCAAAGCTATAAAGTTAAAATTACCAAGTCCCTTTATTTCATTTACATATCTTAGGAAAAAGCTGCTGGCAGCAAACCCAAAGCATGGGATGCAGGACATGCCAAAGCTGGGCTCGTGCCAGTGCCAAACAGCTGCAGACAATACATGGGGAACAGCTGCACCAGGGAACTTGGAGCAGGGGAAGGGCGTGTGGAGGCAGGTCGCTTTGGATTTTGTGAATTTAGGCACACTGCCACAGGGGAATGAAATGAGGATTGGTTAATAACCCATAAACAAAGGTAATGACTGTTCTTTGCTTGGGTTGACTGGGCTCATCGTCACTGTGACCTAGGTACAAACGCAAAAAAGAGAACTTAAGGTCTTAATTTCCTAATGAAGACAAGTAGGAATATAACAGCCTGAAAAGATACTGAGTGTATGGATTATCTTTTTGGATCTAGGCCTTAGCTATTTCTAGCCTCTCATTCTATCTCCTACTTAGGTTTCATGTCCTGGTCCAGAAGAGGTCAGAAAGATCAGGCGATCTTGCAGCTGGGATAGTTGGAATCCTTTCTCTGTTCTTTCCTATTCTCTCCAGTACAATACCACTAATCTCCTGTAAATCACTAACGCAATTTGTATCCAATTCACAGTTAGATTCTGGTAAGCGGACTTCAGTACAAAGTCCAGCATAAAATGAACTCTGTGTTTACAAACACAAAAGGACAAGTTAACCATGAGCCAGCAATGTCTCTGTGTGTCCAATTAGGCAAATGGCATTGTGGGGTGCACCATGAACAGTGTGGCCAGGAGGTCAAGAGTGGTTATTCTCCCTCTCTACTTTGCCCTGGTGAGGCTGCATCTGGAGTAGGGTGTCCTGTTCTGAGCTCCCCGGTTCAATAAAGGCAAGGAATAACTGGAGAGGGTCCAGCAGAGGGTTACAAAGATGTTTAAGGGACTGGAGCATCTTTCTCATGAGGACAGGCTGAGCAGGCTGGTTCTGTTCAAGCTGGAGAAGAGGCAACTGAGAAGGGATCTTATTGACGAACAGATATATCTTAAGGCCAGGTGTCAAGAAGATGGAACCAGACTCTTTTCAATGATGCCCAGCAACAGGACAACGGTCAATGGGCAGAAACTGAAACACAGGGAGTTCCATCTGAATATGAGGAAAACTTTACTTTGACAGTAATAGAGCACTGGAAAAGGCTGTCCAGTGGTTGTGGAGTCTCCTTCACTGGAGATATTCAAAACCTGCCTGGATGCAATCCTGTGCAACCTGTTACAGGGGAACCTGCTTTAGCAGGGGGGTTGGATTAAGCGATCTTCAGAAGTCCCTTCCAACCCCAATTGCTTTGTGACTATGAATTCTTTATATCTGAAAATTTGTGTACGAACCAACTTTAGAGTTTTTTACTAGGGTTCATTCAAGAAAATTCCAAAGGAAATCGTGTTTACTCTATATAACAACTGCAACTTGAGTACCACCTTTGTCAAGCTGTATCCATGGTTTTTAGAACAGATTAAAAACAAAAACAAACATCAAACAAAACAAAAAAAGCAAGTTCACTATTTGACTGTTACAGAAAGAACAACAGTTACAGGTTAATCAATACCTGGATTCAAACAGAAAGTTATTTTAGAGACAATTTATGGCCCAATTAGGCAAGATACCAGGGTTCACATTTAATGACTAATACTGTACCAGACATTCAAGTGCCAAGGAGTAGCCTCTAATTTTGCATCTGAAATGAATAAAAAAGTAACAGGATTCCTCCCTCTTTACAACCTCACTGTCCTTTTCGTGTGCAAGCACTTCACAAAGAGGAATATGAGAAAGGAAGTTTGACAGGCAGACTCCTCTGAAATAACAGCGTAAGAGTAGCCAGGTGATTTCTACTTCTGACAAGCCTACTGTCCAAACTACTGTCATGTCAGCAGTCTGCAGACCTGTCTGGACACGGCGTCTTGGTGCTATTTGAAGCCATCGGGTAAGCTGACATAAATTAAGAGCCACACACTATCAAGCATGTCAGCTTGCTCACTGTCTCACAATTATTTTGAATAAGAAATCTAGTCCTGAAAGAGCCTTGGGATGGTTGAGAAGACACAAGGTTTATATTTTGCTCATGGCAACCTAAAAAGATTTCTACCTGAGACTCACAAATCTGTATTCACAAATATCCATTGTCTTAATTCCAAATCCAAGCACCAGCACCTGCTCACAGGTGCACATGAAGTCGCTGTTGAAGATTCCAGCCTGTAATAGCCCTATAGTTTATGCATGATAGCACTCCAAAGAGCACCACGGTCTCACGAACCAGGTGGGTTCAATTAAGTGCCACAGGAGAGAGTGTCTTGTGTCACTCAAATTTACATTGTCCCCAGTCTTATTCAACATATGAGATCTAACATGACAGGAGCAGGAAGAGTAAACTGTCTGTCGGTCAACATAAATAAAATCACGCTCTAACAACTAACATACTTTTACAGAATCATTTTGTGATAAAGCAGAAACAATAAAATGTGATTAGCAAGGCCCTCAGTTCTCACTATACATTTAAAATTCTCTTAAAAATGCAGTTACCTTAATACTGGCCGTGGATACAGGTTTTTTTTCACTTCAAAAACTGTAGATTTCCATATTCATGGATTTCCCATCCACACCTTTACAAGACTTGCAATCCAAGGAAATTAAAGGGCTTACTGACATAACACAAAGTGAAACTCAAATCATATGGAAACCACATGACACAGTTAATGATTTGCTACCTGTAAAGAACTGTCCTTCTTATGATTGTATTATAAAAATTCTATTCTAAAAATTTGCTATAGAAGTCCCTGTTTATAGTTAATACTAAGTTTAACAGATCATAAATTTCTATTCAATAAAATCATTTAACAATTTACTTCATAAAAGTTTTAAAAAAAAAGAACCACTTTCCCTCTGTATGTTTCTATATCTGTGTATTCATTTTCAAATTTAGACTTTATTTCATTAGATCTGTCGAGCAAAAGCCAATAGATAATTTCTGGAAACACAAGTATATGTGTGTGTGTGTTTACATGGATATGTTTGCTTATATATACTCATTCATTTATTTGTACACCCATGCACATATCCCAAAGATTTACACAAAAAGAACAATCTTTTTGGCTATAGTTGAAAACTGTAGCACAATGCACTTTAAAAAAATCCCTTCTGTGCAATGATGCACGAAGAGACTGCACATGGCCAAGGACAGGTGATTAAAATTGTTTTCCTCTGGTAAAACTACAGGTGTTTGCAAGAGTCTGCTCCAGCTGAGCGGTTGGTACTCAACAGGAAACTTTCATGCATGTTTAAAACAGCTGCAGGGTACAAAGCACAGGTGTGATTCTGCCTCTGTGACTGTGCTGCACAGGAGGATGCACACCCTCAGCCTGTAGCTTTTCTAGCTCTTAGGACAGGAGGTACAATCCTCAGTGTCTTCATAACCCTTGTCTTTTTTTGTGTGCCTTCCTGCTCCTCACTTGTATTTAGAAAGTCCTAGTCCTAAGCAGTGTTTGCAGTGCTTGAAATACCATTAAGTCGCCAAGTCACAAACTCACTGCTGTGACCTCTGTTATAACATAAAGAATGACAAAAACTCTATGGCACAGAAGGAGGGGCAAGGATTGTATACCTGATTCTTGGAGTGTAAATCAAGCAGCCCACAATATAAATTACTGGCTGGATGATTTATTTGTTTTCTGGTTAGACTTGGCATGAAAGCAAGCACAATTCTAAAATGTGACAAATCTCCTATGGTATTCAGTACATATACTTTTATTTGCTTCTAAATGTGGTAGGAAGGATCCTTCGAGTATTTATAGGCATTGATGAGCCTTCTCTTCTCCAGACTGGACAGCACAAGTTCTTTCAGTCTTTCCTTATTAGAGAGATGTCCCAGGCCCTTCATCATCCCTCCTAATCATCTCCCACAAACCTGCTGATCTGACTTTTTACTTTTTCTACACAACGTTGCCTCTCCATGCAGGAATCTTGCACCCCATGGCCTTTCTCACTGCAAAATCTGTTTCTGGTT
>VWZT01012189.1:132002-152148 GCA_013397055.1 Pachycephala philippinensis
AAGTCTTGTGATGTTAAAAATAGTGGCACCTTACTGAGTTATCAATGACATGTAAAACTCAGATAAATAATTTTCAAAACCCTCTCTAAACATTCAGAATTTTCTTAAAAATAGAAAACCACTTAAATACATGTCTTGGCTTAGGTAGTAGCTTCTTCTAATGACTAAACTTTACCTGAAGACTAAAAATGGGTTGAATGTACCAATAACTACACAAATATGTTACAAAATAAGCATAAGAGGGTACCTCGGGATTAGGTAAATTCAGATCTAGTCAGTTTCTTACAAAAGAGCATACAAGCAAATTATACAGGGAGAGACTGAAATATTGTATATGGGGTTTTCTTGATTATTTAGGCAGCATACCTGCACACATAAAGGCTTCTTTCCTTTGACCTGAAACATCTCTTCTGTTGTCTGTAGTTCATGCTTTAATGAACATGAAAATAAAAAATAAAAGTAATGGGTTTATATCTCAAAGAAGGTATCTCAAATAAATAAAGATTTATCAGACAAATCAAGGAAATTGGCTTGAAGGGATTATCAGCATCAGTGGTACAGTTTCGGGCTGTGGCTTTGTATTGCTATGATCATCTTGTAAAAGGTACCATATGAAACCTTATGTAAGTATAAAATAATCAGATAATATTTGAATTTCTAATATTAGTACAGTTACCCACAGTAATATTACCTGCTTTTATTTCAGGTTAAATTATGTTTATTCTTCATTTACAGGTAGTTTAAGGAGAGAACAAGTCTGCCCTATTTTCTTTAACAATATCATTTGAAAGGTAGTTAATCTGGGGTTTCAGAGGAGGCGCTGAAAAGCCAAAGAAGTAAATTTCAGCACCTTACAGGTTTGCTGCTTGCAAACACAGTATTTCTACTTGGATGACAGTGACATAATTTCACAAAATCACAGAATGGGTGAGCTGGGAAGGGACCACTGGAGTTCATGTTTGAAGCCCCCAGCTCAGGCAGGCCACCTAGAACCAGCTTCCCAGGACCATGTCCAGACAAGTTTTGAGCATCACCAAGGATGGAAACACCACAACCTCCCTGGGCCCCCCTGTGCCAACTCTTGGTCATCCACACAGCGAAAAAGTGTTTCCTGATGTTCAGGGTGAACATCTTGTGTTCCAGTTTGTACCCATTGTCTCTGGTCCTGGCACTGGGCACCATGGCCTGAGGCAATGGCCCTGTGACAGAGCCTGGCTCTGTCCACTACACACCCTCTCTTCAGGTTTTTACGTACATTGGCGAGATTTTCCTGAGCCTGTTCGTCTTCAGGCTGAACAGTCCCAGCGCTCTCAACTTTTCCTCACAAAAGAGATGCTCCAGTCCCTTCATCACCTTAGTGAGCCTTTGCTGGACGCTCTCCAGTAGCACTCAAATTTTATTAAAAATGCTGAATCCTAGATAGCTCCTATGTGCCGTGCAGCATACACAGCTCCTACATACACTGTAACTGGGCGTGTTCCTGGGATATGGAGAAGGTGTACCTGTATCTTACAACAAATTTCTCTGGGAAAAGCCGGCAGAGCAGGACATGCCTCTCACTGGGCAGCAGCGAGGCACCGACCCGGCACGGAGAACTGAACTCCACCGAGAGCTGTCCTCCACGAAGGAGAACTTTATGGCACTGGATCACCTCTGTGTTTACCGCTAGGAGCCGGGTTTCAGCCGCACACCGGCGGCCGCCCCGCCCCGGCCGTGGAACGGGCGGAGCCGCCTCACAGCCGGGCGGAAGGCGCCGCGGCCGGGCACCGGGAGGCGGAGCACGGGCAACAGAGGCTTCCGCTCCCGTGTTCTGGCGTCCTGAGGGAAGCGGAGCCGCGAATTCGGGGCGGTTCTCTGCAGAGATGGTGTCGCTGATACCGCGCATCGAGCGGCTCTCGTCGCGGGTGGTGCGGGTACTGGGCTGCAACCCGGGGCCCATGACCCTGCAGGGCACCAACACCTACCTGGTGGGCACCGGGCACAGGTACCCACCCTGCGCGGAGAACGGGGCGCGGCACGGCGGGCGAGGCTCCTCTGCCCCGGCCCCGCCTGGGCACCGTGCACTGCCTCCAGCTCGGGAGGCCGCCGCCGGCCTGTTCCCAAATCCCTTTGGCAGGGTTAAAAAGAGGAAAGAACCGTACGGCATTAAATTTTAGGGGCTAGTACCTGGAGGCGGCTTGGGCAGGGGGCTGTGGAATATCCCCCGGGCGACCCTTGGGCTGAGGGGGGGAATTCCGTGAGGGAAGCGGGCGGGTGCCTCAGGCCGCGCAGATCCCCCGCGGTATTAAACAGTGGCTTCTGCCACTTGTCCCGGAGTTGTAAATGTGTGGCCTACCTTTAGTATTTATCCCACTTTTTAAATTGTTATGCCACGGGGGTGGAATATCAGGGGGCAAGAGGTGGCGTCTGGAATGGAGACAGTTGCTAAACTTCCATGTGTTGGCTTATTTTATTCATGTTACTTGGCTGTCATATGAACACTCTTTATTCTCTGGTGTGTGTCTCTCCCTCCCTTTTTTTGGTCCGTGCACAGAAGAGTCCTTATTGACACCGGGGAGCCAGCTATTCCTGAATATATCAGCTGTTTAAAGCAGGCACTGTCAGACTTCAACATCGCGATTCAAGAAATTTTAGTGACACACTGGCATCGTGATCATACTGGTGGAATACCTGATATCTGCAAAAACATCCCAAATGGTAGGCCAGAAATTTCAGATACTGCTGGAAATGTTGGATACATGGCAAGAAAAAACATTAACTGAATGCTTCTGTGCAAATCAGATGGATTATTCTTCTGGAATTGCTGTATAAACTGCATGTAATTTCATGATTCTGCTGCAGTGTGTAGATTGAGAGCAATGAATAATCTGAATGTAATAGTTGTAGTTCTACAGGTTTTCTTCAATACCTGTGCATATCTTTGCAGTGAATTTTTCTTATGTGTGAATAATGAGAACCTAGATTACCATCAGCATGGTATTAAGAGATGTGAGAAAAACTTGATACTCGTTCTGTTTTACTTGGACAGCAATGATGAATTGATTGTTATTTTCACTTTTGTAAAAACAAATAGCTTGAATTTTGAAAAAGAAATGTGCATAGCATTGAGATTGCTTACAGGGGCCCATTAGTCATTGCTGACAAATTCATAGGCCTCAGATCATGAAGGGAAAGCAGTAGAGCAGTCTGCAAGTAAAGTCTGATCCAAAAATGTGTATTCCATGTTGAAAAACAGTAAGAGACATTTCTGCATTGGTATCTGGGAAGAGACTAAGCAGATAATTCTTAACATTGTTGGACTTTGTCACGAGCTTTGTCACAGGCTTAATTTTGTAAAGTTGCCAGGTGCTTATCTGCAGCAAAGCCTGGGCACTACTGAAAACAATTGGTGTCTTGGAGACATGGGTGTATTGGTGTTTTGGTGAGAATTTTGGGCCTGCCAGCCTATGAATGTGGTTGTAAAGACTAGCAAGGTATATAAATGCCTTTCTGGGTTGCTGTCCATAGCTGTTCCAGTCAAAGTGTTTGCATTTTATGCACTCTTCAGAATAGTAAAAGCTGAGAGAAGTCGCAGGTCAAAAAGTCTTCATCCAATTTTAGGCAAATGTTCAGTGATGCTTCTATGAATCATAAAGCAAAATGTAAGCACAGAAATCTTAGTGGTGGTGTGAAAACTTGGGGGAGTTTGCTCTTGAGTCAAGAAGGAACATTTGTAAAATATCATAATTAATGATCTTTATTAATTTCATTTATTATTTTTTTCCTGTCTTCAAATTTATCTCTGGTGCAGAGTGCAGTATTCAGAATCAGTGGCTTTCACTGTTTAGTGGTTTGGCTCTGGTATAAGTTTGCTCTACAAATATGAAGTTACTATAGAGAAATTGTTGTTTCTAGTTTTGTGTTCATACTGTGTGATAATTAATAGTACTTATTCAAAAAGTAACCTGTCTGTGGAATTACCTTTGTTAGTGACAAATTCAAAACATCGTTTTCTTTGCTTTCCTTATATATTAGATTCAGAATATCGTGTATGTAAGCTCCCTCGTGTCCCTCACTGTGAAGAAACAATAGAAGGAGGACATAAATATTTTTATCTTAAAGATGGAGATGTGGTACAGACAGAGGGAGCCACACTCAGGTAACCATGAATTTCTGCAAGTTCTTCTTTCTTCGGAACTTCGACCTGTACATGTATCCTAATTTCTAGTGATTGCCAATCCATACATCTAATCTTTTCAGCACTTATGCATGTTGACTTCCTATCATGATCCAGCAGGATATGTTAACACAAAGAAATTGTTTTTATGAATGAGAATTATCAGAAATTAGCCTTTGGGCTTAGTCTTTGGTCTCAGCAGAGAAATTAAGAATATTTCCCTAGAAAAGTACTTTTGCCAGGAAAATCAAATAGGATTTTACATGCTTTCTCATCACTCTTACATAATTAGTTGCTATTAAAATTGTGGTAGTCTGGCTGGATTATTTAGCATGGATTTCTTTTTATTTTAAATATATTTCCCCAGGAGACTCTAACACATCTAATACTTAAAATGTTAAATTTTAAACCTTGAACCTATGAGGTTCTTGTAGGGTACCAGTTTTGGAGGACTTCTTTCCATGGAGCACACTGCCTATAATGTTAGTCTAAAAGAATGTGAAACAGAAAGCCAGTCTGCCCCCTGGAAGCACACACACAATAAAAAGGTCTGACCATTCTGTTTTTCAGACTTCTTTCATTAACAAGGCATTATTCTTATAAGGACTAAGTTTGCTTGCTTTCCTCAGTTTAGATGGGAACTATATCCCACTTGTAGAATATGTCACTTGGTTGATTGGAAAAAAAAAAAAATATTACAAAAGAAAAGGGATGTATTCTTGTCCAAAAGCATTTTATTTTATTAGTGTAAAAATATAAATAAAAAAGGTATTATACTGCATGCTGAAGACCTTTCACTACCCTAAGTGGCACATGTTTGGAAAAAATTTGGAGATGGAAAATAATTTTTTTAATTTCCATCCAAGTCAGTCAAGGATTAGCACATTTTGAAGGTTGGGGTTGTGGGGAGCCGGGCGTAGGCATGTTTTGTCTCAGACATTCTGACTTGCGACAGGGAAGTTGTGATTGGCAGGGAGGATCCCCTGGAGGTGGGACAGCATTGTCCTGAGCCAACTTCCTTTTCTGCCTTCAGACTCACAACGTCATCCGTCCCCCACCCCAGCTCGATTCCTGGAGGGCTCAAACAGGCTGGCTGTGCTGTTGTGGGAGTTGGGAGCTCATTGAAGGGTGTCATCAAAGTGAAGGGCTTGTTAGCCAATGCTTCTGGGACCAAATAATGGGCTAGTTGCAGGAGTTTAAGTGATTATACCGGAAAGCATGGTAGTTCCCTGACACGTAGTCCGGTGTCCTTGTTGATACTGAAGAGAATTTGTAACAAACATCGCAGCCCCTATGGGTGGGTTGTGACAGGGGTAATGCAGCCAAACTTCGTTTGATTAAAAGCAGATATTTTCACCCCTTATTCGGTAACCACTTTAAGGGTACTTAGACCCATGACTGGTTCCAAAATGAGTTCTTTTTCTGCTGTTTTTCCATGTTAGCGATTTGGCTTCCTAGTGAAGTTGCATCAAGAACTGAAGGATACCATTTCCCAGAGGTGACCTACAACCCACCAACTTGATTTTGATGTTGCCTCCACAGGGCATTGGCTCACCTACTTTCTGCTGAGCTCAGTATTCAGTAGGAGCTGGAAGTCATTGCATGAGACGATGCTGCACTTGTGGTCTCCCAGCCCTGCATTGACATGGCTGGGAGCTGTTTAGCCTTGCCCTGTGCACCACACTTGGCACCAGCCCTGTCAGTTCCTCATCACTGCTTTGATGCATCTGCCATTGACAAGAAGATTCTAATGAATTTCTGCAGTGATACTGGTCAGAGTTGTGTTACTTTCAGTCTGCATCAGCCTTGGCATAAGGCTCTTCTGTTTTTCAGAAATCATAGTGAAAGGACACCCCAGTGCAGCTCCTTGGCAGTTCAGGTTACCATATACTATATACATACCCACTGTCCCTTTGCTGCATGCTAATGCAGTGCTCATCCAAGCTGTGGGTCCTTAGTCCTTATAATGCAGGTGTTTAATGACCTGCACATAGAACAGCTGAAAGACCATGGTGCTTTGTATTTGACAGCTGTGCTCCACTGTGCTATGGGGCTTTCAGGGAAAAATAAATTTTGTGAGACTGAATTTTATCTGGATCAGGTTCAGAAGTCTGTAGTTAATTTCTAAAACAATAGACATCATCCTTACCCTCCTTCCTAAGTGCAGCATGTATGTCAAGAACTTCACACATTTCCGTCTGGAAATAACATGTCAATTTTCTTTTTTGAAGCTTCAGAGTAAAGCCCTCTATAACTGAAATTCTACATGGCTAGTCAGCTCCCTTATTGCACTTGTATTGTGGTGTGTCATGTAAGTAAAAGCATGTTAGAGATGATGGTTGGTGTTCTCTGCATGGTATAAGAAAATGGACTAGGATTAGGCAAAGTGGTATCTGTTTACATCAACTTTTCAACCTTTTTTGGTCAGTTTTTTCTGGTTCTTGTTATGGGCTGCTTTGCAAGTGTATTACCATCATTTGTTCTGGCTTCAAAAATGAAATGTAAATGCTGTATGAAAAACATATGCTTTTTTTGTTCTTTAAACAGAGTTTTATATACACCAGGACACACTGATGATCATATGATTTTACATCTAGAAGAAGAAAATGCTGTATTTTCTGGTGACTGTATTTTAGGGGAAGGAACAACAGTAATAGAAGACCTGTCTGATTACATGAAAACTTTGAAAAGATTGTTAGAAATGAAACCAGATTTGATATATCCAGGTAAGTGTTTTTATTTTTAACTGCTCTCTTTTACTGTGTAATTTTTAAATATCTCCTCCAAGAATTTGAGAACTATTATTGCAATTAAACATCATTCCTGATCTAACAATTAAAGTTCATTACTTAATAAGCGCTAAGCTAAGATGACTTTGTCATGGTGATTTGCAAAACTTGAAAACTTTTAGTAATAGGTATCTTTCCTTTGTGAAATTTCTCCATTTAAGGGTGGATCTTGTCTTTCTGTGCTCAAAGACTCCAGAGGCTAAAGTCTTTCACTGATGGAATCATAGAGCAAATTTAATTTTCTTGTTTTACTCTGTCCCTGTGCTTTGATGTTATCCTGAAAGAAAAAATAATAGTTGTTCTTTTGGTCCTTTTCATCCCCACGTGCACTGTCAATGTGAGTAACCTAGTAGTGTTTTTTGAGAGAGATGTCTGTCCTTTGCAATACAGATTAATCACAAATTCATCTTGGAAAGCTGCAGAACTGTAGAATGGTTGTCGCAGTTAATGACTTAGATTAAATTTGAACAAGAGCCAAGAGTCCAAAAATATTCTAAAAATAAGTTGCCGATTCATTCAGTCTATGGTTTTCCTTTAATTCTTTTCCTCTCTCTCCTCCAAACCTTGGGAATGCATTTACTTTTCATGTATACCATGTCTGTTTGACAAGACTGCACTTTAAGAATTCATTATGTAACTAAGGTTTAAGCTCCTCATTTGCATTTTCAGAGCTACATCTCAGGATTTTTCTGACTTTTTCTGTTTCATCTTCAACTTGTCATTCCAAGCTACTGTGCCTATGTTCTCAGTGCTGCCTTGTTGCATTAACCATCTATGTTTAGCCTACTCTCTTGTGTTCACTCTTATAATAGCCTTCTTTTGAAGGAGGTGTCCTTTAAGATCTAAGCATAAAACTGCTATTTAAGAAAAGCATCATAGCTATTCCATGGATGTGGAGGTTGATGTAGACAGAATAGTAACTTGGTCATTTTTATTGACTTAAATACTGTTAAAACTAACAATTTTTTAGCCTCCAGGATCTCACTCAAATGTTTTACTTCCTTTCTTTCTTAATACCTGCAAAACAGTCTGTTCCTCTACCTGAATTTCCAAAACCCCATATATAAACCAAATTCTATTTGGTTTATCAATTTTATCTGTTCTATTTCACTCTGTTCTTAATCGTTATGGGTCTAGATTACACATTCACCAAGGCTGAACATTTGTGCTCTTTATTTGTAACTGTTTGCTAGTGTTTTAATTGTGTTCATACTGTACTTGCAATTAGGAAGCCAGTCTGACATCGTGCATTTTCAGTGATGATAGCTAAGTATTGAGATGGTTTGGAACTTTCTTTCTTTCATCCCTGCACCACAGAATGTACGTGCAGTTGTGTAGAAGGTGGCTATTGCCCAGTCAGAACAATTGTTGGTACTGTTGGGTAACTGCAGCAGAGGTAGTTTGCTTTAACAATACTTTCTGTATAAGACAAGTGCTTTTCTATGCTGCAATATTTGGTCTTCACAATTCTTGAACTGTTCCCCTGTTCCCCATCCATGCTTTAGCACTCACGTGGTAGAATTTTTGTAACAAAATGACTGCTGGCTATGTGAGAGTAGGTGAATTTTGTCAATCCTTCCCCTTCCATGTTTCTTTTTTAATTTGATGTGGGAGTGACACAGGCAGAACATTCATGATATCTAATTACAGATGATATTTGATGAGAATCCTTGGGACAAGAAAAGGGCATTTTAGTCAGCAGAGGGCTCCCCATCCTGTAATAATAAGCAATGTTCCTTGGTAATGCAGAAAAAAATGGTACTGGAATTAGGAATCTGTGGAAGATTTCGTGAGCTAATTGTTTTCTTCACTTCTGTCCTTTGTACTGTAGTTTAAAGTAAGAGAAACTCACACTTCATAATGCGTTATGAGGAAATAATGTGAATCTGTCTGATATTAAGGCTGAATTCTTGGAAAGACATTGATATTTTGAGGGTGCTTTTCATATGTTCAGAAACATTTTACATTTATTCAGATATTAATCCATTTATTCATTAATAAATAACTACCCGTATTGCACTCCCTGAAAAATGATGGATGGGAAAGTTCCACATCTGTATTTAATTCCAAGGTTTCTGAGATCATTTTAATGTACATATATGCATACACAACAGCTACGGATCAGATGATGTAATGAATATGAAATCCCTTTAGCTTTGCAAAATGTGGGTTCCATTTCAGGTTCTGATATTGGTCTTGTAGTCTAAGTCAATTAAATCACTTGGAAGAGGAGGGCCAGGTTTTAAGAATGCCTTATGATTCCAACCCTTAATTTTGATTGCTTCAGTGAGACTTCTGTTATTAGAGAATGCAAGAGAATGGACAGTTAACATTACAGTCTCTGCTTTGTGTATCTTACTATGTTTTTCCTACAGTTAAAGTTTTGGGTTTATAAATGGTAACAGTAGAGATACTGTTATACTTGTAATTTATTTTGTAAGGAAAAATAGCTTCAGATTAAATATGTTTGAAATCATTAAATATAAATGCATATGACAGTATAGTTTTATATTTACACATTAAATATCTTGTATTTATAATATTATACTTAAACAAGGTAAGTTTCAATGTATACTTAGTAATTTCAAATGTGCTGAAGTGAGTGTATAAGTTGAGATATGTATAAATATTTTGACTTAGAGAAGGATAGATTCCTTTGACACTTAAGTTCAAAACATGAAAAATCAGTTGGTCTTTTTCTATAAGCTGCCTGTCCTCAGGCAAAATACACTTTAATTAAAAAGCTAAAAAACTCATTTAATCAGTAAACCCAAAACTACAAGTAAGGAATACGGTGAATTTGTTTTAAATAGTCAGAGAACCTCAAGAGAAACTGATTTTGATGATACCAAACAACTCCTAAAAGAAAACTACGGTTTTTTACAGTAGTTTCTTTTCTACTAATTTTATAAATTACTTAGAGTTTACACTGGCAGAGCTGGAAGTTGCTACTGCTATTTCAGGTGAGTTGTACAGGCAAAGAAATAGGAAACCTTGCTATAAAAACTATGTGATGAATATTTGTGCAAGTCAATTCCTCTACAACTAACACATAAAGTTTAATTTCTGTGCATGTAGGTCTCATGGTTGAACAATATTTTCTCTGTCATTTTAATGTACCCTGAGGCAGTATTTGATTTTTCATAAAGGTTAGTGCTTTACCAATTAAGCCTTTTCATAATGTGATTCAAAGACCTGTCAGTAAGTTGAACTTTTCTGATCTGCCACAGTCAGTCCAGGAAAAAACATGTGTTTTGGTTATTAACCAGTCAGACATAAAATGATCCACCTGTAACTTTCCCTGTGCCTTTCTTTTTTCCTGCCCTGACTCATTCCGATTGGCTTACTTATTGGTCTTTATTAATTTTTTTTTTAATTAATCATACTTATGACAGTGTTTTTAAAGGCATAAAATACTGTGTATGAATCAGTTCTGAAGATGTGTTTGGGAAAATTATCTGTCACAATTAAAGATGTCACCTTGGTGTTTGCCTCAACAGGACAGTAGTATACCTGAGTCCTTTGCATCAGTCATTATTGTTCCAAGGCCAGTATCAGTTTAAATCATCAGTATCCTTTGGGGAGAGGAAGATGGGGAAACAGACATAATACAGTAATATGAATCTCATTTTTTAAATCTGTTCAGCAGTGAACTCCTTTCCTTTTTTCTAATAGCCTAAAGTAGTCTTCCCTTGCTTTCCTTATTCCATCTGAAGTATTCCCTTTCCCTGTTCAGACTTTTCATATTCTCATTCTTCCTTTCCATTTTAATGCTTTTCAGATGCAGACTGTGATACAGACATTCAGACCTTTTTCTCATGACTTTTAAATCTAGTGGAGTTTACATAGGAATGTTTCAATTATTCAATAGTGTACTTAATTACAAATGTAAGTAATAGTGCTCTGGTACATGTGTTTTGATTTTTAGGTCATGGCCCAGTAGTACGTGATGCAAATACTAGAATCCAAAACTACATTTCTCACCGACTTGCACGTGAACAGCAAATTATAAATGTTTTCCAGAAGAATGCTGGGAAATCATACACATCATCGGAGCTTGTAAAAATAGTATACACGGTAATTGTTGATTAAAGTTTTTAGAGCAAACTAAAGAAAATTGAGTTTGTGTTCATAAAATTTGTATGTAACAGTGTTGGTCTTTGAGTGAAAACCATGGTGGCTTTTTAAAAGAGATAAAAAATATTTCTGCCTGTTCAGGGGTCACTTATGACTGTGCATTTAAATTGTCTTGTTTAAGCACTTAATTGGAATGAGGCCCAGATGATTCTTAGGAACTTATTTAACTATCCAGATGGTCTTAGGCACAGTTTCATAAGACTAAGCAAAAATAAAATTGTATTGCTTGGTTCAAAGTGAAAAGTATGACACGACTGTTAGTCATGGGTTTCCCAAAGTGTGTTGGGAGCCTCCTGAAGATTAGTTAAAAACTTCCAGTTCCTGATTTATCAGTCTCCAGGAGATTGCAGGTGAACTGCAGTTCCACAGGGAAGGATATTCCAGCTCAGAAGTTGGATAGCTTGTATGTGTCATTAGACTGGAGTGTACTTTTTTGCTACTTCATCATCCTTCATGTGACCTCTGCAATTTGTCCCTGTTGTGTGGGGTTGCCCTTTTAACAAGCAGAGTTAAGAGATAGAGCATTTCTGCTTTGGAGGAAGATGTCAAAGTTGCCAGTGGCTGTGGCGTGGGAACAGGTCTGTAACAGCTTTGCAACTCGTTTTTCATGGTTCAGCTGATCCCCAGTTTCCAAAAGAATGACTGCATCACACTGAACATTTTGCAGTGCTGATGTACCATTACCTGTGGCAGTTCAGCTTCTGCAGTTCTCCTGCCTGATAACTAGGTTTTAAGTATAGAGCCATTCTTGTGTTTCTGTAAGTCACCAACCACTTGTCCTGTCTATGTAAGAATTTTTTCAGTACTATTAAAGCTTTATATTACAAAAAAAAGGTATATGCTTTCAAAATATTCTAAAGGTTCACAATTTATTTAACTAGTTTTCTAGTGAACTTTCCTGCCACACATATTATTTGAAGAACTTTTTACTTTTCAAAAAGGAAAAAAGAGCTTTACCTTTAGGATGATAGAGCTGGAGAGGGGGATTTTGAGCAATCGTCATACAGTCATAGAATGGTTTGGTTTGGAAGGGACTTTAAAGGTCATCAATTTCCATCCTCTTTGCTGTGGGAAGAGACACCTTCCACAAGACCAGGTTGCTCAAAGCCCCATGTACCTTGTCCTTGAACCATTCTAGGGAGGGGGCATCCACAGCTTTTCTGGGCAACAGGTGTTACTGCTTTTCATGTAATGAACATTGAAAAATTGTAACAGATATTTTGTCCTCCTGAAGCTGTTACATTTTTTAGTTGTTTATTCATTTACAGATACTAATTGCTACAGGATATTTAAAGCTATGCAAATGTTATCATGGAATAGAAATGATACATATCTGTGGAGAAATTCGTCATAAATTTGTCTTTAAATATACTCAGCTACACTGACAACCCAGGGCAGACCAAGCTCTGAAGAGGAGTCTTCTTAGTGCTGGCCAAAGTTTTCATCATACAAATGGATAATGCAAAAAACGGAGCAAAGTAAACAAAAATGTGTTGTTAGACTACTCATTTAACGGGTATAAAATTGATTTACCCATCTTAGTTTCCTGCTGTTACATAACTAACTGAATGTTCCACATACTAATTCAGAAGAGGAAAATCTGTGGTACTAAACCATGGGTTTTCTATACTGAAAAAATAATTGATGGATATTTAAACAAATATAAAATGTGTATTTTTTTGTTCCCATTAGGAAATCCCTGAAAATTTACTTCCAGCAGCAGAAAGTAACCTCCTAGTCCACTTGAAGAAGCTGGAAAAAGAAGGAAAAGTGTGTAAGTTGTGGATGGAGGGTGGAAGGAGGGTCATTTTCATTTTGATGTTCTATGCAGTATTTCTCATGTTATTTTAGTGCGTTATTTTCTAGGGGAAAAAAATGCAATTTTTTGCAGTAACTGTCCATCAGACAAACTGAAGTAGTGTAATATCCAAAATGGTTGTACGGTATTTCCAGACTTTTAGGAAATATTTTCTAAAGTATTTGAGCACTTAGAGCTCAGATTACTGCAATGCATATACCTTTAAATTTTTATTTAAAACATACCATAGAATACATTCCTAATGCTATCATTTATACCTCCTTGTATTTTCTGAAATTCATACCTAAATATGCATGTACAGGTTAAACCCATTTTATGGGTTTAGGTTTAAGTTTATGCCCTTGCTAAAATGCATATTTTTGTGTGTATGTGTTACAGAGATGGTTAAAATCACACAGTGTAAATTTTTACAATTTCTGATTAGTACAGTACCTAAGTAGAGCTACTGTATTTGGTTTACTGTTTTTACATTGTGCCTTTACTCTTAGTGAACAAGGTGAAGTATCCTATTTCTGTAGTGGCATGTGCGTGTAGAAACGTTACTCAGCCAAAGCTAAGGAAAATACTTCTTCCTGTACAATACATAACTGCACCCAGAACTGTCTATTTATGAGTAAATAATTACGTGAATTTACAGCTGTTGCAGATTTTCAGCATTTACCAACCTGAATAACAACATGAAATTAGTGTATTTTTTCAACTTTGACCTTCTGTTTGTCTTTATGATAGAATGGCTACTAGGTGCTAACTGAACAGTTGAGACTTAACTTTTGTAATAATAATAACAACCTGATTTTTATTCAAAGAAAATAACCTAGAGTCACATGAATACAGTCATTACTGAAGTTCAGAAAATGTTCTCTTTAGGCTTATTTTGTGCAGAATGCCATAGAAACTGTACCAGCATGGTACTTACTGCACCAGCTTTTAAATATTGTCTCAATTCTTGGTTATTATCATACATCATTGACCTATACATTTCTCCAGTTTTGTGCCACCAGATTCATCAAGGGCATCAGGTGCTGTTTATCCCTTCTTCTCACTCTCAACATAGTTCAAGCAACAGCATTTTCTGTTGAGATCAAGTAGTGGATAAATTAGCTTTCTCATTAAAGGTAGTCTTCCCTACAAGAGACTCTGCATCTTGAATGCCCAGGAAATAATTTGGTTGAGTGAGCTACTGACTTAAGGGTTTGTTTTCTCAAAACAACCCTTTTCATGTTTACCAAACAAAAATAATAAATTCTTTCTCAGAAATCACTTTTTGTTTTGAAGAGAGAGCAGATAGAGTCATGTATCTGTTCACAAAGTATCAACTACTTGAAATTATTAGAATGGTTAAATAACTAGAGGAGATGCTAGTCAGAATAATTGTTGGGATTCTCCTACTCCGGCTGGAGGCCCTTGATTCAGATGTGTCTTGCTTTCCTGGAAGCATGAGATGTGCCCTTTGAAGTTTGTTTTGTTTTTTAAACTTGAATTTGAGCTCACAGAGAAGATGGGAAGCGGTCTCATCAGAACACTTGGGGTTTTGGTGTGCAGTTGCTGAATTTTTAAATACAAGCTTAGGCTCAGACCTATGGTAAATGCTTAACATCACGTGTCCTTTGCCCATTTTTCAGTTCAGATTAAGGGCATCTGTTAAGGAAAACTGATTCTGTTGATTATGAGCATGTAGCATACAAATGCTTGTGTACTCATGGTACTTGGTCTTTTGATTTTAATATCCTTTGATGCTCTTTCCACATACTCCGGGACCTTGCAGCATCTCAAGTTTTGTTCTCATTATGGAAGACTTGAGCTGTAGACATAACACTGTCTGCTTAATTTTCACATAACGTTTTTCCAGAGAAACATCTTGTCAGTATCGATAATGAATGTGACAAGCGTATTACAACCTTATGAGTGATTTACTCACTGCAAATTATGGCCATATGCTGCCTGCTGCAGTCATTAATTAACCACTTCATACTAGGGATTGCGGATTTTGTCAGTACATAACTTTTATAACTGTGATTGGGAGTGACACTGCCTCTTACAGATCTGCTTTTCTTACTTAAAACAGAAAAATAATGTCTTGTAAGCTGGAGCATGGCACAACGTGCACGTGTAAGCTTTCTACCATGTTTGGATATAAATAATTTGGTCATTGTTTCACATCATAGCTGATGAAGAGATAATAATTTGGCTATTCTTAATTTATGAGCACAGACTTTTTTCAGTCTAAAGGTTATAAATTTCAGAAAATGCAATAAGTGCTCTGCTACCTCAGATTTCTTAATATCTAGAAAGTTTAATAGACCAAACTTTAAATAACTAGAGGATTCTTAAAACTTTTTTATTAATCACTCTTTATATTGCTAGGTTACATTGTGAAACAGTTAATGTTTATCACCTTCCCTTAAAACTGAACACTGGCCTGAAGGAAAATATTTCATTGGTTTTAATAAAAAATGTCATGTGTAGACATACATATGCATGTACAGGATAAATTTGAGATAATCTAATATTTATAAATAAAATCTAAGTGTTGATTTGTGACTAATTTGGTCTCTTTTTCTTAACAGTACGTGATGAAACTCCCAGCTTCAGATGGAAAAACAATTTATAAGTTAGGCAAGATTGCTCAGGAATGTATTTAATCTGCACGGTTGCTGTATGAAAAAACATAATGATGAGCTCACACTATATGTAAAAAAAACCCTAATTTTTACTTATTTTTTTAAGAAGTGGTAACAAATTTAAACCAATATTACAGTAAGTTAACTAATATTTTTCACGTTCTACTTTATTGGAATTTTAAAAATATCCTGGTGAGTACTGAATTAATAAAATGGAATGAGTGTGAAGAATTGAATCTTACTTTTGTTATAAAATGCCAAGTTTTATCATCAGTGGCAGAAGATAAATAGCAAGGTCTTATAAACTTAATATTATAATATCATAAATCAGTATTATAAACCTAATAAATCACATATATAAAAGAAATTTCTAGTAAAAAAACCCAGAAAATATGTTACTCTAAACCTGATATCACCTTCTTGTGCTTCTCAAAAAGTGATTTTCTAGTAAGTTACCTGTACATTCTAAAAAACCAAGTTATTTTTGCTAACAGATGTAAATACTGGGGTTTATGGTCCTTTGCTAATTCAGCTGAATATACTCATCTTCACTGGTTGCTCAGTGCAATAGGTACAATAGGAAAGTAATTTCAGGCTTCAGTGTTTTTTGGTGGAAACACCATTTCTATGGAATTCATTAAAAGGATTCATTAATTAATGAGTGTCAAAAAATGCACCGAGTTGGAGCAGACTCTTAAATTCTTTATAAGGTTCTGCAAGAATGTGATTAAAAAGCTGTATAAATTGAGATATGTATTACAGGCTGTATGAAGTTAACCTTGTCTGTGACATCATAACTAACAATCTTCAAGTTTTGCTGCTAATCCAATTAAACTACAAATATTTTAACTAAAAGGTTGTATTTGGTTGTAAGATACTGTATAGTGTATTAAAATACTATTGGAGATTAATTTAAACTGCAGATTCCGTTCTCTGTGTACCTTACACTTGCAGAATAGTGCATAAATATTTGCATTACTTTGTGTATTCAAAGTGTGTGACGTTTGATGATACATACATTTCTTATATGTTGTCTCAGCCTTAAAAAACAAAAGCAGATATGAGATGTTTGAAAGTATCAAGGACAAATATACGTCCTTGAAAACCTTTCACCATTCAGTCCTGTACCCTCATTTGTGGGCACAGGATTGAAATGAAACATGTACATGTTTGGGTACTTAAGGCATGTCTTAATAATTGACATTATTTTATGAAGCTGATGGCATTTGTTCTGATCAGCTGAGACAAACCCAAAACAAAATTACTCCCAGGAATAGTAACCCAAAACTGAAATCATGTTCTGAAGTAGTAACCAGACCCCTGCAGAAGGGAAATAATTACTTTCTGCTAAAATGATGCTTCTTGCAAACTTCATTGATCTGAAATTCGGCCACATGACACATGCTCACTTTTAACTTTTTGTGCAGTGCCATTTTGAGGTCTTTCTCAGGTCTTCTGGGTTTCCTTCCTATGGTATTTTCTGTTTCCTTGCATTTTTCCAGATACTTTTTATCCCTTCCCCCTTCAAACATTTTTTTCTTCAATTCCTTTTGGAATAGTTACTTGGTTTTCACATGGACTTCGTTAATAATTAGTTTTCCTGTAGCTGTTCCATGAATTTATAGTTACCTTTTCCATTGTTAGAAATAAAAACATAATTATCACTGCTTTTTTGAAAAAGAAAAAAAGATAATTCACATGGTCTGAATGGTGTCATTTTGCTTCATGAAAATAGAAATCTCAGTGAAATGACGCATTTTTCTGTCATGAGGTCTGAGAACCTAAGACAGCAGGAAACTGGTATGAAGAGGCGATGTCTTACTACCTTTCTGAGCTAAAGAACAAATCCAATTTCACTAAACGATTTTCTTCTGTTTTACTATAATTTTTTTAATACATGGAAATGGCTTTAGAATCCAATTAAAGAATTGTTGGAACTTGAAGATGGCAAAGAAAGCAAGAGGATACAAACAGAAAACTCCATGTTCTGTGCTGTGCTGCAGCAAATGCCTGACATCTTCAAAAAAACCCAAGGAAAAAAGGCTGTTTAACCAGACAAATCATTAATGATGGTGTATGGTGTCTTTGGAATATTAAGAACAGAAATTGCACTGTTACTAAGATGTATATATAATAAAGGATACTTTGCTATGGTGTGTTGAAAAGGTCTCAAGGCTCTTTGTTGATTATGTCAGATGGGATGTTTATTTTAAAAAGGTGGCAATGTAAGCTATATGCCATGTATGTATAAAAATGGGGATTAGCCCATTCACATCCCTTGTGTGAACACGTTCATCTGTGCAGAATGCATTAAAAGTTACAAATAAAAAGAGGGGAGGGGCCTGTTTCTGTCTTACCAGGTTAGAAGGGCTAATACCAGTTGTTGGGATAACTTTTTAAACAGCTAGGGACAGAAGCTGGAGGAAGCACAAATTGTGTTTCCATCCTTCCTGCCTAATTCAAGATCCTATCTAAGCTAATTTCAAGATCCTGTCCTGAGAGGCAACATCATTTATTACATTTAAGACCTAGAAGTTTGATGGTAGGTATAATGTTTTTGAAGTTTTCCATTCTGTTCCTTGCTAATTTGCTTATTTATATTTGTTTTAAAATGCTTGGTTCTGTCTCTAGGCATGTTTGATGACAAGTAAACTCAGGAAAGGTTCTGAAATAGGGTATTGCTCTGTTTGTGTCTTGTTACAGGTGCGATAATATGCTACCTGCCAAAGTCTCCACGATCTTGCCACCTGAAATGCTGTCTTTGGCTTGGTTGGCAAGGTCTTGGGACACACAAACACGTGATGGTGACTTCTGTGATGAGATGCCAGAAACTCCCCCAGACTCAGATTGTAGGGAACTTCCTTCCTAAATAATGTCATCATTTTGAAGCCTAGTGTTGGAAAATATGGATGTCTGGAAAGAAACCTGGCAAATATAGACCAGCCACCCATGGCAAGCAGCAGACTGAGGGCTGACCATCCCACTTCTCCTGAAGTGCCATACGAAATTTCATGTGGCAGAAGAGGTAACTCCTGAGAAAAGGAAAGTGTGGGAACGTCAGGTGAGGCAGCAGGTTGCCTTGTTTTCTGTTTCAGTGTAGCAGTTTACAGTGCATCATCAGGACAAACACAGCCAAGCTGAAACCAAGGGCCTGTATGACAGGATATCTAGCCAGGCTCTCGAGGCACTTCCTGATTAGAGCTTGAGGAAAGCATGTCTTGTCCCAGTTAAGTCCTGTTTGTTATGTTCTGTGGAGATGAGATGACCTGATTTATTTTAAGTGAGGTGGGAAATAGATGCAAACTTCTATTGCAAAAAAGGAGTCCAATTTTTATTCCAACCTGGCATATTTCACAGGTGCAGTATGTTACATACTGTATGCAATCAGGAATATACTTCCACATTGTTGTTGTTGTTGAAATAATGTTCTGCTTACTTTACATTTACAGAATACTGGTGCAGCCAGGGGATTAAGGCATTTCTAGAATATAAAAAATCTTGGGACTAAAATATGAATGCTTCTTCTGTTTAAACATTAAAAAAAAAAAAAACCAGCTGTGAAGGGAAACTTTTCTGTAGCTTTCTCTGTATTTTTGAGTGTCCTAGATCATCTCCAGACACCAAATATACCTGTCTTGTGATAAATTCATAGAAAACCTCTGAGCATCTGCACAGCTGATGAAGGTGTTACATCGCTGAAAAACCTGGTCTTACACTGATCAGTCTGTTCCATGAGCCACCGCTCCATATAGTTGGAAGAAATTAACCTATTTAAAACAGCTCATACAATGTATTTGGTGCACACTCTCAGTTCTGGCAAAGCAAAGTAATACCAAATAGCTACACGTTAGTTTCTTGCCCTGTATTCATTAACTGCTGGCAGCAAAAGCCATTCTGACAACACCAAATTTCAGCTATAAATTAGTCAGTTTCTTTATATTTCTTTTCCATGAATCTACTGGGAGTATCTGCCTGACAGAAGCCTTAATAAATAAAAATAGCATGAATTTTGCGAGTGTTGAAGGACCGCTGAACTCGGCATGGATCAGCGCCGCATCAGCGTTGATTTCTCAGACCTCTTCGTTCATCGCTTTAACCTGGCAAGAGCCTTCTGTTACTGGCTTGTTTTTTTTAATCCACGTCTAGCTTCTCTGTTTATGTCTCTTCCCTCTCCACTTCCCGGTTGGCTTTCTTCCTGTCTGCTTTCTTGGAATTGGGTGTCTTGTTACTGTTACTGTTCTTTCTGGCCACACAGTACCGTATGAGCAGAGTGGCGGCGGGAGCTCGCTGCCGGCCCGGGGACACCTGGACCGTGCGGCTGCCGCTCAGTCGTACCCAGAACGAGCCGGGCGAGCGTGGCCTCCTCACACTTTCCGGGAACCCAGCTGGAGAGGGTCTGGTAGCAACTAAACTTAGCCAGAACCCGCGGGAGAGGAGAGAGACATCAATAGTGAATCCGGACAGCGGGGCGTGCCGGGGCGGAGTGGAGTCCGGGCGGGCTCCGCGGCACGACTTGAAGCGGGGACAACCCGCTCTGTTGGGTCGCGCCTCCTCCGCGATCCCGGAGGGGACCCACGGTCATTTTCTGTCGCCGCTGCCTCGGTAGGAGAGAGAAGCTGGGCCG
>VWZT01012189.1:153282-165039 GCA_013397055.1 Pachycephala philippinensis
GCCTGAGGGCCGGCCCTGCTGCAGGCCCTCCGCTCTCTGGGCCCCCATGTTGAATGCAGATGTTTTAAAACGTGCCTTTTAGGCACTGGAAAGGTAACTTACCTGTGTGACTGCCAAAATGTTATCAGTGATCTAAGATCACTGATTATCAAATCACGGCACTGTTGACCAAATGTTTCTGGTATTTTAGACATTTGTTTAGACATTTATTTTGGACATTTGCTGAGGGTTGTGGACCTTTTTGTTGTAGGGACGGTTTTCAGGATGGTTTTATCCAGCTGTTGGTACGGCTCAGCACTAAAGACCAGTGGAGTTAGGAAGAGGATAGATAGATCAATAGATAAATATATGAAAAGTAAAAACAGGGCTGACCAGCTTCACTGTTGTGTTTGGGTTTGCTATCAAAAATCACCAGGACAGCCATTATGTGGGCGTTTTCTGGGGAATTAAATTAAAGAGGTGAACCTAAACCGTTACTTTTTGTGCCTACATCAGGCTTACTGTATTAACAGTATTACTGGTAGGGTTAGAAGTTTTGGGTGATTGAACGTGCTGAATTCTTTTGTTTCCATTTTTTTTAACCCACCGTGTTTTCTAACCCAGCGTAAAAAGGCCATGTGTCACTGTTGGTACAGATGTGGTATGTTGCAATTTTTTAAGTGCTTTGATACAAGTCTTGGAAATCACTTGCTGCGGTTAATGTTGGTACGGTAAGGTGTTTACACTGCCTGACTTGTACAATTCCACTATTGAGAGTAGCTGACAGCCTTCAAAGGGCAGTTCAGGATTGAATACTGTTTTGAATTGTCCTCTGAGGGCTCCCTTGATGAATAGGGAGCCCGAGGCAACTTCACTAGTTTAAGCAAACTGGTTGGATTCCCTGAAGTTACATGGACTGAACAGTCTGCCATGTATTCAGGGTTTCATAGAAAATCTAGGGCTTGTTGACAAAGCACTAGTTTTAAAAATCTCACTTCCTGTGAATAATTAGTACTGGTAGTAACCTAATCATTATCTTCAGACACTCAACATATCCTTCCAGGATTCCTAAAGGGGTTTGGGTTTTTTGTCAGCCCTATTAATTACCACATAGACACTGGGTTTTTACAGCCATGAGAAACTATCTGATCGTGAATATGGTAACACACAGTTATTTTTCCCTCTCATTTAGGGCACGTTGATTCATGCTGGGATTCAATGAAGATGTGTTATAGTTAAAAATAAGTTTATGCGTATTGACAAATAAGAACTTGTACTCCATCTTATTTATTGGGGGTTTTAGAATATCTCCGCCCCATCCCCCAAAGAAAGCCATTAGGACAAACATCTTCTCTTCAAATTGCTTTTTTTTCCATTCTGTTTTTTCTTACAGGCCATCATAAAGGGGTAGTACCGCTACTGCTAAATTTAATTTTATTTGTTTTATGCTTCTTGCCAAAGGATCCCCAGGGTCTAAAGAATGCTAATTGTACTGAGTTGGTATCCCACTGGCCTGAAATTGTTTTCTGTTCCTCATGCCTTTTTTTCCTTCCCTGTCCACATTTTTCGGATCACCCACAGATTTATGAATATGATAACTGACTTCCAAATTTTGTCAAATAAAAAAGGTACTTTTAAATAAAGTTTATTCTCGGCCACTGCTGAATGCATCATGATCTAGGGACTCCATGATATTTTACATTCTGTTAATGTAGTAATACAGTATGGACTAAAGACAGAATTGTAGCATGTCTTCGTTTTATTGTTGTAGGAAAGGCTGTTTGTAAGTAGCGTTTTCAAGGATCTTTCATTTGGCAGGTTGAGTATTCTGTAAACAAACCTATAGAGACCACGCAATGTGTGCTTCCCTTGGAAAGTCGGGTGCAGCACTGAGATAATGGGGAGTTGATCAGTTTTTTGGGAGGAGACAAACATGCTGGGCAAGGGTGCTTGCCAAAACCATGGGCAAATGTTTTCAGTTTAATGTAGTTTATTTCCATGAAAATTTATAGCACTTTTGGTTTTTCCTCTTTCAGATTACAGCAAAAGCAGCCGTCATTTTTGTTACACTTCAGTATAATGTTACCATTCCTGCCACAGGTATGTATCTTGCAGGAGGTTAGTTATGAGACAGTGTTTCAGACTTTATTAGTATGCCATGCTTCCTAGACTTGACAGGAACGGAATTTGTCAGTCTGAATAGATAATGAACAGCTTTCAAGGATTTCACTTTGTTTTTATTAAAACACTGTTTTAACTAATTAGGTTAGAGACAATGTTTCTGTTCTGCTGGATTCGTCATTAGTGCTGAAACACCATTTGACTGGTAGATAAATTCACGTGAATTCTTACCCTGGCTTTGCAGGTGGCAATCTTTAATAGTCAGAGTGGGGTGATAGTTTAACATATATTTATTGTCCACTTTTAGTGTATTTGGGTAAGCTTCCTAAGTGCACTTAAGTTTTTAGTTTTATAGCACCTTTCCAGAGTCAAATTGAGTTTGTGGTGTGGTGATGAAGATAACTATAAACAGTCTACTGACCTGTTCATGGTGGCACTTTAATTTGACTTTTATTTGTTCAGCTGGCTACCAGCTACTTCTGTCTGAAAGGTTTCACTCTGAGAAATAAACTTATTAACCATTAAACTGTATTGGTGCCTAACAATTAATTCTGTTTGTCTTTTAGAAGAACAATCTGCAGAAACAATCTCTCTCTATTACTATGGCATCAAAGACTTGGCTACAATTTTCTTTTACATGCTTGTAGCAATAATCATACATGCTATAATTCAGGAGTATGTACTGGATGTAAGTATAAAATATTAATTCCTTTCATCAAGATAATTGTCGTGTTTTAATTAGACTTTAAGACTATTAACTTAAAAGTAAACTTCTGCATTAAAGTTTTTAACTGTAAAAACATGTATTAAAACTTTCAGATATTGTAATGCAGTTACCAAAGAGATGTTAAGTACTGCAGCATGTAAATAACAGTGGACTTTCATTTCAGAAAATTAACAGGAAAATGCACTTTTCAAAAACAAAGCATAGCAAGTTCAATGAGTCTGGGCAACTTAGTGCATTCTATCTTTTCTCCTGTGTTTGGGGAACGAGTATTCTTGTCTCTGTAAGTATGCCTTCTCTTCTGTTTGTATTACAAGTTTTCAAAAAATTCACTTATGTTGATGATGAGCATGGTTTTGGTTTATTTTTCTGGTTTTAGCTGGTTTTAATTTTAAAGTGGGGACCATTTTAAGTATTCTGTGTGGGTTGTAGTCGTAACTGAGTATAGAGTCAGTAGTGTTACTGTTGCTCAGTCTTGAGTTGATTTACTGTGAAACTGAATAAGATAAAACTATTTAACTCTATTGTGGTACTTAATTCTCTGTAGGGTTTTTTTTGTGTTGGTTTCTTAACATAAAATAAATGTTTAGAAAACACCATACATAGCATTCTGGAGCCTAGAGAATGGGTATATGACAGATTGCTGTAGCCTCAGGTCAGTGTGTGCTGCTTTTATGTGACATGCTCTTTGCTAGTGGCTGGATGTGTATGAGCTTAACTTCATAGAAGGGGAGGAGTGTGCCTTTTTTTTTTATTATTTTAACATAATAACTCCTGGAAAAACTTTCCTTCTCTTAGTTAAGTTCAAAATTTGTCAGCAGTTTACAAGAGAAGACTTGTGGCTGTAGTAATGCTGGAATAATTTCCATCTCATAAGGACATTGTGTCTTGAATGATCACTTGATTTGTTTGATTGCTTTTTATTTTCCTAAGCCAGTGCAACTGTCTTTTGCTTTGGGGATTTGTTTTCTGGGTTGGTTTGGTTTTGTTTATTTTTGATTTCTTGAGGGTTTTCTGAAAAAGAAAATGTATAGATCTGTAGCTTTTACTTGTGTGTGTAGATGTGTGCGTTTTTGTATGTACACATGTGCATATACATAAATGCATACATGTATATCCAGTCATTATTTCTGGCTAGAAAGTAACATCTTAGAGCGTTTATTGGGGTCTTCTGTTTGCTTTTTTCTTTTTTTAGGAGAACTATATATCAGATCCAACCTCTCTGTGGAGGGACTATCCGCACACTCTGATTCCGTAAGGCCTTTTCCTTAGAGTATTGCTGGGGGAGGGGAGGGAGTGTTTTAAGCCTAGGGTGTGTCATGTACAATCTGTGTAGAATAAGTAGTTTGTAAAACTGTATTAGTCACTAATGTATTTTTGGTCATATTTATGTGGGTTCTTGATTCTTTGACAACTTTTAGCATACAAAGTTCTTTTTCTGTAGGCTATTAATTAAAGAATTAAGTTTTTGTGAGCTTTGTCTTAATGATTTTGTTTTTAAAAACATTAGTTTAGAGTTGGCTGGCAGGAAAGATCTGTATTTTTCTTTTTTGAGACAGTGATAAAATGAGTTCACTAGAAGCTTCTGAAATGATTTAGGTTAATTCATAATAAGTAATATTCTTCAATTCTTGCTGTATTGTACAGGTTTCAAATGAAGTTTTTCTACATCTTACAGTTGGCATACTGGTTTCATGCTTTTCCAGAACTGTACTTCCAGAAAACTAAAAAAGTAAGTGCAAAACGTAAATGGGAGGAACTCCAGAGCAAGGTGTCTTTTTCTTTTCAGTTAAATCCTAATTGCAGTAAAATTGCTAAATATCTATTGTTTAAATAAAAATTACTAGTGTTTCTCATCCACTGAAAGAATTTTCCCTAGAGCAAATGAATGTGAGATTTTCTTTTCAAGTTTTTTTTTCTCTCAGAATTGATAGTCTGAATAGGCTCACGGAAATCACAGTTGCTTCATGAATCGTGATATAGGTGTAGAATATAAACGGGGAATAATTCTGTACATCAAAGGAGTATGAAAGTCTGGGTTTTGATTTAAATAGCATTTTCCTGAGCAGAAATTCTGGTTAGTTATGTATTGAAATTTTTTTCAGTTTTTGATTTTTAACAGCCTTACTTTTCCATTAAGGGTTTTCTCTGTTTGAGTTCTGATAACACTGAGTTTGCTGCAGATTTTTTGTAGCACACTTTTTTGCCTTCCTGGACCAAAATAAGTAGTCTCTTTGAATGTTTTTGCTCAGGATCATTTTGCATAGACAGTTTCCTGCTTAAACTATCCTGTTGTAAACTCCTCAACAGGGCTTCACCAAGGGCAAATGATACTTGACTAACTTAGTGGCCTTCTGTGATGGAGTGACTGCATAAGCAGGTTAGGGAAGAGCTGCTGATGTCATGTACCTGAACTTTTTTTAAGGCTCTTGGCAGGGCCCCCTCAGCATTCTTACCTCTAAATTGGAAAGAGATGGATTTGATGGATGGACTGTTAGATGGATAAGGAACTGGCTGGGTGGCTGCTTCCAGAGACTTAGAGTCAGTGAGTCAATGTCCAAGTGAAAAGCAGTAACGAGCTGTGTCTTCAAGGCTCTGTTCTGGAACCAGTGCTGTTCAACATCTTCATCCATGACACAGACAAAGGGATTGAGTGCACCCTCAGCGAGTTTGCAGATGACACCAAGCTGAGTGTTGCAGTTGGTTTTCTTGAGGAAAGGAATGCCATCCAGAGGGATCTTGACAGGCTTGAGGACTGCATCCGTGTGAACCTCATGAAGTTCTACAAGGCCAAGTGCAAGGTCCTGCACCTGGGTTATGGCAGTTCCCAACATCAGTACAGGCTGGGGATGAACGGGTTGAGAATGGCCCTGCAGAGAAGGACTTGGGTGCACCAGGGGGATGGAAATGGGACATGAGCTGGCAATGTACCCTTGCACCCCAGAAAGCCAGTTGTCACCTGGGCCACGTAGCAGCAGTGACCAGCTGGTAGAGGGAAGGGGTTCTACTCTGCTCTGGTGAAACTGCCCCTGGAGTGCTGCATCCAGCTCTGGGGTCCCCAGCACAAGAAAAGTATGGATCTGTTTGAGCAGGTCCAGGGGAGGGCCACGAAGATGAACAGAGGGCTGGAGCACCCCTTCTATGAAGGCAGGCTGAGAGAGTTGGGGTTGTTCAACCTGGAGAAGAAAAGGCTCCAGGGAGAACTTACTGTGGCCTCTCACTGCTTGAAAGGGGCTTATAAGAAAGATGGAGAGAGACTTTTTATTGGAGTCTGTAGTGACAAGGAACAATGATTTTGAAAGAGGGTAGGTTTAGAGTAGATCTGAAGAAATTCTTTTTGTTGAAGATGATGAGACACTAGAACAGAATGCCCAGAGAAGTTGTGAATTCACTTTCATTTGAAGTGTTCAAGGTCAGGTTGGATGGGGCTTTGAGCAGCCTGATCAAGTGATTGATGTCCCTGCCTGTGGTATAGAGGTTGGACGAGGTGATCTACACAGGTATCTTCGAGCCCAAACTGTTCTGTGACTCTTGTTGCTTTGTGACTAGGCTGCATCTCTGTTGCCAGTTCTGCTTTATTCAAGAAATGAAACATAGGTGTTACATAACCATAGGTCTTTGTACAGGAGCCTAGAAGAGGCTTAGTAAAATAGTAATGAGATGCGCTGGTTTTATGCTGCTCAGATGCAGTATGAATACTGTTTTGCAGATGCACTGCAGCTGATGTTCCCATATTGTGCTAGTGATACCTCTCAAATTTGACTTCGCAGCCAAGTGTGGAGATTTTTCTTAAAATAACTTCAAGAAAGCTGTCACAAGTGGCTTAAGTGCTGTATGCTGAAAAGTAGTGTTTTACTTGGTCGCTGCTTGAAATTGTGCACTCTGACTTTTGCATTAAGTTTAAAGAGTGATAGTTCATTTGTTTTAGCAAGTTCATAGTTGATATTTCTTTAACCACGGCTTAACCTCTGCCATCTTGGCTTCCTTGCCTTATTCCTTCTCTTGAAGGAACTGGCAGCTTTTACTCAGGTCTAGTTATCTGTCCTGCTGACATAAACAAGAAAAGAACTTCTTGACTCTGGTTCCTGTGTAGTCATGTATACCTCCGTGGGCATTATTCCACAAGGCCTGCAGTCTGAGCAGGCAGCATGGGCTGTTTAAATGTTACCTCAGTTTTAAAGTGTAAGAGGCTGGTCCTGGTTGTATTTGGAGAAACTGACCATTTGTACTGACTGTTGTCTTTATCTGAAATAACTAATTTTTCATTTTCTTTCAGATAATTAAGCGTAGGTTGTTCTCCACCTGTTTTCTTGCTCTTCGTGTATTATGAATGTGGTGTTTGCTGTTGTCACAATTGTTTGATTCTGTGGGTTTGTTGCATTTGATACTGAGTATTGAATAACATAGTATAGCTCTTGTAAAATTAAAATTTTAGGCCTTTTTTAATTACATGTATACAAGATAAAGCTAAAGATCCTTGCTTGAAGATTAGAGAATCTTTCCAAAAGGGAATTTCTTAAGCACAACTGAATGTACTATGCTACCACTCCAAAACAGATTTTTTTTTGATCTGGCATACTTCAGTGATTCTTGTGTTCACAGACAGTGCAATCTGCTTTCCATGTGCTATGTGTCTTCCTCTTTATTATTTCGTCTCCGTGAAGTTTTCGGTTTAATAGGGCTGGCTAAGGCCTGACTTAAACTGGGACCATGTGGTTTAGCATGACTGGTTAATAACAGTATTCTCTGAATTTACCAGCAACAGTGCTTCAGAATTTTGGATGACCCTGAATTTTTAAAATTTATGTCAACACTTGGAAAACTTTTAATTTTGATCTGTAGACTGTTTTTTTATTCTGTTGCAATATGACAATTTGATGGGCAGCAAACATGAGGAACTGTAGGATCTGATGATACAGTAATACATACAAAAGAAGTATTTTAATAGCTTGTACAAATCCACAGTGGTCGTAACAAATAAAAGTGGATCCTTTTAAAAAGCATCTTTTCCATGTTGGATGCCTTTTCTCACAGTTAGCATATGTAAGGTACTGAATATTGCTGACAAGTTAGCAATAGGTTAGGTGTGGAATTAGATGATCCAGGCTCAGTAATTCAGTGCCAGACCAGGCCATGTTAAGGTAGCTGATACACCAAGAAGAATTTCCGAGACTAGGGAATAGTTTGTAAAAACAGATAGCATTGTACAATACTGTATAACATTGTGTATAACACATGGTCTCTTCTTTCTTCCTAATAGGAAGATATCTTTCGCCAGATTGTCTACATTGGACTTTACCTCTTTCATATTGCTGGAGCCTATCTCCTGAAGTAAGTCAATTGTAAACTTTTGCTGGCTCCATTCTCTGCCTTAAACATCTAACAGAATGTCTGATTGTTTGTTTTATTTGTCTTGATAGTCTGACCCATCTTGGACTTGTTCTTCTGGTATTGCATTACTTCGTTGAATTTCTTTTCCACATATCCCGTCTTTTCTACTTCAGTGATGAAAAATACCAGAAAGGGTAAATAGTCTTTATCTTTAAAATTCATGTAATTTCTGTCTTAAAGCCTTTCACATTTAACTAACCAGAAACCAAAATTATAAGGAAGTTCAGTGTTTCTTAAGTGACCACAGTTCTCCAGACTAGTGTTAGTACTTATATTTCTAAACCATCAGTATACTTTTTACCTTGTTTTAAGTATTTAAGTATTTACTATTTAAGTAAATATTGGTAGCAGTATAAAATGAAATAAAATCTCTCAATGTGTACTAATGTGTTTATTTTAAAAAGTTTTGTAGAGAAAGGAACAGGACAGGTTGCTAGTACAGCCAGTTCTGTAGAAACTAATAATGTGCTTTTGTTCTAATAGTACTGGAAAGCATAGAGTTGAAATTAGTTTTCATAACATAATACAAGATGCATTTAAGATAGGTGCAAAATCATGAATCTAAGTAAGTTCTTACATTTCAGACAAATTTGCATGGTGAAGGGTAAACATTTGCATTGTTAGTGCATGTGTTTCAAATGGAAAGTTCATCTAGTGTTTGTGGTGTTTTTATTTCTAGATTTTCACTGTGGGCAGTTCTTTTTGTTTTGGGAAGGCTTCTCACCTTGATTCTCTCAGTCCTCACTTTTGGCTTTGGACTGGCAAGAGCAGAAGATCAGCAGCTGAATTTCAGTACTGGGAACTTTAATATCCTGGCTGTTAGGTATGGTAAACCTGGAACAGTTCTTAAGCATGTGCAGTAAACCCATGTTAAATACATAATGTAAATGATATGGTTCTACTGCCAATAATTCTAAACGATTGAGTGTTTTCATGCAACCAATGGGATCAATAGGAATAGCTTATGTAAGAAAGTTCAAAGGCACAGTGAAATGAATTGACTGATTTATAGTCTACAGCTGAGAAGTCTGTAACTGGTTACTCTTTTTTTATTTAAAAAGAAAGCNCAGAATTAAAAGGAATATTCAATTATGGACACTATTGAGGTCAAGGCATTATGTCCAGAGCATCTTTGGTCCTGAAGGTTTCTGCCTCTTTCTGTGCCATTATTATGGCTCCTATTGCTGCTGCATGATCCAACTACCTGGCCTTCTTATGAATGCAGAAAAGGAAGTTATTAGAACATTGACAATGTCAGCATTACTTTGCAAAGTTGATACTCTGAACTGCAAGACTCTTGAACAATTTTCAGCTGTTACTACCTGGTACCCTGAGAGTAATTCTGAGAAAGAGAGCAGGAAAGAAACCTAGTACTTGCCAGTTTTCATGGGCAAAGATTCCACTATCACTCAATATCTAGTTTTGATCATCGTGCTTAAGCCCAATCTCGCCCTATGCGAGCGAAGTCTTGGCTTAGAAAATGGATGTTACCAGGAGGAGGGGGTGGAAGTTGCCAAAAAACTTGAGGTGTTCTACTTTGCTATTCTGTTTGAATAATGAGACAAACTTACTGATAAAACTTTACCTGTTTTTTGTTTCTAGAATCAGTGTGCTGGCCTCCATCTGCATGACTCAAGCATTTATGATGTGGAAGTTCATTAATTTCCAGCTTCGGAGGTGGAGAGAGCATTCTTCTTCTCAGCCTCAGTCAGTGAAAAAGAAGTTTGTATCAGCAAAAGGAAAGACCTCCAGAAAAGAAAGAGGTTTGTAGTTTCAGTTTTTCTGTTGCCTTGACTTCTCAAAACCAACTTTAGTTTGCTAAAGAAGCATTTTGTGTTTAACTTGTGAGATGACTCAGCTTACAGAAGCAGTAGTGGTGAATATTACTGTGGGAAGCAGAGATTTTAAGAAAACCCCACTATATATTGCTGTCTTTTCTAAGTGCCCAAATTAAGGAATTACTGGGTTTTTTTAGTTAATGCAGCATGATATTTTTATTATCTTTAATTTCATTACTTGAACAAAATGTGTCATGCTTATGTTTTGTTCATTTATAGAAAGGGAACAGATGCAATTTTAGATCTGTTCCCTTAGACATTTATTTGTAAAATTTTCTTGCAGTGGATTTCAAGCTTGTTTTTCATAGCCACGAAATTCTGAGGGTTTAGGGCAAAGAGGTAATTTGATCATCCACCCAGTGAAAAGCGTTGTGTTGAACTGTTTTTACAAAAAATAGAAATTGATAGTTGTTAAAGGAAAGGTAATGACTACTTACTACACTAAACCTGTGTTGAAGCATTTGGAAATGAACTGATGAGATCAGATTTGACTTTTTGATTATGTCACACCCTTTTTATGGAAAGGGCATGAAAGATGAACTGAATGCTCTTTCCTCCAAGAAAAAGTTATGTGCTCTTTTTAAAAAAAAAATTTAAATCCCTGTACTGTGTTGCACCAACAGTTCAACTTTTTTGTATTTAATTGCTAGCTTGAATAACTTATGCACTCTTTTGAAATGACAGAAGTTGTTTCAAAATCTTTTTTCAGCATGATCCTTTGCTCCCGATCATGTATTACCAACCTGTTCCACTTTTTGACATGTTGAACATAATGTGTGTCAAGACCATTTGCACTGAGAACTGAGAGTTGTGGTGGGAGATCAATAATTTTTTTTTATTTCTCCCAAGTTTCTATTTTTATTAAAATTATGTGTTTTAGAGTATTGCTGCACTCCCTTTAGAAGATTTGTAATTATCATAACTTGGCTTTTGTGTAGTGTTGGGGTTTTTTTTAATCTGAAAATTCAGTTGGAATTTTTTTTTTAATAATTGAGTGAAGGTAGTTTCCTATGTAAATGTCCTATTTAATCAGAGCTTCATGTTCATGGCATTCTCACTATGGGTTTTTGTAATATATTTTAAGTCTTTTATGTCAAATAATTTTAAAATATGTGCCTTGATGGTGATTTAATCAGGGAGTCAGAAATGTAATAGCTTTTTAAACTCTCTTAATCTATATCATTCATGTAATTTAGTGAATGTGCTGAGTTTCGCCCAACTTCAATGGAGACTTGCAAGTGGTAAACAAATAGTGAAAAAGTCAGTTAATTGGAGTTGTGGTTTAATTCACAAAATAGTTGAATTATGCCTGTCTTGAAGACTGAAGAATTTCATTCCTCATTTTAAATGGAAACAAAATAACTCAGTTCATTCAGATTCTTCTGTTTTGAATACTCCTTTTATGTTGTCTGTTCAGAACACTTGCATAGGGTGCAGCAAAACAGTGTTTTTGAAAGAGTAATATGTGCAGTTGAACTGTTTAAAACACTTTTTTTTTTTTGTGGTTGAATGTTTTTTTGGGAGCCAGGACACAATAAAATGTGTTACTTTTAGTCTATGCCAAAAGCAAGAAATGACAGTAGAAAAATCCTGCTGGTGATGTAGGTGGGGTACCCAGCCACATGCTGATTCATGTTCTTTGTTTTACCTAAACTGTGTAAGAAAATATGATTTCAGTTAGCTGGCTTGGGTCCACTTCATTGT